>OW026457.1:848200-1448200 GCA_932274525.1 Podabrus alpinus | reverse complement strand
AATAATGTGCAATCTATATTAAAGAAAAGTTTTTACGAAGTTATGAGTATTTCCAATTTTAGAGAACTCCGAGCAAGTTACGCTTGGTTAAATTTCATTCGGCAGAAAAGATGAACAAGAGTTATTTTAAGTAAATAATTTTATTATACTATTAATATAAAAGATTATACACTGATAAATACGTGCGCATTTGATAGTATAGTCCAGGTTCTATGTTCTTCGTATGCCGAAAGCTCTAATTATGCGGTGCTACCCGAACTGCACCACGGCTTATCAGGGGTCATTTCTTGTACCCAGGTAAATGTAATCCCTTAACCGAACTGCACCACGGTCAAATGTCGTTCCGTAATCGCTTTACCGAATTGCACCACGAGCAAACCGAGCAGGTATCACAAGCAAACAGATAATATAAAGAAATAAATACACAAATATCTAAATTCTTTGCAATTTAAATTTCGAGCTTAATATATTAATTCATATTATATTATACAGGGTCGGAGCAGGTATTAATAAAATAATAACCCAAAACAGTGAAAAAATTAAATTTTTTTTGCCTTCGAATTTTGGGGTGTGCATTCGATAAGGAGGGTAATCCATCGTCAAAACCTACTCTTCCGGGGCGCCCCTCCGCTCCGCTCCGGGTTGCACCCCTCCAGAGCGGTTTTGACTCTGGTTACTAGGCTAAACATACGAGAAGCGCCACCGATCAAGAAAACCGGGATAAATGCAACCGGGATGTGAGAGACCCTCGAAATAGCATTAAAAAGTATAGTCGCGGTATGCGGCAGTTATCTATTACGTTTAATCCCCAAAAAATCGCGTAAAAACAAAAAATAATCGATGTTACATGTAGGAGGCATCAGGTTAAACTCCAGCATTGTGCTTTAACTTTTAACAATAAAACCACCTTACCTAAAATATTACAATAGAGGTGGTGCAATTCGGACGACCGACCCTTGGTGAGGTGTTTACCTGAAATTACGGTGGTGCAATTCGGGTAGGAGATTTGTGAACTAATCTTTTCGTGGTGCAATTCGGGTGCACCGAATTATGCGAATTTTATCAATCGAAATAAGTCACATCTGCTAAACGAGCTTGCTGCACATGCTATGCGAGATGGTATCAACGCACAAACATATAGGAAGCTGGCTTCTATTTTAATCGGTATTATTACCAATAAGAAAGACCTACCAAATAATCACGTCGAAGTGGATGCTGCAAGTACCGCGTATTACTTATGTAATGCATTATTCAAAGATAATCCATCAGTTATAGAGGGCCGTACGTGTGTTAAATGTAAGCATGAAATTGAAACGCGATATCCTTCGACAGTGGTAAATTTTCCAAATAGTAGTGTACTAAACCTTCAAGATGCATTAAATTTCAAGTGTAATGAATAGAGATGAGAATTTTAGGTCGTATAAATGTCATGCCAGAGAGCGTTAAAGGGTTAATTGATACACGGCCCCGTTCTAAAGTTATGCTGTATGAAAAAGAAAGAAGAAACGGGGCCGTGTATCAATTAACCCTTTAACGCTCTCTGGTATAACATTTATACGACCTAAAAATCTCATCTCTAGTAATGAAAATAACGGTAACCTCAGTCAGTGCAAAATGTGCAAATCCCAGTACGAAAAAAAGGTAGTTTTTGGTCAACAAGTATTGTTTGAAATATGTGGACCATCTACATCAAATTCACCAATTGAATTAAATATTCCTTTAAAAGAAGTTCCCCTTCAAATTGTGCTGAACGATACGGTTTACCATTTTCAAGGTGCTATTAGTTTTCTACCTCCAATATTAAAGAATGTGAATGCTATTGGTCACTACGTCTGTTACTGTTGGCGTAACAGTTCTGGAAAATGGGAACGTTATGACGACCTACAAGATCGGTCCAAGATAGTGAGACAATCAATAGTATCAACTAATTATTGTCAATTTTTGATTTATACTACTTAATATATTAATAATTGTACATTTTATTAATTATTTAGTTTGTTTTCTTTTATATTAATATAATAAAATTATTTACTTAAAATAACTCTTGTTCATCTTTTCTGCTGAATGAAATGTAACCAAGCGTAACTTGCTCGGAGTTCTCTAAAATTGGAAATACTCATAACTTTGTAAAAACTTTTCTTTAATATAGATTTTTGTCTTGATGATACAAACGAAAATTTTTGCGGTACAAACCGATACAAACGAAGTACAAGCGATTCCACCAAGTCCGATTTGAATATTTTGTGGTGGGGGTGCTGGCATTTCCCTGGCACCCCCACTTTGAAAGTGCTGTAACTTTTTTGTCTTGATGGTACAAACGAAAATTTTTGCGGTACAAACCGATACAAACGTAGTACAAACGATTCCACCAAGTCCGATTTCAATATTTTGTGGTGGGGGTGCTGGCATTTCCCTGGCACCCCCACTTTGAAAGTGCTGTAACTTTTTTGTCTTGATGGTACAAACGAAAATTTTTGCGGTACAAACCGATACAAACGTAGTACAAACGATTCCACCAAGTCCGATTTGAATATTTTGAGGTGGGGGTGCTGGCATTTCCCTGGCACCCCCACTTTGAAAGTGCTGTAACTTTTTTGTCTTGATGGTACAAACGAAAATTTTTGCGGTACAAACCGATACAAACGTAGTACAAACGATTCCACCAAGTCCGATTTCAATATTTTGTGGTGGGGGTGCTGGCATTTCCCTGGCACCCCCACTTTGAAAGTGCTGTAACTTTTTTGTCTTGATGGTACAAACGAAAATTTTTGCGGTACAAACCGATACAAACGTAGTACAAACGATTCCACCAAGTCCGATTTGAAATTTTTTTGGTGGGGGTGCCGGGGAAATGGAGCCGTCGTAATCCGCGGCAGAAGAAAAGCCCCCACTATGAGGCTGCTTTTGAGTGGTTCCCCAATTGCAGTCAAAGACTTCGTCACCATACTGGGGGTAAAGATAGACAAGAACCTGAATTTTGCCGATCACATCCGTACGGCGTGCAACAAGGCGACGGCGATAGTTACTTCGTTCGCTAGACTAATGCCCAACATCGGTGGCCCAAAACCGACGAAGCGAAGGATGTTGGGCACCGTCGCACAGTCCGTGATGTTGTACGCCGCTCCCGTTTGGCAAGAGGCCGTCAACGTCCAGCGTAACCGTAAGAGGCTGCAAGCGGTCCAGCGCAAGATGGCACTTCGAGTAACTTGCGCTTACAGGACCGTGTCCGGCGAAGCCGTGCGAGTCTTGGCCTCCATGCCTCCCATAGAGCTTTTAGCTAGAGAGAGAGCAGACGTACGAGCGGGACCGGACCCCACCATTAAGCAGCGGACGCTCGACGATTGGCAAAGGAGCTGGTCCTCCGGCACGAATGCCGCTTGGACCAGAAAGCTCATTCCGGATCTTCGTCCTTGGGTAGCGAGAAAGCATGGAGAGGTGAACTTTCATATAACACAAGCTCTCACCGCCCACGGATGCTTCCAGGCATATCTCCACAGGTTCAGGCTGACCGAGTCACCTGCCTGTCGTTACTGCGGGGACGAAGATACGGCGGAACACACTCTTTTCGGATGCCTAAGATGGGAGAGGGAGAGAGTGATGATTTCGCTCCGGATGGGCGACACACTAAGCCCGGACAACATGATTGCTTTCATGCTGTCCGGCGAAGACGAATGGCTGGCTGTAGCGGTTTTCATCAGTCAAGTGATGAAGACCAAGGAGGGGGACGGACGAGCTGAGCAAGCCGCAGCTCGAGTCCTCGCCCTACAGTTAAGTCAATGACAGCCTTTTTAAGTTCCCTTGAGAAGTTCCCGCGAGAAGTTCCCAAGAGAATTCCCGAAGAATATCGCCATTGATCGGCGGGTCGGGTCGAGTAGTGACGGTCGTTCGACGGGGTAGGTTAGTGTCGGTACGACGATAGCGCGTAGACCCTCTGTGGACACAAACTCTCGTGCTAATCCAGAGGGGGACGATCGCGAAAATAGTGCCGTCAAATATAAAGACGAGTGGACTGGCACTTTGCCAGCGACCACAAGTTTTTCAAGATGACCCGGTCGCATCGCGCTCTGTGATTTAATATGATTTGCAGGGTCGCTTGGGGGCTCGGAGTCTCTGGTATGGATGACGGTCGGCTCGGCCTTGACTTTGTCGCCGGAATTTCCGCCTATTAAGTTAATGACGAGTGGACTTTCACCTATACTGACGATTGCGGACCACTAGGTGACCCGGTGAGACGTGTTGGATCGCGGCGAGCGGTGTGTCCGGTTCAATTGGAAAAGTAGAATCAAGTGATAGTGCCTGACCTCCCGGACACAAACTTTCGTGCTAAACCGGGAGGCCATCGGGAGCCTGCATCATCGATGCAGCATGGAAGATCGCAGACGACAGCGGAAGTAATGCCGAGAAGGTAAAGCCCGCTGTCGTCGGGGAGGGGGCTTTAGTCAGTTAGAATCTGACACTACCATCCCTGATGGGGTGGTGCCTATGAAGGTTTCCCCCTTCCCTGCAGAAAAAAAAAAAAAAAAAAATGGACCCCCAAAAGTCCCATAAAATCCCACGCCGACGTCCCCCACAATCGGGGGTTATAGCTCCCCCAACGCGATTTTTTGCCAATAACTCACTTATTTATGCTTGTATGAAAAATTATGATCAAACCATAATTGAAGAGCATAAAATTCTCTATAAAATAGTTTTTTTTTCATATTCTTCCATAGCACACTAATACTTAAATTATTGACCGAAAACACAACCCACCCTTAAAATAGCACAATATTGATTCGTTGCAGGGAGAGAAATGTTTTCGGGCACGGGAAATGCTTTTAATAATAAATTAATTGAAATTGTGGCCAAGGTTGGAAAATGAAGAGAAAAATAAATTGTTTCAAAATTTGCCCAAGTTATAGTATCTTCCAAGTAACGCAACCGAAATTTTGGTTTGCGCTTACAGAAGGTCCGGGCACGCTGAAATTTGGCAAAGATGTATATTGAAGTGTTCTAATAAACCCCCAAAATGTCTCATAAAAATCCCAAGGCGTTCCCCCAAATGAGGATTTTAGGCCCCTAGGCGCGGTTTTCGCCTATAGCTCACGTTTCCCATTTTTCTATTTTTTTATCGGTGGCTATTAGGATTGCATAAAATAGTATACACAACCTTGGAGGTGGGGGTCCGCAGGATCGCAATTCGCACGCTAGATTAAATGGCCTGCTTTAGCAACTCGGTATGTAATATACTATATTATACGTGTATAAAGTATTCAAAAAAGCCTTTATAGAAGTTTTTAATATTAGGTGGAATTGCCTTCAGCCCCTATAATTGCCATAAAATATTTAGGCATAGATTCTACTAAATTTCGTGTCACTTAAGACGGGATTTTATCCCATTCTTCTTAAGAACAGTTCTTGAATCATTCTTAATTTTAATTAGTCTTCCTCTAATTTTTTGTCAAGGTGATAGCATAAATATTCAAGAGGATTAATTTCTGGACTTTGAGGAAGAATTTCCAAATATTTTAGTGTGATATAATAAAGGATGTACATCCCGTTATACAAACTTGATGCTTCGGATTATTATCTTCAATAAATACGTAATTATTTTGAAGCCCCATAATTTGATCAGTAAAACATTAAATATTTGTAAATTTTGGCATTTATTTACCCTTTGGACAGAGCTAAACTAAAATTATTTACTACACGGCGAATAAAGGTAAAAAAAATCGTTCATTTGTGGTATATAAACTCTTTTCCCGGTGTGGGTATAGCAAAAGCTTTTTTAAAGTTAATAATCGTTTCACTACAGGATCTGGTGAAAAACAGTTACATTACACCCGGAGGAAAATATATAAAATAATAATTTCGGTTCAAGTCATACAACTTTTTGAGATTAATTCGGCCATATTGAGCCAGCCATTGTGTTTATAGAATTTATAACTATGCATTCGTAAAGAAACACCTCAAAAACCCCAGCATACCAATTTTTGAGTTTTTGGGCAGCATTTCGTGATTTCATTCCACAGTTTCCCTTAGGATATTAAGTTACGAATGTAATATTTGTCCATTTTATGAAGAAATAAAAAATAATACAATTACTCTAAAATTCTTACATGAGAATTTTCTTTTAATGACTCGAAAAATTTAATATAAAAATTATTTAGCTAGAAGCAGTTGTAATTTAGTTTCAATTATCATGAGAACAAAATTAAACTGTTTCTCTTTGTTAGGAAATACCTAGAAATTTAACTAATTATAAATTAAGTTTCTGCAAATTTGATAATGAGGGTTAAGCTAATATCAACAAATCATGCTGATAATGAAACAATAATCATTTCTGCAAGTTCACCTTAAAAAGTAGCAGACGGTCTCCTTTTTTGGAAGAAAAAATGTTACACGCTTTTTAAAATTATTTTCCTTAATGTTTTCTATTTTTCTCGACCTATCGAGTCATGTCAAACTTATCGCGTATGTTAGGAGAAAAGTTAAAATGGGAAAGTTGTAGAAATAACGACAGTTTCTTATAGTTCGAGAAGTTAAACTTCATTCATATTGTTCGACAAATAATTTCTCATTTTCGAGTGTTTTTAACTCAAATGGATTTTCGATTATTCATCGTAAAGAAACCTTAACCCCCCTGGGTAAAAAATCTTACATTTTCTGGTCCAATGTTGGCGGCAGCAGATTGCATGATGGTCTCACTGGCGACGGTGGTGGAAGCAGTTTGAGTGTGACTTTTTGCAGAAATTCGATATTGCATTCCGGCAATGCTACAATAACCTTCGTGATGCGTCGACCTCGTCGTACTATTCACATAAACTCCCGTTATAGTCACATCCGTATCCTGATTCAAAATAACTGAAACTTTTTTATTAGGACTCGCACTAACTTCAATCACTTTCCGATCGTCCTCTTTTTTCACATCGTCGTCGTAGCACTTCGGTGTATCCAAACTGAACGTTTCGTCCGAATCGTCCGACACGGTCGTATCACTTTTAGGACTCCTCGGGGTGCGCTTCTCGGGCGAGTAACTCGCCGCTAGTATAGCAGACGCGTTTAAACTTGCCATGCGTTTCCTGACCACCATGTCTTTCAAATCCATGATAAGCTCACAGTGGTTACGTTTACGTTTCGTGTAAGTTCTCTTTTTCGGAGGTGTGGCCGGGACTTTAACTTTTTCTTGTTTCGGTTTAACCTCCGGAGGAGTTTCCACCGAACTTTCATTTTCCTCCGAACTCGAAAACGCTTCGTCGTGCATTTCCCAGTGCTTACCGACACCTCGACGACCCGGACCGGAACGCAAAATTCTAGTGGAAGCAACTTGCTCTTCCTCTTCATCGTCCTCATCATCATCTTCGTCTTTAACAGGCTTCACCTTTTTCTCGACGCCCCCTTTAGCGGCTTCCGCGTCGAGTATAGCACCCCGGGTTTCGTTCTCGTACAAACAGTGGACTTTAGCCAGCGCGTTCAGCGAAGCAACGCGGTGTCGTTTCGGCGAATTCCAAAAACTATACAACTTCAACTTGCGAGCCCTGAGGTCCTCCTTCCGTTTATTTTTGTTCCTGTCTGGCACGACAGTTCCCTTACGGGGTAAAACTACTTTTGGTTTAATTGGCTTCTTCTTGTTTTGAACTTTCCGGCTTACGGATTCTAGTTTTGGTTCGATCTTAGGAGACGTAACTTCGAGCTCGGCTTTAACCTTACGATCGGAAGAATCTTGACGCAATTCGTCCAGAGTTATTTCGTCCGAGGTGGACGCCTCGTCGGTCGATTCTTCCACTTTAATCTTTTTACGTTTCTTCAAATTGAGTAACTTCTTAGGAGGAATTTTAATTTTAAGAAGCTTCATCTCTTGTTTGATCAGTTTATTTTTAAGCGCTTGTTTCGTGACTGCCTTTTTTGGTTTCTTGCGTTCCACATTGACTTTCTTCTTTGGGGTGGTTAAACCTGGCTTTAACTTTTCGATTACCTTATCCTGAGTTTTTACGACGATGGGTTTGGATGCGGGTTCCTCCGGTTTGATTTTTTTAACGTCTGAAATTTTCTCTTTAATTTTGTCGTCTGCCTCAAACTTTAATGGGGACTTCCGTCGTCTGGAAACATTCTTTTCGCTTTTAAGCTCAACAGTTTCAATTTTGTCCTTTATTGGCTTCTTAGTTTCTTTTGTACTTCTTTTAGCAGATTTATCGCAAGTCTCGTTTTTATTAACCTTGTTTGTAGTATGATTTGTTGCCAAAGATTTGCTGGTATTTTCTTCCTGCACGTCCTGCAACGTAATGCCGCCGTTCATTACATCTAATAACTTCTTTTTTGATTTACGTACAACAGGTAATTTTTTTATTTCGGCTTTATGCTGTTTCACGTTCATATCTGGAACAACCTTTTTATTTGATTTTTTCGGCGAGATACTTTTCTTACATAAATCACTTTTAACTTCATTTGCAGTAACTTTTTTCGAAAGTCTTAATTTCTTGAGGGAATTGTCGACGACTTTGTTTTTGGATATAATTTTAACATTACTTTTTCTAACGGTTGGTTTTTTTGTTAAAGCACTCGTTTTCAGAGGTGTCAGATGACCTTTAATCACAAAGGATATCGTTTCGGACACGGAATCGTCCATCGATTTTATTGCATTTATTTTTTTCTTCTTGGCCGTTGTCCCCTTCATCTTGAGATTCTTTTCGTTTTTAATTGGATGTCTCTCGATCGGCATACGCATTTTCATTTAAATTCCGTTTTATTTCATATTGGCTGGCGATTTGGGAGGTTTTCTGCAACAAATAATTTTTAAATAAATCATTTTTTTACCAAAGTTTTTCTAACGGAACGATAAGAGTTCGTGCAGGCTTATCGAGAACGCAAAGCGATAAGAGCTTTTGTATCTCAAAACATCAATAATTGACGTACCCTATATATTACGTTCATACGTGCAATATAAAAAAATTCAATTAAGCGATAACAAAGTGGAGCAAAAAATGCAATGGTACGGTCCCCGTCCATGTGGTCTGAAAATGAAGAGAAAGCTGCATCATTTCACCGATTATGGAAGGAAGAACCTTCAAAGCGGAGAAAACTCGGATTTGAGCGGTACAAGAAAATAGAATTTTCAGAAAAACATTCCCCCATTCTTGAAGAGCCAAAACAGATGAACGCTATTTTATGCTAAAATAGCCGTTAGTTTGTATTCAGAGATGTAAAACAAAACACATAAGTTTAGTGATAATAAAAAGCTTAAGATGTTATAAAAGAGAAAGCAATTTTATGTTGGAATTGACGCATAAGCGTTAAAAGGAACACAAGGACGACCCATATTTGTGTCCTCTTTATTCAACGTGTTCGAGATTGGAACCTGCGCCATTGGTGTGAGAAATACACCCCCGTCCATCGATTTACCCCCTAAACTACACACCACTATTTGTGACATGAAAAAATCTAATTAGCATCTTTAAGTAGACCCAAAACAAAATCCAGCCAAATTATTTATAAAGAACCGTAATCCGTTGGAAAAAAATTGTGAGCTCTTGTAATGTTAAGGCGGGAGAGAGAAAGAAAATGTATTGTTTACCTTTGATTACTGCTGTCACATATAGCACGAACACTCACTCACATTTTAGGACTTTTAACACCAACTCAGATTAATTAACCACTAAATTATATTATAAACACATAAAACTTATCAAACTATATGAGATTTATTTTAATTTCAAAATTAATTCTTCGTAATTAGATCGCAAATTGAAGAAAAATTCCCCGCCCTAATTGTGTACGACCATGACAGTCCACCATTTTACAGCTGTAATAATATTTGTGAGTTTTTCTCCAACTGGCTCCACCTAACGGTGAAAATTATCATATACGTACATACAGATTTCCTATATAAACAAATTTTGTTTATAGTGCCAGGCAACCCAAACCGCACCGTTACGTAGTAACACATTTTCACTGCTTTTCAACATTTTGTTGCGTAATAGTGGAAAGCGTGGTTATGCAGCACGCGATGCAGGTGGGTATTTTAGTGGAATAACTTTTTCGAAATTATTTAGTTGAAAAATTGCAATTAAAATAGTTTTAATTGTGCGTCATAATTCAAGGTCGATTTAATTTGGAAGTATAATAATGGCATGTAAGGTATAAAAATAACGTTGTACAAAATTGGATACAATTAAATTATTCGCATAATGCGTCTCATACACGGTCAAGCATATTTTTCAGTATCAAAAGATCTTGCAATAAATTAAAGAAATTCTTGAAAATTCAAAATTTTCACAACCAGGTATTGCACTTTAAACTTTAGTATTAGATCAAATAAAAAAATTAATAAATTAAAAACTAATTAATTAATATAACCTAAAACGTGAAGAAGAAGAAGAAGAAGAATAAATTAAAAAGTAGTTGTTCTTTTTATCACTTTTTTCGGTGTTTTGATATCTCGTAAAATATTAACTTGATGGCAAAAATAGTTATTAACAGAAAGAAAGAAAATTAAATTCTCTATAGAAAAGGTGTGATTTATTATTTTATAACTATAATAGTTTTTGAGAAAATGGGCAGTGCATATGGCGTCAGTGTTAAATGCAGACTCTAACATCTGATTTATTTTAAAATTAGTTTACAGCCCTTGTAGATTCTTGCCCTACAGTAAGTACCCCACTGACTCAATATTAAAAGAATTAAAATTGACAATTATAATTAGCGTAACGATTCAATTAAGTACAGCTTAATTTATAATTGAAGGGCCTAGTGGAAAAAGTAGGTAAGTCACTTTTTTTTCAATTCTGTGATTTTTATACTAATTTGTAGAGAATAAATGCCGCAATGTGAAAATGTGCTCAACTACAAATTGAAAAAAAGTGACTTAACTGCTAGTTTTCCACTAGGCCCTTCAATTGTTGCCTATTTCGACTGATTTCAAGGTCGCAAATGCAGCTTATAAAGGGGTGACAGGATCACCTTTATTAAACAAAAAGTTATTGTTTAAGTCTACAGTCTATTAAGTCGATTGTTGCTTTTAAAAGTAAGAGTACTCGTCAAGCATTGATTATTATTATCCTATTAAATCAATGACTCGAGCTAGAACTCTCGTAGGTTTCTAGGCAACAAAACATTTTTCACCAATTCAAATCAACTATTTTATTTTAGCTCCGCCTTCAGAATAAAAATATAGCATCTCATTAGTTAGATTAGTCAAATTTAAAGTTTAAAGGTATTTAAGTTTTAAAGGTGGTGACCAGAATCTTCACAATAAATTACCAATTTAAATAGTCGTAAAAATTTGTGTATTCGGGACTCGAAATTCGGCGACTGTTCACTTAATGTAACCACTCGAAACAAAATTTCTTCAGCTACACACTAAAGAATAAATAGGCTTATTTTAGGCTATAGAAAAAATAACTTGCGAGAAATTTTGAAAAATAACCAAAATATCGACTTTTGAAAAGAAGGGAAAAGTAAATTCATGTAGCCGGTCGAACCCGGGGTCTGCACATATATCCGGTTACAGTCCCTTGAAATGGAGTGAAATTTTTTCGGTCCGATTTGAATTTTTCTTTGAAATTCGGATAGATGGGGGTGTGATTAGTAGATATTAGTAATAAATATAATCAAAAAAATGGAAAATAACTCGTGTATTGCCTAAAAAGTGAAAAAATAAAAAAAATTTTGCCTTCCAATTTTAGGGGTGTGCATTCGAAAAGGAGGGTAATCCATCGGCAAATCCTACCCTTACGGGGCGCCGCTCCGCTCCGCTCCGCTCCGCTCTGCACCCCTCCAGGGCGGATTTGACTCTGGTTACTAGGCTAAACATACGAGAAGCGCCACCGATCAAGAACACCGGGATCTATGCAACCGGGATGTGAGAGACCCTCGAAATAGCATTAAAAAGTATAGTTGCGGTATGGGGCAGTAAACTATTACGTTTCACCCCCAAAAAATCGCTTAAAAACAAAAAATAACCTATGTTGCATGTACGACCGTCGACCTGCATCTGACGCTCCGAAATTTTCTAAGTGTAAGAGTATATCAGTCTGCACGTACCGTCAACAAAATGGGTGAGATTCCACCCGCGCGTCAGTGAAACATGTAAAATTTACGATTTTCAAAATCGATTATTTCAAAATTTTGATAACAAATTCTCGGTTCATATTTTGAGAATTTTTTATATTAACTGTGTTCTTTAGTGTGTAGCAGAAGAAATTTAGTTTCGAGTGGTTACATTAACTGCACAGTAACCCGAAATTCCAAAGATTTCCTAGGTATTCTAAAAATTTCCAACGATTTTCTGGAAATTCCTTGGGAGTTGTAGTTTTGAAGGAAACTTTTAGAAGATAAATCCTTTAATTAGAAATTTTATTACATAACAAAAATTCCTCAAGTAATTTTTCTTCACTTCGCGACCAATAAATCGTTAATTGTAGTTGTAATTGAGCACAAGAAAAAGAAAATTATTTACACATTAGCAGTTCATTTCAAGAATGTATTATTACAAACGTATCAAAATTGATTATAGGATTATAGGTGCACAAATTGTAGGATCATCGTCTCTAAAGTGGTTCCAACGAGCAATGAAGTTGAATAACAGTTCATTTACAGTAAACGGTCATTTCAAAAATAAAAACATGGAGAAATATTTATCAAGCTGCACCCATAGGAGATGTTACCGCTATTTGAATTCCTTCCTAGCTTAATCTTCATGTGAGGAAAAGTGGTACAAATATGCAGTTAAATGGGTTGTGAGTTATGGGCCTGTGGATTCAAAAATGATTTAATCTTGACAAAATCGTGCATGGAAAACTTAAAATACGATTTACATTATTTTAAAACGGAATTAATCTTCAGAGGTGTGATGCACAAGCTAATTTTACATTCATTTCATTTCATAGATGACAAAGCATGATCACGTAATGTATACTATTAAATAAACGTACTGCATTATTATTGTAATTATTTGTTTTCCTCGTCTTCATTCGTATTCATATGCCAAGCCTAACCAAATAAAATAATTATCAGGCCGAATAAACAAGATTTAATCGGATCCCTCCGCACAAAAATGCCATTTTCACAAGAGGTACATTTTATTTTGTAAACAAATAATTAATTATACAGCGTGTACCAACGAATGACATTCTCTATTACTTATTAATTTATTATTATGGTTGTTAAATTTTTACTTTACTAGTAATTTATTTTACGAGGCAACTTTCATTTTATTTTTGGTTTGGAAAAGAAAGTGTTAATTTAGCAACATATTTATCGAAAAGAAATCGTGAAAACGTTTTTACGGTGCCCAACATGTTAAAAATGCATTTTACTTTAATTGCTTTTGTATTACAATTTTATATATATAAAAAAATAATATTTAAAGTGACCATTAAAATTTAACAGTTGGCTTGAAAGCAACAGAATTTAAATTTGCTTCGAGGTATTCAAAATGTGGGGCGGGTGTTTTTTATTGCAGTGCCCTACTTGCTAAAATCGCTAAATCAACTATTAGAAAGGCATCGCATTTAAATATGTGAATATTATATAATTTGTAGGTACTACATACTCGAAGTAGTAATTTTTGTATTTACAAAGCGTATAGAAGTAGGAAAATGCATTTAACCTTCTTGAAACATTTTTAGTTTCACGTCAACACACAAACAAAATTTTTTAAATATCGGAGTCACGAACAGGTCATAACTTGATCATCATGATAATATTCTTTTGTTTTACATATTTACATATTAAGTAAACTATTTCAATTGGACACAAAATACCCACGCAGGCCCGGCTTAAGAATATTTTTGACTTTTGGGGTAATGGTAAGAATTGCACCCACAATTACAAGCAAATTTTTTATATCACCTATTAGAGAGTGTCAAAACACTATAAGAATTATTTTGTTTAGTTATCCATGGAAATATTGTTTCTGTGAAAAATTTATTGGAAAATGAATTATTAATTCTTCAATTGTTATAAAGCATTTTTACTGATTTTTACATGTAAAAATTTTAAAAAAAGTCATATAACAAATACACAGCTAAAACCAAGTAACTAAAGCTATAAGGTTTTTCAATCTTAGGTATTTTGTGACAAAATCATGTTTTCCGAAATTCAAATTGTTACTTAGGACGTTTTAACTAAGGACAGCAGAATATATCAAATTAGTTGTATCGCATTACTGCCTCAGAGCAGTGGCGGTTCGTGACTTTTTTCAATGGGAGGGCGCAAAATTTAAATGAAAACGGTATTCCATACCCCCCAGACCCCCCGGTCTCTGCAGCCGCCAATTTTTTATAACTTCAATTAGAATATCGACTCGTGACATTTTTTAATGTAAAGAAAAAGGAAAAATATAAGTTTACTGTGTTTTTAAATTAGGGGGCCACGTGCGCTTTAGGGGTTTGCCGCCACTGCTTCAACACAAAAAGTAAACATCATCTTATGCCTCATTTATTTCTTTACATTCACGCCATACTGTCGTCATGTACAACCAGTATTTGTTTATTTAAGTTAATCACGGGGAGGGGGGGGGGTGAAGAAATTAAACCGAAATGATTTCTTCAAAGTTTGTTTTTAAAGAATAGTAGGGAATTAGTATATTTTTAGATTAATTAACCCTTTTTGTATTATTAAATTTAATTAAAATTTTTATATAAAATTTATAATATTTTCCAACGTTTCGGGCCATTTAAATTTGGCCTATTTTCAAGACTAAAAAATAATTAAACTATAAATTAACTAATTAAATTTATTTGAATTGTTTCCATTGTCAATTAATTTCAATCCAAAAGTGTTTAATTAGTTAATTAATTGTTTATTTATTTTTGAGTCTTCTTCTTCTTCGTGTGCCATATCCGGTCCCCCGGACGTTGACGACCTCTCTCCTATGTATGTGTTATGTGTTTGTAGTATTATCACACACGTAGGAGACCTACTGCTTAACGGGGGCTCCGAACCGCGGGAAGTGTATACACTTCATCTCCAGAGAGGCTGTACCAGGCAGATTACACCTCGATGGTTTGCCATTGCCTTCCGAGGGGAGACGGTCAGAATAAAGGTTTACTGAGCCCGGAGTCGAACCAGGCATTCCGCATTAGCAGCAACGCACGTAACCGCTTTAGCTAACGACGGTCTCTATGGCCCTATCAAATGGCCCTAACCTTGGAAAATGTTATTAAAATATTATAAAGACCTCTGTACCAGATAAAAATTTTATTAAATAGTAGGGAAAGCCGACGTTGTTATTATTGATTTGGTTTACGTAAAGAAAATAAGTCACAATATGAAGAAGTTCAAGTAATACCACAATTACTTTAAATATCACTTTTATCTCTCGAAACCACGATGAAAACATGCAGAAGTAAATAGGACTTTTATTTTAACCACCTTTATTATAGTTCTATAAATTTTCACGTGGTGGCGTTTTAATAATTAATTAACTTGTGAAATGAATATTAAAATAAAATTTACAATTTGACAATTTAGCAACACCCTGTATAGGTGACAGCTTCATTTGTACCTTCAGATTGGGGGGGGGGTTGCAAATTTTTCATTTAAAATTCAAATGTTTTAAACCCGTGCAAGCGACGAATTGTCGGATGAAATCACGAAAAACTGGTCAAAACCTCAAAAATTGGTATACCCGGGTTTTTGAGGTCGCTAATTACGAATCTAAATTTAAATTTCTTATAAACAAAATGGCAGATCCAATATGGCCGACCAATATGGCAAAGAGATATTCGATTTCATCTAAAATTGGCATTCAAACGATTTTGAGGTCGCTGATTACGAATTCAAAGTTATAAATTCTATAAACAAAATGCCGGATTCAATATGGCTGACAAATGTATCAAGATGTCCAATTTGATCAAAAATTGGTATTCAAGGGGTTTTAGGTCGCTGATTACGAATTCATAGTTGTAAATTCTGTGAACAAATGGCGGACCACGGTTCTTTCGAGTTGCTAATCACGAATTAAGATTCAAAAATATTATAAATAAAATGGCTGACTCAATATGGTCGAATTAATGTCAAAAAGTTGTGTGACTTGAACTGTTTTTCACCAGATCCTGTAATGAAAGGATTTATTAACTTTAGAAAAGCTTTTGCTATACCCACACCGAGAAAAGAGTTGTTTATTTGTCACAAACGATGTTTTCGTTGCTCAGATGCAGATCGTTCTAAAATCGGTCATTTACGTTATGTAAAAATGAAACAAATGATAATTTTTAATACTACGAATATTACCGGAAATGTTTTCGTATCCTGCTTTACATAAAAATAGTGATGACCTAATGACACAAAGGTCTAACACTAGGAGGCCCCTGGAAGACCCCCAAAAAGATAGAATTACAGCTGGACGTCTGAATCCCAAGAAAGCAATTTTAAATTTTTTATTTAAAATGTTAGTGGATGGTTTTTGGCGTCTCCACTCTGCCCAACTCCTTGAGCCGGGCCTGTACCTACAAATTACTCGTAAACAAAATTTTTAGCACTTTAGCACTCCATTATTGTGTATTACGGTACACTAAGAAAATTATGGGATAAATTATTAAATTATATAAAACACGCGGTTAATTATGTAAACCTTCCATTGTTGGATCGCGTAATAAATCAAAAAGGCAATTATAGCGACATAATTTTTTTACTAAATCAGAGCGCGATTACAAAATACCCAACTTAGCAAACCATCTGCAATTTAAAAACTAATTAATTTAAATAATTTCGACAATTATTAAAAAAATATACGGTACTATTTTATAGTGGTCAATTGACCTAGCTTCGAAGTCCAAAAAAAATGGAACGTTCCAAAAACGCGTTTCCATGCAGAAGTCACTTTTGCGTTCACCCTGTATAAAACTTGAAAATTTTGCAAATTAACACCTGGTCAAGGTCGTCTATAGGTGTATCGTTTACAAAAGTATTGTAGGAATCCGAGAGAAGACTCGAAGTTGATTTGTTAGCTTCTTGGTTTATTTCTACTTCGAGTTACCACGATCTTGGTCATACGAACGGTCATGATTTTTACCTTCATTTGTTCTCCACTCCTAGCGTAGTCGGTTTACGCATGCAAGCGTACGTATATTTTTAGAAAATGTAAATAAAGGTGGACTCGAGAGTTAGTTTTTTAGTGAAGTTTTTCGTGAGGATATTGTGATTGTGCGTATTTTTTGAAAGGATGCCATCCTGAGTGTCCTTAAGGAGTTTATTAATTTTTGTATACCGGATTTTTTTCGAATGTAAGTAAGCTGGTTTTTGGTTATTTTTACTTTATAAAAGTTTTGGTCATTAAAATCATTACGATACACCTACAATTCATTATTTTTATTGGTGAGGTTCAGGATCCCTATTAAACGATTAATTGTATTGACTTTGAATAACTAAGATCAAACGGGCAACAAAAATTTCAAATTACTCAGAAGTTTTAACAACCAGGCCCGGTTTTAGACTACTAACATTCCAATATTAATCATATTTGGGAAAACTTCTCCGTTGCTTTATTTTTGAATTAAATTGGAATTTATGCTATCTGTGGAGGTTGCGGTGCCGAAGAGGGCCAACTATTTTTTTTCAAAATAATTTTGCGCCTAGGACGATATCGGTGATGCGTTGTGATGTCGATTTCCTGCTAATATTTTTATAATAAACAACTTAATTTTCTGTTACGCAATATTAACCTTTGATTAAATTATCAATCTTCACAACACTGTGTGAATGAATCGAAGAGGAAGGATTTCGTAATTAAAAATGTGTTAGTATCCATTTAGAAATACTTTTACTAATATGTAAGTACTTAACAGTAATAATTACACATTCTTGTGAGCAAAGGCGAAACGTAGGTTTCTCTTTGCATAAGTCAGTTAACTGACCCACTGGACAATTTCACCTATACTATCTATAGATACAATAGTTCCTTCAATACCACACACGAAACCAGCTTTCCTTATTGACGCAAACAATTTATTTAAAATGCATACAAAATTTCATAAATAAAATTTTAATAATATAAGCAGGTGTTTTTGATGATATTAAATTTACTGTAAATTTATTCTTGCCTACAAGTTTTCCTAATTCGTGGTCATGAATTTATTTATAGATTTTATAATTTAAATTGTAAATTAAATTCCTCGTTAACAAGCATTTTTTTGGATCTTAAAAAATGTCAAAGCTGCAGGAAGTAAAAGAGATTCGATAAGTCTTCCTGTGTTCAAAATATGGCAATCAAAAATAGTAAAAAGCTCAAATTGCAAAACTTATTTAAACCATCATGAAAGCATTTTGCTCTCAATACTACGACAAATACAAACCGTTTGAATTTTCTTTCATTAATCGACAGATGTCCATTATAATTTTTATTCGTGCAATTTCAAATTAAACACAAATTCCCGTTTTATGAAATATTTACAGTTGATCTTAAATTAATGTTTGAACAGTCCAATTCCTAATTAATTTATATTTTTAATTGTTAACTGTAATTTTTTGATTAACAGACCGCATGTTGCTCGAGGATGAAGCTAAGCGAAAATATTTTGAATAATATTATGCTAAATTTTAATGGTATTACTTTTTTTTTTATTACCAATTTACCTACATTTACTGAATTTAACACTGCACCAACAGCAGTCGGGCAAGTCGAATGAGTCGAATTTAGCAGCAAGAGCTGTGAAAGAGTTGGAATCCAGTTGTTTGTTAGTTGAACTCCATATTATATCCCCTTTATAATAAGAAGTTTTTATTCAAACTCCGATAAGAATTTTTATCCATTAGTCAGAATATTCTTCAATTTAAAGAAGTCACAATGAGAGAATTCAGAGTTTTGAATTTTTTTAAACCAGCGTTTTTCATAACCTCATACAGGGGTATGAGGTTATGAGAGAAATTCAACCGAGATTTTCGTAATAAAGTCCTTTATACTCGTAATTATGCCTGATTGGAATTATGGCTTCTAATGTATTTTTAGTTCACAATATTTTTCGGTAGATAAAGTTGAGTAAATTTTAGGTACTTTTGCGTGGATATAATTCGGAAATGCGATTTTTTTTGTTAAAGCCTTTAGTTTGGCATCGGGAAAGAAGAACTCGGTCTGGAACAGGAAAAAAGTTTGTCGAAAAAGATCAAAACCCACAAGATCACAAAATCGTGGATTGACCGTTTCCTAATATGCGTCTTATGCCCAAAATAGGTATTAGTAAAATTAAACCAGATCAAATTCTCAGTAAATACTTAACAAAACATAATATTCTAACCCTTATAGTTTTCGAGATATGGCCGTCCAAAGAACTCTTCATTTTTTAAAATTTTTCTCAAAAAAACTTAGTTTCCAGATTTCGATCTAGATTTTTCTTTCCATATAATTAGAACAACTTTGAAATCTTAATAGGGCCCTCGATATAAGCTTGCAAAGTTGATCGTTTTAAAGCATATTTGTTAATTTTAACATTTTTGTGCATAGCTCCATTGCAGGCCATCTGAAGGAAAAAGTGAACATAACTTGAAGTATAGCGAATAAAATTCTACTTACAGCTAAAGAAATTTAATTAACTATTGTAACCTGAATAGTTTTACAGATACGGCTTACCAAAAAACTGGTGCTCAAATTTTCACTCCATATTTGCTGAAATTTGTATACAATTTAGTTATTTGGAAATACTTTCTTTCCTGAGAATCTTATGAATAAAAGTGGTTAAGAAAGAACTTAATTTCGAATAATTTAAACCATTGCCAAAAAATTAATTTTTCATTAAAACGCTAACTTAGATTCTGTGCTATTAGCACAGAAATTCTTGAAATTTTTGAAATTCAAAAAATTGCTAATCTGCTCGAGGGTAAATATAAAATTATTGCGAAGTCTACAGTGCGGGTCTTTAAGTAGACCTTAAAGTCATCTTTAGGCCATTTTTAAATTAATGTATGGGAGACAACATCGATAACTTTTCCTGCGAGGAAAAATTTATCGTTTACCCTCGTAATATCAAAGTACGAGACCAAAGACCGAGCCAATTATGTTGCTCACAGGCTCTTTTAGTAACATATCAGTTCATTTAATGTTTTCGACTAATAATGGAGACATCCTCAGATGTGAGGCAGAAGGTTGAGCTAATTATTGCGGCAGTATGGTGGTGACCATATTGCTTGGCAAGTTAGATTTTTTTAGATTAAAATCTGCTTCATAAAGTTGCCATTATAATATAACCAAGTGATCGTTCGTTTAAAGCAACTACGTTAAAATTTCTGCGTACCTGGGGAGTATTCCATACCCCCCAGACCCCTCGGTCGGCGACAGTGATCTACAAATAGGCATTTTCTTAATTTACATTAGAGTAGATCCGATCTTTTGAGTGGAGCTATCCGAAACTTATACTAAAAACAATTTTCCGCGCTATTCGAGGCACCAATACAAAATCCGTTTTGTTTTCGCTTTCTTTTCTTACATACTGACGCTTCATCTACGGTTACAGACGGTTAACCACGGGTCTATTTTTATCGGAAGGGATTCCTTAAGTTTTTTAGTAGTATATCTTACTTAAATGATCTTTGCTTTGGTCACGTGACAATTTCATCCGTTGTTAAACGTCTGTAACCGCAGACAAAGCGTCAGTATATAAAAAAAAGGAAGCCGAAACAAAATGGATTTTGTATTGGTGCCTCGAATACCGCGGAAAATTGTTCTTATAAATTTCGGATAGCTTAACTCAAAAAGATCGGATCTACTCTAATGTAAATTAAGAAAGTGCCCATGTATAGATCATAGTTGCCGACCGAGGGGTCTGGGGGGTATGGAATACCCCCCAGGTACGCAGAACTTATAAAAGAAAAATTTATAACTTAATTTTCAGTCACCCACCTCTATTATAACAAACCAGTAGCCGCCACTGATGAGCAGGTTAGTTAATTCCCCCCCCATGATAATAGATTCGCGATATTAAATTGTTTCACCCCCCCTCCCCGCATCCAAATCGGACGAAAACAAATGACGGTAGGGCTCGGCTGCAAGCTGATTTTACCACACCTATACAGGGTGTTCCGCAAGGTGTGTTGTTCTCCCTGTCATATTGGTCTACGGCCTGGTCTTTAACTAATTTGTTTAATTAGCATTCGGTTTTTACATCTTAGGTAGCTTGCTGGGTTAGCCTTCAATATGTTTTATATTGTTAACACTAGGGTGACCGACGGCTTTACGTGCCTTACAAAGCAAGGAGACAGCCAAGAATTTTTAGATTGTACCCGGAGTCGAACCGGGGAACCTTGCATTAGCAGTTGATAACATTCTTGAAATCATTTGGGGTATGACTGTCCGTCATCTCAAAAGGTGACTTCGTTATTATTAAATAATAATAATTCTGAGAAACTGGATTGGTTTTCTAAGTTTGGAAAGTTATCTTATCATTAATTTACCCAAATTGTTAATCCGTCCTTAGTGCGGCCTTTAGGCTGGACAACCAAGTCAATCAACGACGCTTATTTCGAATATTTTTATACATTTCTACGAAAATTCTGGGTAGTTCCACATTAGCTCAGAAATTCGGGGTTCTACAGTCTTTCAAATCTTAATTTATACATTTTTTATCTTTTATTCTAATCTTTTATTTCTAATTTTGTGTCCGCTGGAGGTATGAAAGTTGACTTTGAAGACTAAAATTTACGTTCCATCGGGCCAAAATTAAAAATAATCCGGGGCTTTTAGAGGGTTGCATCCCGAAAACTATAAGAGCTAAAACCTTTTTTTTTGTTTTGCATATTTATTAATTTAATTTTGTCTAACCAATCGGTAAAAAACGGCCCAACCACGACTTCGTGATTTTTGGGACATTCTTTTACAAATTTACCCCGGATCCGGTTCAAGCCTGACGTCGAAAACTTAGGGGCTAGTTTTCCATACTAAATTAAAGGGTTTAAGCAAAAAAGAATCGCATTTTCGAGTTACTAACATGGAACATGTTTTTTTAGATTTATGTTTCAATTATTATTTTATTCAAGAATATGTTTTAGGCCCCCCGCGTTTTAGGCCGACAGAAATAATTTTTAAATGGGATAAGGCAATGTTTTCTTGGTGTCGTCTCCTGCCAAATGCTTATTAGGCAGTTGATATCCACGAATGATTTTGGGGAAACATTTAAAAACTTTGATTAATATGGATTTGTTAGAGATCTCTGTAACTTTCCTTGCTTCATTTTAATTTACACAAAATCAGAATTGGCAATTTGATCTTAACTGCGTTTTCTAAGAGCAGCTGAAGTCCTCCCACAAGAAATTTCCATCAGGAGTATCAGAAGATGTTTTGGTTGGATCTTTGTAAGGTTTCCTTTTATCTTACATTATACCTAACTTTCGAAGTTCTGAAATATTTAATAGGGATGCTCATTTTAAAGGACTTCCAAAACGGGTGAATGTCTATAAATCATTTCCTGATTTATCCTTAATTTCCTAGTAGACCAATCCTTAAACCCTTGAAGTTTTATAAAAAAAAAAATTAAAATCAAAACTAATAACAATTATTTTAGCGTGAATGGAAAACCTGATGCGTATAATTCCTATCAAGTTTTCCGAAAGTAAATACATTAAGCTATGCATGCAAAATTTAAAATTGAAGATGAGTAATTCTTAGGTAATTCTACGTGAAGAACCGTAATTAGTTTTGGTCTGCTGAAACATCGAGTTTTATTAAATCGCATTGCTACCAAGAATATAAAAACCTTCGTCCATTGACTTTTATTGTTGGTAAGCGTGACTCGACCAAAACAGCAAACAAATTTGTATTCAATCTTTGATTTTTTAAAATTTTTTCAATAGTTAATTCAGAAAATATGTAACCTTATTAAGTGTTAATCAATGCTGATTTTCCACTACCAAGGCTATCAAACAAAGGCACAATCATCTCCCGTTTATGTAAAACAAACAATCAAAATTATTATCAGAATTTTTATCAATAACAAAACTTGTTCTGATTGTTAATTTTCAATAAGTAAGTCACGGTTACCTGTTTCGTTTAACGATGGTGGATTACAAAATTAAATTTTAGTAATAAATATTTCATCACACTAGGCTTTATGAATAAATTCATAGATAGTATACGAGTTTTTCAAGAATAAATCGATGCTTACATAATAAACATACATAGTTTACATTCTTAAACTAATTTATTAATTTTTTCTTCGATGCCTATATTTAACAGTTCTAACAGTATCTCGCATTAATTATAATATTAATTAATTATGGAAATTTTGACTGCAAAAATTATAATTTATATCACTTTAATTGACAGTTCTACAAAAGTCCATAGAACTTTTTGTGATACAGATTTGTCGAATTTACTTTCTAATTTTCTTTTTTATTGCCAGATGGTTGTTTTCACTAAAAGACTCGGGCGTTTTTGCGATAAATATGGTTTCTTAAATGTAAAGTACTTGATCAAAACTTTCTCACAAAAAAAAGTTTACAATAATTTGCTTGCCTAGCAAATCCCACTAACCTCAAGACCAACACTTCGTTTTTTATATCATGCTCCAAACCTATAGATCCGAGTTCAAAAATATAGGAAATATGGAAAAGCAGTAATCCATATAGAAACGACTATCAAATTTTGATTAACTAGATGATAAAATACACTTCTAACACATTAACAATTGGAGCGATAAAAATAATTTCATAACGTGCAAAATTATTTAGTTTGATGTAACGGTAACAAATTGTGTGGTAAAAATGCCTTCTTATGTTAATTATAACATTTTTTGCTTTAAAAATGCCTAAAGGCTGAATGTTCTGGTTTACAGTTTCGTGCAGCTCAGAAGAATAATGTAGGTTCCTTTATAAAATATTCTTTTGATACAAAAATTAAGCACGAATTATTCTGTAACAACAAACCGCAAAAATATCAAAGCTGTCATTTCCGGTCACTTTGCTCTTCCTTAACAAACCGATATACTTTGTAATTTAATAATTGTAAACTCGAAAAAAAACATCGAAAATCGAAAAAGGAAATTTTTGCAGAAACTTGCATTTTCGAAATTTCTCTAATTCATAAATCTAAACAAAACTTACGAAACAGTAAATATAATTTCTATTTGCAGAAGTTTCCGTCTAATTTATTAATTTATTGTTAATTAGCACCACGGAGTTAACAATATGGAACAGAAATCATTGGGGCATGCCAATAACGCCATAAAATTGTGATACACTAAGAAAACTAGAAAATGTTCAATATTTGTATTAAACTTTCTAATTGTTCGTAATGTTTACTATTTTTTTATCAGGGGTAGATTGGCACGAAAATTTTGATTTAATGCAAAATATTATTTAACACCTAACAAAATACAATGAAAACCAATACCTTATAAAGGTGTTTAAAGAGTGCTATCGATTTAACATTTTATTTTATTTTATTGAATTTTTTTTAATTTTTTGAGTTAAGTAATAATAATGGACTTCTGGGGTAGCTATTTTACGACGCTCCGTTGCAATGGAGATGTCCCGAATCAAGGAATTAAAATATTATGGTTTTGTTTTTTTTTTTGAATTAAAGGAAAAGTTTGTGTCTGAGGGTGAAAAAGGAGGGATATAAATTTGACTCTGGTATTACTTGGTATGGAAGTCGTAGATGTCCTGAGGAATCTCTACTTTAAAATTACCCCCCCCCCTTCCTAGATATTTTAAGTGCAACAACAAACCTTATTTATTTATCGTATGGCGTGTACACAAAATAGAAAAGAAACTACATGTCAGTAATGCATAGTCAAATCGCGATGTTCAGGCTTTCAATCCAAGTGACAGCCGGCGGGGTGGCCCTCAAAAAGTCTTCAGCTGTACAGTGGCTCGGTCTGCTTTCGCAGTTATAGGAGAGATGGTGTATAGTTTGCCTTTCTTCGCCGCAGTCGCATGCGGCTGATACGGATTTGCCCCATTTAAACAGGGAATCAGCACATACCCCACAGCCTGTCCGGACTCTGTTCAATCTGCACCATGTATTCCGCGGCAGGGCAAAACCAGGTGGCGTCTGTCCGGTGTGGAGAATATCGCGGATCTCAGGTAGCGCTTTAGCTTGCCATTCCCGTTCCCATTCCTGGTCCAGGCTGAAGTTGTTGGCAAGTAATCGTTCAGCGGTTTGAATGGGCGGTTTTCTGGAGCGCAGTCTGTGGCCCAAGTGCGCGATGTCTTCATGGATTTTTAGGAGCGGGTTTCTTAGGATTTAATTGTACTCTCTGACTAGAGCGCTTGAGCGACGGAGGTAGGGAGGGGGGATGTTACTCAGAGTGGGCAGCCAGTGAATAGGAGTGGGTTTAATGGTTCCACTGATGATTCGCATCGAGTTATTTAATTGAACATCCACTAGATTTGTGTGTGGGCTGTTTAGCCATACTGGTGAACAGTATTCTGTCGTCGAGTAAACCAGGCCCATGACGGAGCACCTCAGTGTATCGGCTGCAGCTCCCCAGGAGGTACCGCTAAGTTGAGAGAACAAACCTTATAGAAAGAACCGATGGGAAAATATCCCCAAAAATTTGTGTACACGACTCTTAACTTTATTCATTAAGACTCGTAAAATTTATAAATTCAATTAAATTCATTAACATTCGAAAGCAGTTTACTCTCTTCTGCTGATGGTTTTATTTGAATACATTTTTTGGTTCTATAGCAAGGGAAAGCACATTAAAAGTTCAATAAGCACTAAAAGCAGCCCTGCAAAAAAATTATATGAAGTACAGGAAATACAAAAAAAAATCGCGGAGCACGTGCGAGATGTTGAAGCCAAAAACAGCTGCTCCGAAAAACAAACAACCATCGCCTTAAGAAACAAAAAACAAACGGCTATGGAAAGAAAAGGTGATCGAAAAAAGGATATTTTTAGAACCAAAAATTGTCATGCTGGAGCCAAAAGCAGCTGCTCTCGCAAAGTTTAAAAATTTAAAAATCGAGCCGAAAAATAAAAGTCGCGATGAAAGCAAGTGCCCCTGAAGTGATCTTCCTTTTTTTGGGTCGGGTGTCCTCAGTCTTCTTTGGGTGGTGCAGATTTTGATCCGCGGTTTTTATCGATGGCGGTCCTGTTCACGGTTTGACCTCTATGGTTTAAATCGCGGAGCTGGGTTTGGAGGAGGTCCTCCATGCCTCCATTTCGTCGCTAGTTTGGGTTGCGGGAATCTACTGCAACCCACGTTACAAAAATAAGTTGGAAAAAATAAGTCGTCGAACATATTATAAAGAAGTTGTCAAAAAAATTGTGATGAAGACTAAGTTACGAGGCCAAAGGCCGAGCTAAATACGGCGGCTGAAGGTCTAATAAACGTAATTAATACATAAATGTAATTAAGGGCTCGACAGGGAAAAGTGGACTTTAAATTGCACACAAAAATATAACTTGTTACTATTATTTTTCAAAAATATTTTTAAGACAATCGAAAGGTTGGCGTTCATAGTCAAAAAAATTATTTTCATAATTTTTTAAAATTAAAAATTGCCTTTCAATTTCAATATTTTTCGCCATCAGGCCATTTTTTGTTGTCGAATTATTAATTAAAACAGCGAAGATTATCACAGATCTTAAAAATATTTTTTTAATCTTTCCTTATCTGTTCGGCATGCACCGACATGCAACTTCGAAAAATAAAATTCATAAACTAAATTCCGTGTCGAAAAAAATTTACGTTTATTTTATGTAAACGGAAATCTAAATTAGAGAGAATCAAACAAAATCCAAAAAAAACCTTTAAAACGAAAAGACACCCCAGTTTTTCAAATTATTATGTTCAAATTTGTAGTAAGAATAATTTCGTGACGTCATTATTTATGTCATTTTTTAGGCGAAGAAAGAAATGAATAATTGACAACTTTCAAACTTTTGAACACCGCATCGGTAACAAATTAATAATAACTAAAAAATTATAAAACAAAACCTACCGTTCTGTTTGCATGTTGAAATCGTCCAGACTTGCAGTCACCAACATCCAGTTCTGGAAACTTCCTTCAATTTTTTAACACTACACCACCGCACAACACTTTATGTTTTAATAAAATCAACACATTATTTAAAATAACAAAAACATTGGAAATGCTTGACACTGCTGGTTCCATTTTGAACTTGATGTCGTTTTGTTTTATAAGAAATTTTGTATATACCGAATTTCTGCTAAGTTTTTAAACGTAAAATCGCGTTCACTAACGTTCAAACTTCAAAAATTTGTTCATCAGTAATTAATTATCATGTAATTACAAAAATTTTGGAAGTCACAGCACTAAAACCGCTAAATTTTTAAAATTTGTAAGCCGATCCGTCACAAACTAACACGCCGCGAAACAATTGTTATTACTTAGTAACTTTTTTTTATAAAAAATGTAATTTTGTTGTTTGAGCTCACCATGGGCGTCCATAGGAAGTTTTCAAAGAATTAGAATAATTTCGACTATATTTTGACAAGTATAGAAAAATATATTATTTAGGAGATACAAACATAATTTTTTCATGTAAAAATATACAGGATGTCTCTTTCAAAAGTGTCCAGTCCGAATATTTACTAAACAAACAAAAATATTAATACAAAAATAATACTGTAATTGATTACGAGAAACCGGAACAGGAACTTACAGTGGAAGTTGATTAGCAACCTCAGTTTTTTGAATTTTGGCTTTCAGGGGTGAGGGAGTGGCAGCATCATAGCAAGAGGGTGAGGCGAATAGTTTAAAATTTTCGAAATGATAAGAATTTTTCCAGACACTCTGGATCCAAGACGTTGTAAGAATATTTTCGAAGGAGATATTTCATTCGGTGGTGAATACAATCAGACACAGGACGAGAGGCAATCTTATGAGCACGAAGTGCCATAAAGGTTGCTCTACTGTCTCTTGATAAATCTGAATATTTTTGAACAGTTCTGGATTGTCGAATATATATAATCAGGAGTTCTTCTGTCAGGTTCAAGATGCAGAAGAGGTTTAGAGTAGTTTAGAGTAGTATACATATTAAATATGTATCACCAGACATATTGTTCTTTGAGTCCCATTTCCGGTTTGACTCTGGTTCAACTCAACCACATGACGTGTAAAATGTTTGTTCTTGGTACTTCGTCCAATCGCTCACTATTAGAAAAGTAATGAAAATGTAAATAATGAGAAAATAATTAATTCGATTATTATTCACTCGCTACTAAACAATGCGTGATTAATTATTAGCTGATAAGATTATCAAGAAAAGCTTTGATTATTTATAAAATTCTTAGCACCGAATGTGTCACAAAAGATAATATAGTAAATTTTTAGAAAATAATTCATATGACAATAAGTAATTCTGAACCCATAATAGAATTTTATTAACCGTAACTATCGATCTAGAACGTGACTATCTTGGTTGTGCGGCCTAAAGGCCGCACTGAAGAGGAGGTTAACGGATTAATTTAGCGTTATATACCCACAAACAGATGATAAATTAATAACAGAAACTGGGTAAAAAACATACTTTTCCTCCATGACTTAACAAAATAATGCTTTCTAGTTGAGTATTTCTTAGTATTATATCTTATTTAAATAATCTTTGCTTTGGTCACGTGACAATTTCGTCTGTTGTTAACCGTCTATAACCGCAGACAAAAAGCGTCAGTATGTAAGAAAAGAAAGCCGAAACAAAACGGATTTTGTATTGTGCCTCGAATACCGCGGAAAATTGTTTTTAGTATAAGTTTTGGATAGCTTAACTCAAAAGATCGGATCTACTCTAATGTAAATTAAGAAAGTGCCTATTTATAGACCATAGTCGCCGACCGGGGGGTCTGGGGGGTATGGAATACCCCCCAGGTACGCAGAAATTTTAACGCAGTTGCTTACGCCTTCTGTCCTTCCAAACAGCATTTATCGCATATACAGGGTGTCCTCGCGAACCCTTTTTAAGTATGGCACCGCTGCGATTTATCTGAGGCCGATAGGCCGCCTGACATTTTAGTTAATATTAAAACTTTACAATTCCTAATTTCTTAAATGCTCACATTTATCCTAAGGGTTATCGATTAAAACTTCTTTATAATTAAATTACTAAAAATTTCACAAATCTCTACCGATAAAAATCGACTTCATAGACCGGGGGTCTGGGGGGGGGGGTTTATTAATATCCCCCAGACGCAAAAATATGTTGCGATTTTCGCTTTGTATTGTTTTCAAGATTTTCTTGCTTAACCACCTGGAACTGAGGAGAATAAGGTTATAAATTTTTCCTTTACAATTTCTGGGTACCTGGGGGGTATTCCATACCCCCCAGACCCCCCGGTCTAAAACTATATGATCTACAAGTAGGCACTTTCTATGTTATTAGTGATTTAGATTAAAGTAGATCCGATCATATTATGCATTAACTGATCCGAATATGTGAAAACAATTTTCCTCGGTATTCGAGGGTTAATAATTGAGCTTTCATTTCTTATATACTGACGGTTTGTCTGCGGTTACCATAAGATCGCTTGAACCGTAAACGGTGGCACAGATTTTACACACTTTACTGAAAAGTAAAAATTTTTATTTACAGTCGTCGTTCCCCTCCCCCATTATAGCAAACCACGAGCCTTTACAGATGAGTAGGTTATTAGTCAAACAAACCCCCTTCCCCAACGTAATAGATTCGTGAAATTAAATTGTATTTTACCTCAATTTCAAATTTAATGATGTTTTATTCAATTTACAAGTCAATTATTAAAACAAATATAATTAACAGCTTTAATTTATTTAAGTCAAAAATATAACTTCTATTTAAAATTTACAAAGAACTATCTGAATGTCTTAACGGCAATTTCACCACAAGTGCGGCCTATAGGCCGCACAGCCAAAGGAATCACATTCTTGTTATCCTTATTAAAGGCCTCCATTTTTTCAGAATCTATACGTACTAGTACATATTAATATCGTTTTCATTATTTTGATATAAATTCTTTTTTCAATCATTACTTTTTTTACACGTGCAGGATTGCCATGGTTGTGCGGTCTAAAGGCCTCACTGAATCCTTTTTAGGTTAGTAACCAAAAAATAAAACACTGCGGAATGCTTTATGAACAAATAAATACGCAGAAATTGTGTTTTAAGAACGCACCGATTTATGATTGTCAAGGTTGTGCGGCCTAAAGACCGCACTGAGGGAACGGCTCATCGGTTCTATTTAACGTAACAGATAGACAGACACACATAGATGCATTTAGCCTAATGATGATGGCTTTTACCACCCCAGGGCTTCGATCACCCGGTCTTGAGTCCACACAAATACATAATAATGTCGGCAATAAAACAATAAAAATCCTTTTGATTTATTTAATGCGCACCCCATTCCCAACCGATCCACTTAAATAAACAAATTAATATTGGCTGGATTGTCCAGGATGTCGATATTTAAACCTGTACTTTGTCGTTCTGATTGGCTGGATGATGTTTACGTTTCCTATTGAGCAGTGGCAAAATTGGAAACGACTATCCAAAAATAATTTTAAGTAAATAAGTATATTAAAATACAGTAACTATATATTTTTCCTTTCTCTTCAAATTTGCTGGCTTCCTATTGCAAAAAATCAAGACCTGTCATTGCAAACAAAGTTTCCTAAACAAATATAGGAGGACCGGAGGGGGGGGTATTCAATTGTCCATTAAGAATATCAATGAATATTAATTAAAATCTACCGTCGCGGACCGGGGGGGTCTGGGGGGTATGGAATACCCCCCAGCGCATGGTGATTAGTCGGTAGAATACTATAAAATGTTTTTAAATACTACTTTACCTTTCTGAGCAATGGTGATACGCTAGGGGGTATTCCATAACCCCACACCCCCCTGTCAGTATTTTTCACTTTTTATTGTTATAGTTCAATATTTCAGGGGAGGGGAAAATAACCTCCGTTTTTGTTAACAATCTTTCTCGACAATGGTGATTTCCCTTGGGGGGTATTCCACACCCCCACACTCACCAGTTTTCAGTTTTCACATTGTATTGTCAACTTGAGTACTAAATTGACGATTAAGAATATCAATGAATATTAATTAAAACCCGCCGCCGCGGACTGGGGGGTATGGAATACCCTATATTTTGGTATGGAATACCCCCCAGCTTGTGGTAAGCAGTTCTTCCAATATTGAAAAATGTTTTATGATATCACTTTACCTTTTTGGACAGTGGTGATACGCTGGGGGTATTCCATACCCCCCAGACCACCGGTTTTTAATTTTCACTTTGTATTATCGACTTGAGTATTTAATTGACATTAAGTATACCACTGAATATTAATTAAAATTTTAAAAAATGTGGTATAATATTGCTTTACTTATTTTCTGCTGGTGGTTATTCCACCATCCCTCCAGACCCTCCGGTTAAAATATTGGTATAAAATAAAACTTCTTTGAAATTAAATTATGTTGTAATTGTAAGTAAAGAAGGAAATTTTTATTTTTCCTTTGATATATTTTCACAAATTATATTTTCACTTTTTATGAAAGTGGTTCTGATGGAGAGTATTCCGTACCCCCCCCCCTCTGCCCCTAAGACTATGGTTTACAGTCTACATGTAGGCTCTTTCTGTACTACTATTTATTATTGAACCATAGCAACAGTAATTCGGGTAGGTATATTAAAATCATCAAAAGTCTCTACCAATAAAAATTGAACCCGTAGACCGGGGAGATCTAGGGGGTATGGACCCCCAGCCCTAATTTTAATTTTTCAGAAGCATTCAAGATTTACTACCGTTCCTCGCTGATTCTGTTAAAAGTTTTAGTGCACCTATACTATAATTTTTGATACTGGGATTTTTAATAAAAATTATTTTAATTCCTTCAAATCCCTTCGTTTAATCGACATATTTTTATTCGCTTAATTTAATAACTGGTAACTTTCTCAATTATTTATCCCACAATAAATTTTACAATCCAATTTCTATCAGGAATGTTTTCTTTAATTTTCTCGCGAATAACATAATCACGAAATTTAAAAATGTCGTAGAAACTTTCAACAGTTTCTTCTTATTTCATTTTGTGATATTCACAAGTAAGAAATAAGTTCAAATTTCGACACGACACGACGTGCGTTAGGGGCTCTTAATTACATCAACTTCCACTTCTATATATTTTCTGTCAACTCAAACTTCATTACCTACTTAATTTTATTACGAACTGTTTACACTTTTTAACTTGATTTTATTTAAAAAAAAAATTGTATAGGTACTCAATATTATGGACCCTTTTTTAGCTATAGAAATGTGACTTACGAAAATTAAATCTTCCAAATTTCAGCACTGTAAACACGCCATGCTGTGCTAGCGGAATGTTGATCAAATTAATATACTAAATTTTATAATTTAAGAATAAAAGTTTATATTTTAAATATATAAACTTGAAATTAATATTAAAATAAACAGCAATCAACATAGTTGAAAGCTTATAAATAGAAAAGACTTTGATTTTTTATTGTTTAATAATTAACTGGTTACCTTTTCAAGTTTAGTATTTTAATATACTTATTCTAAATAAAGAATTATACTTTGCATGCCATCATTTAGATACAATTAATGTAAATTATATTTACGATTAGAAATAGAAAATACGATTTTCATTCCAAGGGTCCTCGGTTTGATAATTTTTTAGCACCTAAATCTGATTTTTGTATTAACAGAGCTTATCATTCAAAACCTAAAAAATTTAAAAAATTTGACCGGTCCCATATTATCAAAAGGTTAATTTCATCAAGGTTTTTTTTCAAAACATTAACTCATTATTTGGACTATTGATTATCCAGACCAAAGCCACTCCTAAGACCAGTTTTCTTGTTGCTTCTTAATAACAGGCTTTGGTATACCATTTAATGGTTGAACAAGTATAACATGGGATTTTTTAAAAAGTGTTTTGCATCAGAAGGATTTAAAATTCGATACCACGTTACCTTCAGTCACCTTCAGAATTAATCAGTTAGGAAGTGATCAGTCCATTTTGGTAAAAAATATACAAACTTTATATTCCAGTCCCAAAGAAAAAAACAAAACGTGTCAAGACTCACGAAAACACTTTATTTTCTACAAAACCAATTTCCTGTTTCCGTAAAGAGCATGACCGACAACTAAATTAAGTCATTTAATTTATGCATTAAGTAAACGCCAATCGTCAATTAAGTTTTATTTATTCAATTGGAAATTGGCAACTTTTTGTCTTTTAGCGAATAAATTGAAGGTTAAAAAATTGTAAATCAACTCCTGAGGAAATTATAAACTAAACGTGTTTTCTTTTCAGATCAGAATGGACGAACAAACGGCCCTGCTTTTAGCACTACAACTGGTTGCACTTTTTTCCATTGCGGGAGCATTGCTCTTGTATCTGTTGTGCAAGATTCGTTCAAATTCCAGTCCTGAAATTAACGACAACATTGCTTGCGGTGGAAAGCCTATTTTGATCACGTCGTGTGATAACGCGATTGGTTTACAGGTAAAAAGTTTGTTTGGAATTTTTCGGGAAGAAATAATGTGGATTTTGTTTCAGATTGCGATTCATTTGGCCAATCGTGGTTTTCGGGTTTTTGCTGGTCTTCGTGAAGGCCTATTGAACGATTCCACATCGTCCAAAGTTATTAGAGCTTGGCAGAAGTATAGAGAAAGTTTGACAGTTCGGAAGCAAGGTTCCATAGTCACTTTACCATTCGATGTCACCAGGGAAGATTTGTCCCACGAAGCTGTCGATATTATAAGAGCTCATCTTCCTGCTGGAGAAGACGGTGAGTAAACATCGATATAAACATTAATTACTACTACTTGGAAAATATAACAGAGTTAATTATTGTAAATAATAACAAACGTGTTTTTATTATTTTAATTACGACGATTTCGTAATATTCCAATAATTACCTTAAAAGCCTTGCGTTCACTTTTTAAATTTTCATATCACCACAAACACGTCCGATAAATTTTTTTCTGGTAGTTTTGGATGGGGCGAAATCTCCATGCTGACCAACTATAAAACGATAAATTCAATTATGCAGCAATCGAAAGGTTAATCGACCTTCGCATTTGTTACCATTAAATTTTCGTTAATGTTTTTGTTGATTTCCCAAAAGTGCACTGATACAAATTTTTGGGCGTATTTTTCCAAGTTAACCTTCTGCTCGCTCTTTAAGCGACTTAATGAGGTTAACAAATTTGATTATACTACAAGGACTTGAAATCATAACACGCACGTACACGTTTTTAATAAGTAAGGTACATGTCCAGTCACGAATTTATTTTCCTTGTTTTTATCTATTATTTGCACAATCGCGAAAACTTTCTTATTGGATTTGTTGCAAAAAAGTTATCAGGAAGCTGATTTTTGCCTCTCCCCGGAATATTTAACTGTTAATTTTATAAGCGCAATAATGTGGAACTAATTTTAGGAATTTGGGCTATTTTGAACACGAGTGGATTATTGTGCAGAGGTCGATTTGATCAGCAAGATGTGGAATATTGGGATGCCATGTTAAAAACTAACGTCATTGGAGTACTGCGAATAGCCAAAATATTCCAAGGATTATTGCGTACCACGAAAGGAAGAATAATAAATTTCGGTTCCACCGCTGGCAAGGAACCGGGATTGGTTGCTTACACAGCCACCAGATATGCCATCGAAGGTGCAAACAACGCATTGAGGCAAGAACTTGCACCTTATGGAATCCACGTCATCAATATTGATCCTCAAAATATATCGCCCGATTTAATGTTTGCGTCACCTAAAATTAAAAAGTAAGTTGTAAAGTCTTTGTTAGGTATGCTTTTCTGATTAATTTGGTTTCAGTCGCCCAGATTCCGAAATCTCCTTGGATATAAGTGGAGTTCCAGAATATTATCCAATGGTTTTGTCGTCGCAATCATTGCAAGTCTTCGATATAGCCATAACAACAGGAATTCCCCAACAGAATTATAGTTTGGTTCAAAAAGGATTTTGGAACAAACCGTTATGTTTATTGAAAATTGTCTAATCGACGCGTTCCATTCTTATTTTTAACGTACCTATTTGCATTATCGTATACCGGATGCTGCAATTTTATGTAGTGTTCTTTACAAATACGAAAAGTTTTCCATCCTGTATTATGCGTTAAGATTTATATTTTGTAAATATATTCGATATTATTGTTGCTATTTGTACATAACAATTTTAAATAAATAAAATAAAATAAAAATAATTTTGAGAATACCATGCTGCAACCAACCGTACAAAATGTCTCAGTCTGGTGTAGGCTGCTGAGTCGAAATGGAAACCATCATGATAACTATGGAAACTGTCATGGTAAAAATGGTTACGCGGACGCTAGCATTATATGGGAATAGTTCTGTTTAGTAAAACCAATTACTTTTTCGGCCAAAGATGACCATTCTTTTTGAGTTTTGAAGGTGCATTTCGCCGGCCCCACTCCATTTCGAATCCAAATATTTTAAATTGCTTGTACCTCGTTTGTACCTCTTTTATTTTCGTTTATACCTCCTTAGCTTTCGAATTATTCACAAAAATCACTCAATAGCGTATGATGAATTAAAGAGATTCTTAGCTCACTTCATGGTTAACGAGATTTATGGTTTTTGCAACCTTGGACAACTAATTGGAGAGTTGTCCTCTTAAATTAGTCCAAAATGGCTAGCTTAGAATTGGAGCTTTAGGAGTTGGTTATGGACCGGAAAAAGGTCGTTGCGGGTCAGATTTAATTTATTAACTAATTTTCGTTGTTCCATTTGATTTTTAGCCTTCAAATGCCTTTTTAGCCTTCCCATTTTTTCAAAATTTATTTATAATAAATAAATATTAACCGATAAAGTTCCACCAGTGTGGAGATTCAAATTGTAACATTCAGATTTTCGGTTAAAAAGCTGTAGTTCACAGTGAGATTCGATCTTCAAAATATTCAACCAGTTGTAGGAAGCCGTGATATGATCATAGCGAATCATATTAACCCATTACATGAATAAAATGTGAGTCCCCAAAAATCAGAAAAAACAATATAATGAGCTTGGTTTCATCTCGCCCTACAATGGACTCTTTGGAATATTCTCTCCTTGACACCAATCGATAATAGATTTTATAATCACTATTTTATATTTTGGAAAGTAGCAACATAGAAGGGAGCTTGAACGAAATTGAACGGAAATATGACTGAAGCGATCGAGGAAGCCCAGGGAAAAAGAAAAATACATAATAACAATAACAAAATACTAAACTGTTCACTAAAATGGTCCACATATTTATATTTTTCTTAATATTCCCAAGAGAGTTGTAGATCGTTGAATTCTCTAAACGAAGTTTCTTGTCTGATCTCGATAACTTGAAAATTTTGTATTAAATTAAGTTGTAAAGTAAAAGAGAAGAATTGATCCAGCTCAAAAACTAGATCGTGAAAACTTTGCGAAGCAGCAATATTCCGAATGAATGGAAAAGCTTGATGATGATGACGGATGGCTCAACAAAAACACCTTCCGAAAGAAGGTGTGTACAACCCAGGTTATTTTTTTTAAATCAAAGCTTTTATTATGAATTATCAGACAAACAAACCATAAGGGAATTTTGGAAACATCTGGTGTAGTTTAAAAGGTTATCACCAGATGGCGCTACTAAATTGGAAAGCGGAATATACGGCTTGAGCACCAATCACGAACTTCTTGAAGATCCGTAGTATTGGTAGTCATTAGGACTTCAAATTAAAGAGCGCCATCTATTGATGGCATTTTCAACTATAAAAAGTGTTTCCATAATTACCATCACAGGTTTGCCAATCAGGAAAATAATTTAGATTTATTTTCTAAATGGTAAGGCGGTGGAAAATGATCAAAGTTCCTCAGTATTACCAATGTCTGTATACAAGTCCCCTGCTTGGGGGTACCAAGATCTGCTTAGTTATATAATGGAGATCTGGTCGATTCCAGAACCTAATTTGGGTGGGGGGGGGGGGTTAAACTCTCCAAAAAAAAAATTTAATATATCATCGAAATTTGAAAGCATTAAATTCATGTAGTTGTTCGAATTGCTCACTTTTCTAACTTTTTTATTTAAAACCTTAAACGAACCCTTACCTTCATTGGATATTCCCGGTTCTCTTAGAAACAAAACCATCTTTTGCTATCCCTTCTTCCATTTCGCGAAGAATAAGTTGGATTTTATTGCTAAAATTTTGACAGTGACATATCGTGAATAGATAAATTATTATAGGTTTGTGATATTGACATAAATGACAGGAGAATCAACTGATTGGTTATTGTTAAAGCGGAACCTTTCATTGTAATAAGGGCAGACCATTATCATAATAAATAGATGGCTTCCCGCCGCTCTTAACTATTTGGTACGCGATTGCCTTGGTTGTGCGGCCTTCAGGCGACTGGCCTAAATAGGGGCAATGAAACTGTAAATCAAATAAAAAATTATAAATTTAAATACTGGTCAATTATAATTCTTTTTTTTTTGTTTTAATGCAGGGAAGGGGGAAATCTTCAAAAGACACCACCCCGATGATCTGGGGTGGTAGTGTCGGATTCTTACCGACTAAAACCCCCTCCCCGACGAGCAGCGGGATTTACCTTCTCGGTATCACTTCCGTTGTCGTCTGCGATGGTCTGTGGCATGTCGATTTTCTTCGGCCTCCCGTCGTCACCGGTTAGCTGGCTCCCGCTGGGCACCAACGGAGTACGTGGCCCGGGCTGATCGCAATGACCCCCCGGCATCACCCGAATCGTTGTGTACTGGTGCGTGTTGGGAGCCACTAGGTGGTGGTCCGCGAGGCTCGCTCTCTGCACCCTGATGTGCAGAGTTTTGTATCTTTGTTTTAGGTAATATTAATGATGTCACTAAAGCAAGAAATCGAGGTTGAGGCGATTGCAGAACCTCCTATTTTGAATCAAAACTATTTTCAATTATTTTTAAGGGAATTGATCAGAAAAAATAGATAATAATTAAAACTTGAAATTTCACTCAAAAAGCAAGCAAAGAAGACTACAAATCTACGATTTATGCTTGTAGTGGTCCGAAATATTTAAGAAACAAAGTAAGTTTAAAAAAAATGTATTACTAATTTATTGTAAAAGGTAACTTACTTCTTGTTTACTTTGTATATTAAACTTTTTGTTTATAGAAATCTTCTTGACCTGTATGCCCCTGGACCCACAATGTATCACACACAACATCCTGATGGTACTGCCCATGGTGGAACTGCAGTTATTGTTCGGTCATCCTTGAAACATTTTGAGAACGTAAAATTTCAGAAGGATCACTTACAAGCTACAAGCATAACAGTTGAAGATCGCAATGGACCACTGACACTTTCTGCAATTTATTGCCCGCCAAAGCACATCGTGAAGGAGGACAAATTTGGTGAGTTTTTCGAAACATTGGGAAATAGGTTCATTGCTGGTGGCGATTACAACGCTAAACATCAAGAATGGGGCTCACGACTAATAAATCCCAGAGGTAGAGAACTGCTGAAAACCATTAATAAAAATAGACTCGACCACTTATCCACTGGTGAAGCTACATATTGGCCTACTGATAGAAATAAGATTCCAGACGTTATCGACTTCTGTGTCACAAAAGGAATAAATTCAAACTATGCTAAAATGGAATCCTCGCTTGATCTATCATCAGATCATTCTCCAATTATAGTTACTCTTACCTCACAAATATCTCGCAGGCAAAAACCTCCAACTCTCTACAACAAAGCCACAAACTGGAATTATTTTAAATCACTGGTAGATAAAAATATAAATATACAACTATCGTTAAAAACCGAAGAAGAAGTAACAAAAGCAGCCGAACACCTCAATTACACAATTCAGAGCGCTGCATGGGATTCCACCCCCACAGAAAGAATGATAGAGGAACCAGTAAATGACTGCCCGGCGTATATAAAAAAGTAGTTGCAGAAAGGAGAAGACTCAGAAGAATATGGCAAAGTACGCGATACCCAGAAGATAAGACCAAATTAAATAAAAAGACTACAGCGCTAAAAGACTTACTCCGAAACCACAAAAACCAAGTTATGCAACAGTACTTATCAAACCTTACACCTACTGAAGCTACCGATTGTTCATTATGGAAAGCAACAAAGAACTTGAAGCGAATATGTACACCCGTTCCTCCAATACGTAAGACAGATGGCAGTTGGGCAAGAAGTAACCAATAAAAAGCAGACACGTTTGCATCCCACCTAGCGAATGTTTTCCAACCAGTTCCTGCTGAATCAACAGAGGAGGAAGAAGGCGAAATCTATCGATTACTAGAATCACCACTTCAACCGGAATTCGTAATCAAGCCTTTTAAAGTAAAGGAAGTATGTTCCATCATAAAGCAAGTCAACCCAAAAAAGGCTCCAGGATACGACCTTATAAATGGAAAAGTTCTCCAACAGCTACCATTGGTATTAAACTTATTACGTTTATTGCTAATGCTATATACTCCGTTTAGAGGTCATCCCAATGCAATGGAAGACAGCCCAGGTTGTCCTCATTCACAAAGTTGGCAAACCACCTGAAGAAGTAACTTCTTATCGACCTATCAGCCTTTTACCAATTATGTCTAAGGGTTTTGAGAGATTACTCTTAAAGCGATTGTATCCATACATAATGCAAGAAGACGTAATTCCAAAACACCAATTTGGCTTTAGAAAGCATCACGCCACTATCGAGCAGGTACATCGACTTACTCAACTAATAAATCAAGATTTGGAAGAAAAACGATACTGTTCAGTTGCATATTTGGACGTGACGCAAGCTTTTGATAAAGTGTGGCATACTGGACTGTTGTATAAAATTAAAACCAAACTACCGCATTCCTTCTGGAAAATTTTGAAATCTTATCTATCGGATAGAATGTTCCAGGTCAAGTATCAGGACGAGGAGTCGAGTTTCTTCCCCATAAATTCTGGTATTCCACAAGGCAGAGTATTGGGTCCAATCCTGTATTTACTGTATACGTCAGATTTACCTACTACTTCCAAAACATCATTTGCAACCTTCGCGGACGATACAGCAGTGATTGCATCACATTCTCGGTTTCAAGTTCAAGAAGCTGTACTGGTTAATAGGACGTGGATCGAAATTGACGTTAGAAAATAAATTGCTAATATATAAGACCATGCTGAAGCCCGTTTGGACTTATGGAGTGCAACTCTGGGGAACAGCAAGTAACTCAAACATTGAAATATTGGAACGTTTTCAATCCAAAATACTAATAACCATTACAGACGCCCCATGGTACGTACCAAACGATATTATTCGAAACGATCTAAGGATCAACAGTGTCAAAAGTGAAATTGCAAACTACAGCAAGAAATACCAAGAAAGATTGAGCGATCACCCAAACAATCTAGCAGCAAACTTGCTTAACGCACATAACCAAACAAGAAGATTGAAACGGTACAAACCGCTTGATTTAATAAAAAGGTTTCAGTCCTAATTCATTTTGGAATTCATCTTTAGTGTGCAGTGAAAACAAAAAGAGTTCCAATGGAAATTTCTCTTAATCATGTTGACTTTTATTGTAAGCGTCAGAACAATTACTTAATGTTTTGTGTAACAGATTGTAATTAATAAAATTGGAAGTAAAGATGATTAGGCTTTACTTTGCTGATGTGGGGTATTCCATCCCCCCTCCCCTCCGCTTAAAATAAAGTAGATGTGTTTTTCATTATATTGAGTTAAAAAAAATTTTGTCCCCACCCAATATTTTTCTCAATTATATCAATTTTAATTTTCTGAAATTTCTTTAACTGAACAAAAATATATTTTTTTAGTTTTTTTTTATATAAAAATAAAATAGACAAAAATGATTTCATTACAATAAGTATTCTTTGAAGTTGTAACTTGTGTGATTTTTTTGGAAGTTTACTACCTTTAATGGCTGAAAAAATTACTGGCACAACAACAAGAAAACGACGATATTAACAATTTTCGGGTTCTAATTTTTAAGTTTGACGGCACGTGCAAAGTAAACTATTGACTTGACGATAAATATTATTCCGTTCTTTATTGTAGATAATTTTATGCTCTATAAAAACGGTACGTATAGTTTGATAGCCTATCTTGCTTAGTTTTTGAGATATTTGAGAAAAAGCAAACAGATGAGTTTTTTGTTTTCAGACTTTCAGAATTTTTCGAAGCAAAATGAATCCCACATATGGGGTGGTCAGAACAGGAGTGAATCAAGTCCATTTTTGTGATTTTTGGAGTTATGGTTCCTATGCGTTCTAGTTCATAACTTACTTCAGTGCAAAAGTAGATCAAGTCACATTTTGTTCGTTTTGTTATCCTATGTAACTTGTTTACTTTCTTTACTGACAATAATATTACCTACATGTTTCCGTGTTGTACTGAATCAAGTCCCAATTTATATTACCTATCATTTTGTTCTCACGCATTTTTGACGCTTTATTCTTTTTTATCTTTTTAAAATTTGATTTAGGTGTATTTTGTCATTGGATTCTATGAATTTATAGTCTTGTATTTGTTAATTTTTCTAATTTTGGTGGAATAGTAATAAATTAATCAATTAATCGAAAAATTAAGTCGTAAGACTTCACTAATTTATTCTGCTGAGGATTGGATGAGAATTGCTCGGGTAGCAAAGAAAAAGGAACCGCAATTTAAAGTCTACGAAATGCAAAGAAACGAATTCCTGTCCACTCAAAAATTAGAATCAGCCATACAAAACAGGAAGAAAACTGCATAAGGTGAAAGTTTTTCGTGGTTAAAAATTAGATAGCTTCGTTTTGAAAGATCGTCTCCACTATCTTATAAATTTATAAAGAAACTCTTAATGAAGACATCGACTTTAATGAAGTAAATTTAAATAAAGGTGTTCGTGGTAGACGTATACAATCCCTCGTCATTCAACAAGAAAATTTATATCTAGGTCATAACAGACTCTAAAAACCAACATAATATGAACGATATACTTCATTACATTCCGCTAATATACCATTTATTTTATAAGAATCTACCTACAGAAAGCAGAACAAGACAAAATAAAAATTAAGACTCCTCTGATGATGAAGAAATTACAGATGAAATTATTTTTGCGTAAAATTAACAATATTTTCAGTGTAATAATGGTTCAAGTCCAAACAATTAAATTAAGTTCTGTGTAAAATTTTTTATTATAATAATATATAATTTTTATGTTTTCTATTATAAAATATAGAGTTTTAAGAACCACTGGGTGTAATTATTTAATATAATTGATTGCTTTAAATTTAATAAAGATCAAAATACTTTAAGTTGCGATAATTCATTAACAGCATTTATGGACTTGATTCACTTCTATTCTGAGCACCCCATATATAAAACTAATTGAAGAGCCTATTTTAATCAATTTGAAGTGTGAAAAAAATATGTTTAGGTTTCAAGAAATTACGAAACTATCGCTTCAAAATTTTTCGCACCCAATCCGTCACTGAATGGACATAGAACCATAAAATAATATTAGTATAGAATATAAAAAGCATAAAAGTACTTTTCTTTTTTATTTTATCACTTTCAGTCTGTGATCCATTAATTATTTGCCCATAATATATGTGCGTAAAATGTATTGGTCATAAAATGTGTTACACCTGATTGATACATTTGAATAAAGAATAGAAAAATATAAAAAGATTCCAATAAATGCTATTGGGGTAGCAAAATCGCCTCCAGTAGTTCGCCTTTTTTGCAAACATTCTTTTCTGCGCTCTTTGCCGGCAAATACAGCAAAGCGTTTGCACCAACAAAACTATTCAACCTGCTGCTAATTTGGTTTCCAACAGGAAGAGCCTGAGGTGTATGCTCTCCAGAAATACTTTTAAGAGCCACTCGAGCATACTCGGGTCTGAAATCTAAAGCCATATCGATCCCCTAAAAAAAACAATTATTAAATTACATAATATACGAAGGCGAATGCTGAAAAACAATAAAATCTTACCAAAGTAACCATAATTTTTGAGAAAAACTCCTGAGAATTATTTTCCATTTTTCTTAATCCTGGAATTGCGAAAGTTATACAAGTTACCATTGCGGAAACGGGGTTTCCAGGTAAACTGAAGATTATTTTTGGCTTATTTTCAAATTCGCATGTAGCAAACGTTGTGGGTTTCCTGAAAATATAATTTAATTTTTCGTTTTGGGATGGTGCCGGATCCGTGCATACCCTGGTTTCATGTTGACACGACCAAAGTGAATTTTGGCTTGAAAATCGACTTCTAGAACCTTCTTCATCACATCATATTCTCCCATCGAAACACCACCTGTTGTAATAACAACGTCATTGTTTGATAATGCGGTAACCAAAGCTTGTTTAACCGAATCTGGGCTAAAATGAAGTGTTCAATTTTGTTCTTCTATAAAAAAAATTATAAACCACTTACTTGTCTTTTGCAATACCGCAATCTTTTGGTTCGTATCCATAAGAAGTCAATAAAGACATAAGGGTCAATTTATTGCTGTCTCTAATCTGGCCAGGTTTTAGAGCTTCATGGAGTTCTTTCAATTCGTTTCCAGTTGACAAAACTCCAACACTTGGTCGCCTTAAAAAATGGTAAGTACATTAGAAAAGTTTTAAATTCCAGTTGATTGAAAGTTATGGAAAAGGATCGTTTTGACACATTGCGTGGGAAATGAATCAAATTTAGCAAATCAAGTTTATTTCATTTTCATTAAATTGTTTGTATTGCGTCGAGTAAAAATAGAAACTGTTTTGAGGAAGTTCAATATTGTAGTATTAAATAAACTTTTCATGAACTTTTTAAAAATGTAAAAAAAATTTTCATTTACATTTTGGTTTATTAAATTAATCCGAACTATCAATAGATTTGTTCATTTGTTGTTTAACATTCGGTCAATTTGACCTTAGTCATTTAGACCGTGATTGTATTGGTGGTGCGGCCGAAAGGCCGGCTTTGATTATTAGTTTTGTGATAATTGTAAATTAAAGGTTTTAACATAACTGAACATAATTTTTTTAATTCTGCCTTTTCTGAAGAGATTCAGAATTTTGAAAATTGTGTTCAGTAAAACGTTTTGGTAGATAGTAGATCCTGCCGCCTTTAAAATGTTTTCCAAATTGTTCAATAATTACTAAGTAAACAATATTAATGCTCAAGTATTATTTCGTAGTTGAGTTTCGACTATAATACTTGATTTCACACTTGAGCCGTTCTCAAGTTGAAGATCGAATGAAGTATCGATTATAAGTACGGGTATTAGTGCAGGGGAAGTTTTAATATTGCTGTAAGGACTGGAACAGACTGGCTCGGATTGGAACGATTTCCACGGATTTAATCGGAATGGAACGGAAGATTTTATCGAGTGGGTAAAGAATTTATGGGTTTCGGTATTATAAATACGACTTCATATGAAAGGGAAGTGGTTGACGTTTACATGCAGATGAAAACTCTCGGTATGGGTGTTAAATTGGAGAATTTCATTTTGAAATCTTTGCAGCATTTCCATTTTGAATTTAGAATCTGATCTGATCTTATCCTTAGATGGGATCAGGTGAGTGGGTGCTCACAAATGGGAATCTCTCGGGATTCCCTTCTCTGGTTTTTCTTCCGAGTTTTGCTTAACATCCAATAAGTAATTTTATTCATTCATTCTATATAGATAATAATCCAAGAGACGTTGTAAAAGTTTACAAATCTCCTTATATTTCTTTCTTTCTAGTTGTTTTTTATTTTTAGGTGTGTACACAAAGGACGGCCAACACAAATAAATATTGACGGAAACATAAAAATATAAGATTATATTATTTTTTACGCAATGGTTTTCACATTCAGTTCTTCATCAAAAGCCGTTAAATTAGACCACTTTCATAAAAAATCTCCTGCGGAACTTTTCTTAGATTCGCTGCACACGACCGCGAAAATTTTACTCTCAAAAAGTCCTGAGTGTGCGCAAGTTGTTTTGTGATTAATCCTTTAAAGGGAATTCTATAAATAGTATAGTATATTTCTTATAAATTTAAAGTCTCCGCGTCTGCGAAGCTGCTCGGTCTACAGTTTCCCAACTTGGGTCTCCGTAATTGCTACTTTACGTTGGTAATAAAAGCAAGAACCAAAATGTATACGTAATTATTATATCATCGTATTAAACGTTGAGATGCTATTTATACCCACTTCTATTATAACAACGCAGTAGCCGCCACTGATGAGCAGGTTAGTTACTTCCCCCCCCCCTAAGATAATAGATTCGCGATATTAAATTGTTTTATCCCCTCGGCCAAGAAATTTTAGACTGTACCCGGAGTCGAACCGAGGAACCTTGCATTAGCAGTAGATAACATTCTCGTAAACATTTGGGCTATTACTGTCCGTCATCTTTAAAGGTGACTTCGTTACTATTAAATAATAATAATTCTGAGAAACTGAATTGGTTTTCTGGAAAGTTATCTTATCATTAATTTATCCAAATTGTTAATCCGTCCTTAGTGCGGCCTTTAGGCTGGACAACCAAGTCAATCAACGACGCTTATTTCGAATAGTTCCACATTAGCTCATAAATTCGGGGTTCTACAGTCTTTCAAATCTTAATTTATACATTTTTGTTGTGGGATGACTAAAATAAGTAAATTTCTCGTTTTCCTTTAATTAAATCTTCTTTTACCTCTAATTTTGTGTCCGATGGAGGTATGAAAGTTGACTTTAAAGACTCAAATTTACGTTCGATCGGGTCAAAATTAAAAATAATTCGGGGGCTTCTCGAGTGTTGCATCCCCAAAAACATAAGAGCTAAAACTTTTTTTTTTGCATAATATTTATTAATTTAATTTTGTGTAATCAATCGGTAGAAAACGGCCTAACCACGACTTCGTGATTTTTGGGACATTTTTTACAAATTTACCCTGGTTCCGTTCAAGCCTGACGTCTAAAACTTAGGGGCTATTTTTATATAGCCCCCAGTATAGGCGATCAGGCGGTAAAACATTAAAATTTTTTTTTATGATACTACTTCATCTTCCTTGACAATGGTGATGCCCTGGGGGGTATTCCATACCCCCCAGACCCCCCGGTCAGTATTTTGCTCTGTCTATTTTTGTAGTTCACCACTTCAGTAGAGGGGTTAAGTATAAACACGGACGCACTTAGGGCTCTAACTTCGTTTTTGTTGCCTACCCCAGAGCTTGTGGTGATCAGGATGGCCATAAAGAGTAATAATATTTTCAAAGTAACGCAGAAAGTTGGCCAATTTTTTGGGGTTTTGATCATCTCTGGTCGATAATTTTTGGAATAAAAATATTTTGGAAGCTAATCAGTTTTTGATGATGATGATAATACATCATTTTTTATGTTGTATATTTCGTGTCCTCCCATTGAAACAAGTCACGAGCCGCCACTGCATAGAAGGTTTTGAAATTTGAACTTCAATAACTTTATGCTTTAATAATTGTTAATTTGTGATCTGAAGATTGAATTAAAATTTGAATTTGAATTTGGGGGGTGGGAGGTAATAAACCTTATTCAAGTCAATTTCACCTTTAGAGGGGGGGGGTTTAACTAACCTGCTCATGTGTGAACGTTCGTGGTTTGCTATAATGGGGGTTCAATATTTAGCGCAGCGTATTTGCATTAAAAATATGTTATTTTAGTTATTCTGATTTGGGAGGCCGATTTACTTTAATTCCAAAGATCCTTAAATCGATAACCGTTAGGATAAACGCAAACATTTAAAAATAAAATTAGGTTTGCATGCCAACCCCGTGCTGTGAGGGTGTAAAAATATTGAGTGTTTTTTCGTTGCTTTGAAAATATTAATATTATTATCAAATTAAATATTCAAGTCTATTTTGTAGTGGCAGGTTTCGATTTTTTCAATGAAAAGGCACAAAATTCAAAAAAGGAAAAATGTCATGTTATGTAGTACTTAAATGATTATTTTATGGAATGGTACGTACCCTTGTGCCCTATAGAACAAGCCCCCACTGTTCGATAAGCCTGTAACCCTGGTTTTTTAATTATAATGGTGACAATCATTAACCATGTTTCTGAAGCACGAAGACGGTCAAGAAACTTAAACTCAACCCGGAGTCGAACCGGGAACCATTTATTAGCAGTTGATCCCGCTAAAACTACCAAGTAATGACCGTAGTTTATTAGTTATTCAAAAATTATTGGGCTGTAAAAATTATTAATTTAAAAATTAACATACTTGAAAGCCAATCTGTTCGGCTCCAATTAAAGGTCCAGTTAAATAACTGTTAATTAAATTTGTTGGTTGCTTAGCGACGTTTCTTAATGAATGAACGAAGTTGTAACTACAATGAGCAACCAGAAACTTTAACTAGCAGTTAGTTATCTGCAATTTTATCTGAAAATAAAGCAATCGGCCTCCCAAATCAGAATAACTAAACTAACATAATATTTTTAATACGAGTAATTAATAAAATTACTCTGACAGTAAATAAATAAATAAATACTGGAAATTTATTTTTGTGCCCTCCGATTGAAAAAAGTCACAAGCCGTCAGATAAGACGGAAAATCACGAAAATTAATTTCCAACTACAGAAAAACGCATGCAAATGAAATAACAGCTGAAGATCTCGAACTCATGGTAATAACCCCTCCAGTGCGGCCTTTAGGCCGCACAACCCTGGAAATTACGTGTTAGATGGCTAAAAGTGGCCGAGAGGTCGGCTACATAAAAATAATACATTATTTTTATTTCTAATATCAAAAAATACCACTCGAAAAAGCAAAAGTCTTACTGATGCAGCTGCCGTCAATCATGAAAGAAAATCCACAACTAATGGAAGTATGTAGTGGGTGGCTCTGTTTGAACAGAAGTTAGAAATGATTTCTTAATACATTACAATTTCAACGTTATTAAATTTATTATCATAATATTAGTTCAGTTGCGAGCAATTATTGGGAAACTGAATACCCAACTTAATCAGCACTATAGCTATAAATTTTAAACAAACCTCTTAAGCCGTTTTAGCAAAAAGCTTGACAATTTTAGATTTTATTTCAAGGTGTTATTTTAATTGGAGATAATATTTATTTTTCATTAATTTTAAATTTTGTTGAAAGAAGTATTGCAAGTGGACGTTGAATCGAAAAGAATTGAAATTCATAATGGTGTGTACAAATAAACGGTGGGATCGCTTTTATCGCTGTTAGGATATTTTCTTTTGTAATATCTCAAAGGCATTGATAATTACAAGATAATTTTATCACAATTTTCGAAACCACTTTGTTAAAAGCAACGACTCGTTCGAGGAAGTTGTGATAAAATTATTATTAGTTATTTAACAATGCTTGAGGGACATTCGATTAAAAATTCTTTTGTAATTATTCTGTCAATTGGAGCATTGTTTACATTATCAAGTCGTAAAAGTGACATTTTAAAACAAAGTTATTAAATTTAATTATATGTCAATATGGTTTGACCTAAGAGATAACTATCTAAAGCCCGTCTTACATCAGGACATTTCTGGCGTCATTTCTTGAGCCATTTCTGCGCAGAGACGAGTTCATAGTATTTGCGCGTGCGTATACCGTTGTGCGCAGAAATGGCTCAAGAAATGACGCCAGAAATGTCCTGATGTAAGACGGGCTTAACGATTTTCACTGTAATTTTATTTTGATTGGTCGATTTCGCACACATGACTAGAAATGGATGCGTTTAATTGGCGTTCTATTTAAACAAACACATTAATCAAGCATTGCGTTCGTTGAAGACAATAAGAAAAAATTATTAATACAATCACAAAGCCTACATGGGACCCACACACAAAAGGAGTTCGGAAGTGGACCACGGTCCTCCCCAGCTTGGGGCTTGTAAATGAATCTCATAAGCCCACCCAACAAAAGGAATTCTTCGGTGAAAAGCAAATAAATGTCTAAAATGTACAATGAACTGTTCATTTGGTTTATCATTAATTTAATTTTGTAACTCCACCACTTATCAGTTATTTAAAAAAGAGTTATCGAGATTCTCAATCTTACCCTTCGCGACGTTTAAAAAATTTACGTTACAATGCCAAACAAAAATAATTATTTAAAAAAAGGGGGACTAAGTTCATGAACACACCGAAATAGCTAATTGACGAAATGATACGTCTAATCTATTTCCACTTAAAATTTGTAAATATATTCATTTCAACTACGCAATTTTATATTGTGACGTGTTTGTTTACAACCATTTCCTTAATTTATTCCATCGTACCGGAATACCACGCGTTGAGAAGGATTACAACAGAAAACAGTCACTCACTTGAATACCGCTAGCTTTGTTACACCCACACTCGCAAGAACGCCGACATGAGCAGCTGTTAGGAAATTACCTGCAGACATAATCTGCGCGCCAGAGAGAATGTCGCTTCCGCAACGTCTAAAAATAAAAACCATAAATAAATTGTTTCGACACAAAATCACTATGTATTCAACCTTATATCTTGGCCTTCCTTCGGAGCCAAATTGATTTTGACACGAATTTCTTTGGACCCATCAGGTGTGGCTTCAATCAATTCGGTATCTTCTACCTGAACGACGGCATTAGCCCCGAAGGGAATGCACGCTCCGGTGCTTATCCGCACGATTTCTCCCGCCACCATCGGTTTATCAAAGGGCTGAAAGGATGCCAATAAAATATTTTCATTGGATTGCAAAAATTTACTCACTGCATCTCCAGCTGCCACCACGTCCCGAACTCGCCGAATTCCTGCACCATCGCTCGTTGTTACGGCATAACCGTCCTTTACGGAAGCATCGAACGGTGGTACGTTCTCTTTGGAGTGTACGTTCTCGAAGAGCACTCGACCTCTACTTTTGGAGATGTCGATCACTTCAGATTCTTTGTTTGTTAAGCAGCATTGTAGTATTAAGTTTCTCGCTTCTTCAAGTTCTAGCATGGGATACAGTGATGTGCGTGATCGGAAAGCAACTTCGTTCATTTTAACCTTTAAGTAATAAATTGTTTTATTAGATTATAAATGACAAAATCCAAATCACTACTTGCGAGGTACTCGGTTCTATTCCGGGCGAAGTGAGAAGGCAATGGAAAAAAACATTATAGGAGCGCGTTGCCAACGCCAAGAAGACCGGATAAAGAACTGCAAAAAAGAATAAATATTTACCTTGCTAGGTTCCAAATTTAGAGTGGCATGTTTATTATGAACCTTTTGAACTGACGCTAAGTTGTCCTTCAATAACGAAACTGCATGAGGAATTGCGTTTTTGACGATATCGAAACATTCCGAAACGGCTTTAACACTTCCAGGAAAATTAATGATGAGGGTCTTGCGCTTGATCCCACAAACACTTCTGCTCAGCATCGCCAAATCAGTAATTTCCAAACTTTTCGAAAGCATTGCAAAGGATAATCCAGGTGCTTCCTTATCGATTACAGATTTTGTGGCCTCGGGAGTTACATCCCGAGCGGAAAAACCTGTTCCTCCAGTGGTCAATATTACGTCGCAATTTTTACTCGACCAAATACAAAGAAACTCCTTTATTAGGCTCATTTCGTCCGGAAGAATTTCGGTGTGCAGGATGTTGCTGTCCGGAAAAGACTTTTTGATGCATTCTACCAGTTTTGGTCCACTCCTATCGACTGCAGTTTTTGCGAAACAAGTATCACTCGCTGAAATAATTTAAAATTGCGAATTATTGCGGTATTAACGTTTCAAAAATTAATGAACACTTACCTGTCAATACCACAAAATTAATTGACGCCATTCAGAACGCTGAAATCAAAGAAAGTATAAAAAACAAAAGTAGGCGTCTTAGATTTTGTAATATAAGAGATAAATGATTTATTACTGCTTGTTTATTGCATTTGAAAAAGTTGCTTTCATTTACGAAAGTTCCTTTTATATTTTATTCTTGCAGGTAAGCAAAAATTGCTGTGATTAGGTGTCAATTTTATTGTTTTCTGATCGCCGGTTTTCGCCACAGCAATGGGCATGCGCAAGGAGTCGGCCGACAATTTAAATATTTGTTGGTGCGGCTAAATTGCTTAATTAAAATATAATAAATAGTATTAAAATAACTTGGTGAAATAAAATTATTTTTGAGTAAAATGCGTTTTCTATAAAATAACTCTGTAAAGCATAAAGTTGTAGTATAATTGTTAATTTAATTCAAAAAGCGATAAAATGTATGATGTACGATTAGTTTAAAATAGAATATGTAGCAATAAAACTATCAACTGATTAAAAGTTATGGAAACACACAAACATGCATTATTTTAATACACAAAGAGGAGTACTTGACAGTTGTCCGAAATGCGTTTGGCATCGACTTTAATAATCATTTCGTACTACCTCGACACTGAAATATTTTATGTCTTACTTCCTTATTGTCTATTTTCAAATGCAAAGTAATTTTTCTAATGTCGAGAACTTTAACGACGCCATAATATTCCGTTCCGCACAAGCGTTCAGTTTTTCTTGTAATTGTTACGCTTTAGTCTGAAATTTACCTAGATTTCTATTTGAAAAAATTTTGAATTCATTCCGAAAATATTACACACTTCAAGAACCTCGAGACTAATTTATTGATTATACCACAAAGTTAATTCGATTTTGATGCCCGTGAGAAGGGGTTGAAGCTTCAGAATAGCAGTAATTCAAGTTGAATTGAACTCTAATTGTTACATAAATGTCAAATGTAAAAGTAATTTTGAACACTTAAATAAAATATTTTCAAATATTTTTGGGAACATCCTATATAATATTATATAATATGGAAGAAAAACAAAATTATTGTCGATTAAATAAACTGAAAGACCTCGGAGTTTGTATAGGGAGACTGCTCTAGCTTTTTCAAGAAAAGACCAAATTTATGGTTTATGTGACGCTGAAGATAGAACAACTATTATGACCTTGTAGGGTCGCGACCACCCTAATTGAAGTCGAATATTCAAGTACTAAGGCTTTCACATGAAAGTCACACAAGAACAGGAAAAACTCAAAGCAGCCGAACAAATAATTTTCTCGGTGCAGCCTTTAGGCCGCACAAACTTGAAAATCGCACGCAAGTTGGAATTTTTATATTTTAGGTTACAATTCTAAATATTTGTTATTTTAATAAATAATTGAAAGGCCTAGTGGAAAAAGTAGTTAAGTCACTTTTTTTCAATTTGTTGATTTTTATACTAATTTGTAGAGAATAAATGCCGCAATGTTAAAGTGTGCTCAACTACAAATTGAAAAAAAGTGACTTAACTACTTTTTCCACTAGGCCCTTCAATTATTTGTTTTGTAATGAGATAAAAATTAATGAAGCCGGCATTGGAGGTTTTGTGAGTTTTAGTATGTTGTTCAGCAATGCTTTACCGATATTGAGCCAATTCTCCAATTTTTGGATTGCAGCCAAATTTTATCTAAACTGGAATTCTTTTATAGAAATCGTATAGGAATTCCAGAAAATAAAGAGTAAATTAGTAAATGACAAAAATCGGAACAGGTTTAAATTTAGATATTATGTTGAAAGGGGGGGGGGGCAATGCAACAAAAATGTCAATTTTCTCCGGAAGAACAAACAGCTGAAAATAAAGAATTGACAGAAATTCGCGTCGCGTGCGCTTTCAACGCATCTCTAGAGAAAACTATTTATAAGATAGGTATAGCAAAATTTCAAATAGACATTTTTGTAGAACGTAAAATTTTCCACAAAAATTCAGGATGGCATATTTCTATCTTGAAGTTGTATCCGAAGGTATGATATTTTTTTGTTACATTCGCTGCTTTTCAACTCATTAATAATTCATTTAATTCCTATAATATGAAAACATTAAAGTGACAGATGAAAAAATTCGTTACTGACACTCTAAAGTAATTTTTCCCGTATTTTCAATAATTTTTTTCGAAAAATTTTAATTTTCACAGAATTGCCAAGAAAAATTTTTTTACCTTATTTATAACATAACTACGATTTATAGGGCTGTTTTAAACATTTTTATAATACTGAATAGGATAATATGACCTTTTATAACATAGGGGGCGTATCACGCCGGGGGGTAGTTTGAACCCAAATGGTTATTTTACTGTAGCTCACAAACGACAGGAGATGCGTTACGCCAATCAAAGTTATTATAAAACATATATAGCTTTAAAAATTTTCTAACAAAAAGTTTCAATAAATAGGTAGGTCTACTCAGTTTGTATATTTAAACAGTCAACAAATGGACTTCCTGTAAGTCGAATCTTCCCCTAAAGAAAATTCTTTTTGTAGCAGGAGAATTTGCCATGGCCTTTTCTCCCTTTTGACCATCACGTTTTTGTCAGTTGACCAGATTTTTCTTTCACTTTTACTTGCAAATTTGTTAGTCTTGATTTGGAAGAAATTGCTTTGAAGAAAACTCTGAGGCTGAGTTTCTTACAGTTGCTAAAAATGGATTTAATGTTGTTGAAGAGATCTGCCGTGATTTTTTAAGAAATGTTTCCATTGCAGTATTTTGACATCAATTCACTTTAAAAATTTTACATTTTTTTGGTTATAAGAAAAATTTGTTATACACCAAAATTATTAATGGTCCAGGCAAACAAGGCGAAAGAATGACTACGTTTTCAAAAAATCCGCTGTGTGCTGTTCCAATTGAGGATTTTACCCCTCTAACGTTTTATTCCCTACAACTCGCGTAATTTCATTTTTTTTAGAGTTGGCTGACTTCACAATCTCTTTCCATCACTCTCATTATGTCCTGAGCGTTTCCATCTGGTTTTCATTTATTTCTATGGCTTTGAGGCCCACTTTGATATTTTCTAGCCATCTGAGACGTGGTTGTCCCAAAGGTCTTTTTCCTTCAGGAAATGCTTCCAACGTCGTCTCGAGTTGTTCTTCAATGGCTTCATCATATTTCTTTCTTTAGTCCTAGTTATTTAATTTGTATACCTTCCATCGTGTGATTACACTTTCCTTTTTTGTTTTATTGGCCCTTTGCAAGAAATGCACCATAGTTGCATTCGCATCCCGGAGACTTCTTACATCCATCACGTTACTTCCATGGCTTGGATCTACCATTATATGGTCAATCTGGTTCCTTGTTTTACCATCATTAGATGTCCAAGTTTGTCTATGTATGTTTTTATGCTCAAACATCCTGGACTTCATAAACATATTATTTGTAGTTGCTGGATCAATAAGCCTTATTCCATTTCCATTTGAAAAGTCATGCAGGCTGTTGGTCTAAAATTTTGTTCTTTGTCTATTCTCGCATTAAAATCACCGCATAGCATAGCATAACAGTCAGCATATTTTATCATCTATGGGATCGAAATAAATTATTCTGTCTGAGATAAGTTCAATTATGTCAAACCCTGTTCCTCGCTCATGTCTGTCGCTATAATTTCCACTAATATAATACCAATCTTGGTATTACCTCTTGCCTGCCAAGGCAAAATAGTATCTATATGTGAAAAATTTCAAATTTAAGGTTATATATCACCTCTACTATTTTCATTCTGCTTTTTCTAGTGCTGTAGTCGGTTTTAAGCTATGTTGACTCTTTCCTATTTTAAATCCATGTCAAACGGTGATATGCTATTGGTTGTCGGTTGTTTTAAAATGGCAAACCATTATAAGCGACAAACTTTCCAGAGGTAGAATGAAATATATAAGCAAATACAGTTTATATCTTTTCTTATAAACCAGATCTCTATTTAAATTCTTTTGGTGTATTTACTTTTTAATTATGCCAAACAATAACAGTACGGCAGCCATAAAATGTTAAACCATCATTTTCTCTAAACTACATTTTTGCACTTATACTGTTTTGCCTTAGCAGGCAAGACCTGTGTTAAGCCATTTCATTGCTTGGATTGTATCTCTATTTTTAAATTCTCGAGTTGTTCTATGGCTTGTATGGAAACTTAAAACATTCCACGTCCCCATATGCAAAAACCGTTGCCGTTTTCCGTCCAATTCCGAGGAGGAATTGTTAGCAACTCGTTCAATCCTCAGAGGTTGTTTCCGGGCTCCCGGATCGGACCCCGGATTCCTTTCAGTGTATATGCTTTTTGAATGTTATAATAAATCCCCTAAAATTTCTCTAAAATACATTTTTACGGAAAATTCTAATCAATTGAAAATTAAAGAACGCGAAATTCTCTACCTAATATGTTTTTCAAAATTTGCTTACACCATACTCTGAAATAAAAATTTCTTACATGTTTGTCATCTTCACTATTTTAAGAGAATTCTGAAACTTAGATTTTATACAGAATTTTATTCTCCTCAATTTTAATCTAATGATAATTTACCCTAAAGTGAAATTAAGTGAGTTATAGGCGAAAAGCCGCGTTGGATAAATTAGAATAATAAAACAAAAAATGAAATAATAAATTTTGTCTGAAAAATGAACATAATAATTTACACCGCTTAAGAACCAGGGTGTGCTGTATATAACCCAAAGTTCATGGGAAGGGGGAGGTAATTCATTTTAGTGGCGCGCGGCAGACGCATGGATTTGAAAATGATAAAACGCAGACTGTTACAAAATTACCAATTTTTTTATTTTTTCCTGTTTAATCAACACGGGAAATTTAATTTTACACAGTTTTAAACAAAGTATCGGCCAAATGGCGCCCCTCACACTCCAAACACTGAGTAAAAAGTGCCAAATACACCATACAATATATCGTACCGATATCGGTGCAACTGATAATAGAGAGGCGCACACACTATGCAATTTGCATAGCAATTTGCATAGTGCTATTGCAATTTGCATAGTGTGTACGCCCCTCTCTATTATCAGTTGCACCGATATCGGTACGATAAATTGTATGGTGTATTTGGCGTTTAAGACTTTTTATGAAGTTTTCGTGCACTCTTTGAAGTATTGCCACAGGAATTTCGGCGATTTGGGCTCGAATGTTGTTTTTGAGGGCTTCCAGGGTCCTGAGACGATCGTTGTAAACTAAGGATTTTAGGTATCCCCACAGGAAAAAATCACAAGGGGTCAAATCAGGCGAGCGTGCTGGCCAGTTCAAATCGCCTCTAAGAGAGATGAGGCGCCCGGGGAATCTGTCTCGCAAAAAGTCCATAGAAACCCTTGCTGTGTGGGCTGCGGCTCCATCCTGCTGAAACCAGACGTCTTCCAGCTCCATACTTTCCAACTGAGGCAAGAAAAAATCCTGGATCATGGTAAGGTAACGTGCAGAAGTGACTGTAACCGCTCGATCATTTTCTTCAAAAAAGTAAGGGCCGATCATCCCAATTTTTGACATTGTACACCATCCTGTCACCCTGTCGGAGTGCAGGGGTCTCTGGTGGAGCTCCGTGGGATTCGTGTCACTCCAATACCACATATTTTGTTTATTGACACATCCACTGAGGTGAACATGTGCCTCGTCAAAGAAGAAAACGATACCGTCTCGAGGCAACGCAGCAAGCATGTTTTCACTAGAGAGTGCTCTGGCTTCAAAATCACGTGGCTTCAATTCTTGGACGACAACCATTTTGTAGGGATGCAAATGAAGATGCTCTTTAACGATTCGTTGAATGAAACGTCTCGAAATGCCGGGGGCACCTGCCTGTTTCAGAACTGAACGCCTGGGAGATTGTTGAAGCGCAGCTCGAACCTTCTCGATGTTTTCTGGGGTAGAGACGGTAAACTGAGGCCCTCTTCTTACCGTGGACACATTTCCGGTATCCTGGAATGCATTAACCCACGCAAGAATTCGATTCCAATCAGGAATTCGGACGCGGGGGGCTATATTGAACCTTAAACGGAAGGCACGCTGAACGCGGATGATCGAACGGGCGTTCGAAAAATAGGTCTGCACACAAAAAACACGTTGTTCAACGGACCACTCCATTATGGCGACTGACACCGCGTGGAACATAAACTTCCCTTCCCCCTCTTTCGAAGCCCCCCACTTCCAACCGTCTAGGACTGTTAGAAAGGGAGCAATTGCCTGTTCAAATCCATACGTCTGCCGCGCGCCACCCTGTATAATAACGCAAAAAACGCAAATTTTATAACAATAATGTTAGTGCATTCAATCGTCTTTTTTCGATATTTGAAAATTCATGGGCGAAGGGGTGGGGGGAGGTAACCCCTTAATTCCCCCCATTTTATCCGCCCCTGATACCTACTTAAAATAACAAACTCGAGAAAACGGGGTTTTACAAGAATGGGGTACAACCAATTTTTATGGAAACTCATTGGAGCTCAAACGATTCTTTATCGATTGACACCAATTTTATCCAAAAATTAGCGATGGGGGGCTTCCGGTTCTACCGAAAAGGCTAGGTATAAAAAAGAATTATAAATAACTTTCATTAAAAAAAAATACAAGTCTCGGGTGGACCAGCACCCAGTTGCGTAGGTAAGGGTTAAAAGATAACCCAAAACTGAGCATCAGAGAGGTGTGTATATGGGTTAAAAAGAAATATATTATCGTAAATACCTAATATACATACATCTTCAGTGTGAATGTGATTGATTATATTTTATATGCAAAACCAAAAATTTATGAAAGAGTACCGATCCAACGATAACAAAGCATAGAACCTTTTTTGCGGAGAATTTAATCATAATTTAATCTTTTATCGTTCGCGAGTTACGGCGAAAAAACAGTTTTGGTTCTCGTTAACTCCCTCTTTTATGTTTTTTAATAACTCCTGATTTGATTCAATTATAAAATTTCGTTCCAGTTTCTGTATCGTGTTAGCAAAAATGAAACGATCAAATTTGCAAATTGTCAGCGTCAGGATCGCTCAAACAAAACCCTACGGGGTTGCTTTATGATTCCTGTCCTATAATATAATTCATATATCACGTGTGACACTGTTGCTCCAATCGAAATAAAAAATTGACTAGGTTACAAAGCTATCACGGCGACGATAAAAATTCATATCGTGTTGCCAAAAACATTATTTATTTGTCAAATCTAACAGTTCGGTTGCTAAATAAATACATAAACAAGTTCCATTCAGTAAATAATTTAAATTCATGATTGTGTTGTGATTAATAATCGAGGGTATTACTTGTGCAACGGATGATATCGATGATAATCATACCACTTGTTATATTACAGCTGAGAATAATAGATTCCAGATTATAGTTCAGTGAAAAGAGGTCGGAGGTTAAGAATGGTACAATCACTCAAGTTAAATTGAATTTTGACTATTATACCAGCGCATTTATGTCAAGCAAATTTGGAACAATTGAATAAAACATAAACGAATCCATCACTTTTGGATTGTTCGATTTCGATTGAGACAGCTTCCCTTTCGAGGATACGAAAGCATAGCGGTGCAATCCGAAACTTTTAAAGTGATCAATGATTGCGATATCGGAAGTTAATCCAAAGAAGTGGTGTTTAAATCTCATCAGACAAGAAATTTAATCTCTTTTAGCTTATTTGGATTTTGAAATTGCGAAGCGCTTTAATGCTGAAGGTGATTAGCGCTAACAAAACAACAAAGCGGATTACAAAGTGGGAAATATTAAAAAAAATTGTTACAATGTAATAATCTATTTTATACACGGTTAAGTCAACAATCGACGTAACGTTTTATCAGCGCAATTTTAAAAATATTTTTTTTTAATTGGAACGAAAGTGAAAATAACTGCAAATTGAAGTGTTTGCGTCAGAGTGATGTACGGCATTGACCTTTCGTAATGCAATCGTAATTTCACCCAATAATATAATTTAGCCGTTTTTAACCGAACGACGGTGTGATGGACTGATAATGGATGATCTATGACTTGCCCGTTTTATCAAGAAAAAGAGTTGGCGACCTAAATACAAAATGCGTTGTTTAGAAATGACCGGCGTAGGCAAAATTAGAACGTTTCAATAAATGAAAAGGACGTGATATGACGGAACAGCCTAGGAAATTATCAGAGTCGCTCGCGGAAAGCGCGTTGAACGTTTCAGTATCGAATCTAAGTCGAAGGCGTTAGCATGTATGCGACGTGCGGAATTACATGACCACAATTGAAACTCGTCATGATACGACAATGCTTAATAATTGCAGTTTGTGTTGTTTACTGCTTACCTGTAATTGACGCAAAATTCTGTGACAACGTAAGTGTGTTACATTATGTGACCGAGTTCGAAAAAAATTTGCGCGGTTGTACGGTGATCGCGGGATATTTGAAAATTTTGTTTATGGAAAAACTAAAAATTTCCGATTACCAAAACTTGACTTTTCCCGAGCTCACCGAAATTCGCGGCTTTTTACTGCTCTATCGTGTTAACGGCTTAACGTCCTTAGGAAAACTGTTTCCAAATTTGACGGTCATTCGAGGGACGACATTGATAACCGATTATTCCTTAATAATCTACGATGTACCGCACTTACAGGAGGTAAATTTTTTAACCAAATATTTATTTTGGATTTTCATACCTGCTATGTAAATAAAAATAAACGCACACGCGGAATGATAATTGGAATGAAACGCACATTTATCCCTACCGCTCACACTGGCGCCACACAATTTTATGAGAGAGAAGAGAACCTTTGCCCCAAATACCTAGATAACCTTGCGTAACGCTTTGTTTATTGAGATACGAAACAAACGGTTACTTATCCAATTTATGCAAAAATAGCTGCAAAATTTGGCATTGAAAATAAACGTTTAATTAAATTTTTCCTACCTACGTTCGTCTCGTGATGTTTTTAAGTCACGCCGTCTGCGATGCCAATGCAGCATACGATTGATCGGTTTTTCCTACCAAAAGTAAACAAAAATATTAGCTCGAGTAACCAATTCATAGAGAAGGATATTAATTTTATGTTTCATCTACGCTGTATCAATATTGACAAGCAAATATCGAAAATTTGCTGAAAGAAATGAGATGCGAATTTCTATTTCTGGGTCACAAGAAGGCATTTTCGTGCTCATGAATGGGATAAAATAAATTGAATGTGTAGAAATTAATAAACGATATTTTAATTCACGGTTCAAGCTAATTTACATAAATTATTCGTTACTATTGTTGGTTCCGCCGACTTAGGCAAAGGTACGCGTAAAATTAAGATATCCAGATTAACGGTGAAGTAAATCGTGTCAAAGACCTTTGTTTAGGTTAACTTTGCAAAATTTCAACTGGGGTACCGAAAAAAACAGATCTTCCGATATAATTTGCAAAAGCTTTGGGCGAATTCTCAGGTGATCTCTGCTTTGATACCAAACGTGAATGGTTTCTGGGATTCTTTTAAACGACAAAGAAGTGAAAAGTTTTATCGAGTTTTTCGCTTATTAAGGCGCAGCGGAGCGAAGCGGGGGCTAATGTCGCATCGTTAATTTTAAAAATGTGTAAAATTGTTATGCTAAAATGTATATTTACAGGCGTTATTAATAACCCAGGTGTTGCACGAAAACATTAAAAAAATACGTAATAAATTATTTCGCCAGGGAAATAACTGGGGGCAACCTGGAATAAATTTTATGGTAATTATTTGGACCTCGAAACAAGCACGGTTTAGCGAACCCGGATTTTAAAAAACCGGACATTTTTATAAATGAATATCGGTGAACATCTCGGTTTCGGTTCACTTTAGAGGAAAACGTTAAGTAATTTAAAATAAAGTATACTAAATTCCCCACAGTAAACACTTGACACTTTTTTCTGATTAATCGATTGGTTGCTGAGTTACAGTCATCCAAGTGCGCGCCGTACACTTCCTATTATGTATTAAAATTTCATTATTTGATATTCTGCGTGTCCTAATATACTTTTAATACATATCGTGAAGCCTTTTCATCGATTTATTAAACTGTGAAATTCTCGTAGGTATTCATAAAAATGTTTTTTACGTGGTTTTTCCAATACACTGGTAAAATTCAGATTCGCTAGACCGTGCAAAATTAATGTGTTTTTAAAGGTTTAAATAAAGATAATAAAATTTATTCCGGTCTGCACCTTTTTGATAAATAATCTATTGTTCCATTTGTTTATACCCAATGGCGGTTTGCCCTAAAAGACACGTGCTCTGTGCCCTTTCATGACAATTTTAAGTAAAGTAAAAAAATGCCCTTCTATTGAAAAATGTCAAGAGCCGCCACTGCGAACCTGGGGATCTGGGGGTGGTAAAACATTAAAAAACTCTAAATAAGGGATATTTAAGCCAATTTTTAGATTTACAATATTGTTGTCAAAACCTAACCCCTCTGGGTCGTTCATAATTTAAGGATAAAAATCAGCAATCCCGTGTGAAAAAATTATAGAAAATAAAATAATTTTAATTTGTAAATTAAAATGTCCCGATTGTAATATTTCCTTTAATATAGCAGGTGGGAGATAATAATGGCAGCTACTCGGGTTAATTAATTTATTGTTTTGTTGTTATATTACAAGGTTATTAAGTACTACCGGTGTTATTATAATGTTTTTTTTTGACTAATGGCTGTTCATAAAGGGCACATTTCTTCCCATTCAAAACCGAAAACAAGAACTATCCATTTTGAGTAAATAATTTTTATTTTTCCATTAAATTTTGTGTTTTTCCATTGAAAAAAGTCACGAACCTGCAAATGAAGTTTTAAAAATTTGGCCGGCGCGAACCGACAGTCGGGGGGGTGGGGGGTATGGAGTACCCCCAGCACACGATGATCAGTCCGTAGAATATTGAAAAATGTTTTATGATACTACTTTACCTTCCTGAACAATGGTTCCAGGCAATCCCTGAATTTTTTTAATAACTTTTACATTCTACGAAAATGTTTATTTGAAAGTTTGCTCCATTTTGAATAGTTTTCTTAGGAGATGCGTTGAAAGCGCTCAATTCTTTATTTTCAGCTGTTTGTTCTTCCGGAGAAAATTGACACTTTCGTTGCATTGCCCTCCTATCAACATAATATCTAAATTTAAACATGTTCCGATTTCGGTGATCAGTCGGTAGAATATTAAAAAATGTTTTATGATACTACTTTACTTTTCTGGACAGTGGTGTTGCCCTGGGGGTATTCCATTCCCTCCTGACCCCGGGGGTTTCTAAAATTGTGGTTTACAGGTAGGCACTTTGTGCATTTACTATTATTATAGTATGTATCTTCGAGTATGAGGATTTTTTAATTCTAGACATAAATCGAAATGTTCCAGGCAGTCGACTGTATTTAAAAATAAACATTTGAAGCCGGGGGGTCTGGGGGGTATTCCATACCCCCCAGATACATGTGTTTACTCGACTTTGATTGTGTAGTAATTTTCTTTTGTCGTTGTTTAAAAATTACTCTTCTTGATTTCTTAATACTGAGGGGCATAAGGTTGCAAATTTATCTGATATAATTTAGGTGTACCTGGGGGGTATGGAATACCCCCCAGACCCCCCTGTCTCTAAAATTGTGGTCTACAGGTGGGCATTTGCTATTATTATATCTTCAATAATGAGGATTTTTCGATCCCAAACATAAATCGAAATGTTTCAGGTAATCGACTGTATTTAAAAACAAATCCCAAAAACAAAACATTTGAAACTGGGCGGTCTGGGGGGGGGGGTTATGGAATATGGAATTTTTCACTTTGTATTGTCGACTTGGGCATATAATTGGTCATTAAGAATATTAATGAAAATTCTTCTAGTTATAAAAATTTGGCTACCGCGGACCGGGGGGTCTGGGGGGTATGGAATACCCCCCAGCATATGGGGAACGGTCCGTATAATATTGAAAAATTATGATACTGTTTTAATTTTTTTTTAGCTATGATGATATACGGGAGGGGGGAGATCGAATTGGTTAAGGCAAAAGATCGGATCTACCAGTTACGACTCGTGACTTACATATTTCAATGTGAAGGCACAAAATGTAAGGAAAAATATAATAATGTATTACAAGAGGTCCACTTACAGAGAGTTGATTGTTTAAATATGAAAACTTTGTACCTATCTATTGCAATTTTTGTTTTGATAATTTGTAAGACTATATATTTTATAATAACTGGATTGACGCAACGCATCTCTTCTTATTTGAGAGTTACAGCAAAGTAAGTAATAATTTCCGCTCCCCCCCCTTCGGCGAAGTACGCCATTTGTGTCCTAAAATGTCATATTATCCTATTCAGCACCCTAAAACAGCCCGATAAATACGTTAGATATGTTAAAAATAAGGTAAAACCAAGTTTTTCTCCAAATTCCAATTTTTCGCCAAAAATTATTTAAAATACGGGAAAAGTTACTTTAGAGTGTTAGAATAAAGCAACAAATTATTTCATCTTTTCACTTTAAAGCTTTCATATAGGAATTTAATAAATTATTAACGAGTTGAAAAGCAGCAAAAAATACAACAAAAAATATCATACCTTCGAATGCTTCTCACGGATCATACCTTCAAGTTAGAAATATGCCATCCCTGAATTTTTTGTGGAAAATTTAACGTTTTACAAAAATGTTTATTTACAATTTTGCTCTTATCTTGGATAGTTTTCTCGAGAGATGCGTTGAAAGCGCACGCGACGCGAATTTTTTTTCAATTTTGTGTTTTCAGCTGTTTATTCTTCCGGAGACAGACCCCCCCCCCCCTTTCTACATATGATCTAAGTTTTAACCTGTTCCATTTTTTGTCATTCGCTAATTTCCTTTTTATTTTACTGGAATTCGTATACGACTTCTATAAAAGAATTTCAATTTAGATAAAATTTGGCTACAATCCAAAAATTGAAAATTAGCTCAATATCCGTAAAGCATTGCTGAACGATATACTAAAACTTACAAGACCTCCATTAATATCTAACTTATTAGGTCAGACAAGACAAAAATTCAACCTAGCCAGGAGTTTGAGGTCTTGGGAACTTTAATATGTTGTTCAGTAATTTTCGGATTTAAAACCTAAAAGTTCTGGGTTGTTAGTAATTTAAGGATGAAAATCACCAATCCGTGCGGAAATATTTTAAAATTGAATAAAAAAAAATTTTAATTCAAAAATTAAAATGTTCCGATTGTAATATTTACATACATTAATATCTGTAAAGCATTGGATTAGTAAATAGCAGGCGGGGAATAGCCAAGGCCTACTCTGGTTAACTAATTTATTGTTTTGTTGTTATAAGGTTATTATGTACTACTGGTTTTATTATGATGTTCAATGGCGGCTTGTTCTAAAGGGAACGTTCTTTCTTATAAATTAAAAGCAAAAACGACAAACAGTAAGTAAATAAAAATAATGTAAATTTCCATAAGTATAAAAATTTCACGAACTGCAGATTAAGTTCTAAAAATCAGTCGCGGATCGGGGGAGGGGGGGAATACCCCCCAGCATATACATCAGTCTTTTTCTTAGCTACGATGATATACGAAAGGGGGGGAGCGGTTTGGTTAAGGCACAAGATCGGATCTACCAGTGGGGGCTCGTGACTTGTTTCAATGTTAAGGCACAAAATTGAATGAAAAATATAATAGCGTATTTTTCTGTTACTTTGGAAATAGTAATATTCTTCATTTTCAAATTAAATACTGAATTCAACAACAGGAAGTGAAAATGGATACTGGGGAGTACGGAGTATCCCAGAATTTCAACAGTATCTACTGTTAATACCGTAGTAAATACCGACGATCAATAAAAGGCAATCACTGGGCATTTCTCATTACTTTAATTTTAAGCTAACCACGAGAATCACTCACTACTTAGTAGAAAAGCAATGAATAAATATTTGAATATTTGAAAACTTATACAATAGGTGTACAATAGGTACATGATTACTTTCGCTGTGCAGCCTAAAGGCCGCACTGAAAGGAGCTTAACAGATCGCTTTAGCACGTGAAAATTTGAAACATAATGCTTATTTTATAATAACGACATCACCTTGTGGAACACTCGGTATAGATGCTGCAGGATACAAAGGCTATAACGCATTTGTTTCTTTCGATTGGAAGGGGGGGAGTTACAAGTTCAATTTTTCACTTTTCCGTGAAGGGTTGAAATTCCGGGGAATTCGCAATTACTCCGGGTTATGCATAAATTTTAGAATAAAATTTATGCCCCTCAGCATGAGGTGATCAAGAGAAGAAATCTTGAAACAATGCAAAACGAAAATAAATACAGAATCAAGAAAGAAGGGAAAAACTTGAAGCCTATAAGGTAGACATTCGATATGCCAGTACCTGGGGGGTATGGAATAAAACTACTGACCCCCCCGGTCAGTAGTTTTTCTTTAACTTTTCTGCCCTCTTATAAAAGTCACAAAGCTCCATTGGATGTACTGCTCATTTTATTGCGCATTTTACTCTCTAGCTCTAGGTAATATCAAATATTGGTTGTACCTCTGTTATTGATCGATTAATATAAGAAAAAGTATATATTAAGATCTTTTCTGATAATTGGTAGATAATTTAGTTTCCTTTATTTTCAATTATTTAATATTTTGCCCTAAAGTGTATCCATACCGAGATATTCACGAATATTAATAAAAATCTGTATTGCGATGATGTTTTTAAAATTTGAATTTTTAATATTTCGCGCCAGGATGTTACAAGTAGCGGTTACAATCCAAACTGAGTGAGATCTCTACCTTTTTCAAGTCGGTTTCATATTTTATAGATATTGCTGTAGTATGTAATACAAGCTTACGATTTATGTCAATATTTAGTTCAGGTAGGTCTTAATAGCAAGGCCGGGATTAATTAAATTATTGAGATGGTCGCATAGTTATTATTAATGTCGCTAAACGTGAATAAGTCTCTATTGATTATACACTTAAGGCTCTTTATTCGTTAAATAAATTTCGCCCTTCGAAACGCAAGACCGCTTGATAAGGTTGATATTATCCGGCTCGTTTAAGTCCTGATATTTTATTACGGCCGAAGCTTATAAAATTTCTAGAACTCCAAGTTGATTCCCAATTGAAGGAGAAGCTGACTGGGACTTTTAGAAGCTTTTGAGGGTACCCATTCACATGTGTACTAAATTGAAGAATGTCCTGATTTTTATGCAAAAAAATGTTATTTTTCAGAGGCTTTCAAATTTGACCGTTCTTCATTTATTACGTTTCCAACATTTTTTATTGATACTGGGAGCATAACTCCCAACTTCCCGATCTCTAAAACTATGGCCTATAGGTAGTTATTTTCATAGTAAAGGGAGGGGGAACTTCTACTGTAATTGAAAACTTGAAAATAAAACAACTTTTTCTGTAACGAAATTGATTTTATTGCATTAACAGGTTAGATTAGGTAACACAACGTAGAAAGGCTAAATGGATGATCATAGGGATCTCCTCGGTTATCTGTCTACCAGAGACGCGCATGTATGGATTAACAAAAGATACCAAATTATCCAAAATGTGAAATCTGACCTAAGAAGTGGCGGTCATAAGGGTTGGGCACGAGCCATTATTATTTTAATAATTCGTCAGCTTTTTAATTTTTCATGTTCTGGAATCTATCTTGTACATTTTTCATTATTTATTTTAAAAGTAATTATTTAGATTGAAAAAAATAACAAGACTTGAAAAAATAAAGATGTAATATTTTCAGTTTTATTTTTTAAGTTATTCTACGAAATTCAAATTTTGAAAACTCCTGCCTCAAAATTTGTGAAGTTCGATAAAATTTTATAGCTTCTTTCGGATAATGTAAACTGCAATTTTTTTTAAATTCCGTGTGTAAGTTCCCCTCATTTATACTCATATTAATACCTTAACAAATTTAGGTCACTTTACATGTATGACGTTTTTGCTTGGTTTGTTAAAACCACCTGCCCGATTGAGACAATTTCCACCCACCCTTGATCGCGTTGCTCTTATCTTTCACATTTTGGATAATTTTGAATTGCTTTAATCCATTCATGCTCGTCGCTGGTAGGCAGATACTGAAGGAGAATCATCTCGTTAATCCTATTCATGCGCGTCACTTGCAGACAAACAACTTATGAGATCTGTTCAGGATAATTTCATTAGGAAATGAGGCGGAATATTGAAAAAAAAAAGTTTTTGCTCGGTTGGTTCTTTTCTCAAAAGGTATAGTTTGGTTTCCATGTAAAATTGCTGCTGGTAATTCAGTTCAGTAAATCGTAGTTTACTTTTGTGAAAGGATCCTTTTATAAGGGGTGAATTGCGGAACACCAGCTTAAGGCTACAAGGAGCTTGGCGCTTATGAAAGGATCTTCTCATAAAAGGTAAAGTTCTGTTTCCGTCTAAAATTGTCACTTGTAATAAATTCAATTCTTTATATTTAAATTTAGGGTGTAAACTAAATTTATCCTTTTGTTTTTGTGAAAAGATCAAGGACGAGTTGCCGAATGCTAAAATTAAGTTACTTTTTATTGTAAATATAGTAGGTAGTTATTTACACGATAGTTTTTCTAAATTTTGACTTTTATTAATTTAGAATCGGTATACAAAGTTTTTATTTTTGAAGTTGATTTATTAAACTTTAAAAATTAATAAGTTTATTAAACAATAACATTTGAATATACAGGTTTGAAACGGACTAATATGGCAATAATAATGTTAAGGTAGAAACATGTCGGAGACTTGAAGCATTCTGGCTGATATTAACTTCAAATATTTATTAAAAAAAAATATTAAGGTTTAATATTTAAATCACGACTCTTGGTAATGCATTTTGATGAGTTTTAAATAAAATCGAAATAATAATCGTAGTTAAGCTACGTTGAAGTTAAAAATAAAAGAGAAAATGTGGTATCGGTGTATCAGCAGCGCACCCGATGTAATTATAAACCAATATTAATTAACTTTAAAATTGAAATTTAAAAAAAAACTTTAATTTAAAAATTTACATCCAAAAGCAGATTAGCCACATTTCAGAAAAGTAGCCAAGCTGTATCATAAACCTGTTATCAAAATATCAATGATAACTCAAAGTTATTTTTAAAGTTTTTTGTCGTCACAAATTGAGTATTATTTATTGGTTGAGCGAACGTGGGAATACTTTTGTAACGCTAGCACCTTGTAAACAAACATTACCGTACAATTTCTCTATAAAACGTTGCTAATGGATTCCCAAAAGTGATTCTGTGACGTCAATAATTTTTCCAAGTTTTAATAATTTTAATTTCAACCACGCCTTTCTTTTCAAAGACTCGCAACCGCGCGAAACTCGACTGCACTTCCAGACTTGGATCGATTATTTTACGGAATAGCGATTGGAATTCTACGCACATTTTCGTTTCATTTTCATTTATACACCTTTTGTCGAGATGTGGCAAAGTATCGTGAGAACCAGCTTGCTAAATTAGGAATACAGTGGAGCACTGCATCTGAGCGTTATTGATTTTCTCCAAAATATAGGGTAAGATGAATGGAAGAACGCAATAGCAGGTATTAGGTACATCCATTGGGTTAACATTTCAAAATATTATCATTGTGGTGCATATTTTAAGGATGTTGCAAAAAATGTATCCAATCGCCGATATTTTTGTTTTCCTTCTTTAATGACGCAGTTTTTGTCAACTTGTAGACACAACATTCTTATTAAACTGTCAATAGTGAATTGATGCTCTATCGACATCAAATATATTTTGCAAACATAGTAGGATTACCTAATGAAGGTTCTTTTGTATTAACCAAGTCAAAAAAATCTGCACGTTTTTGATTTAGCATCAGTTCAAAGTTTAGAGTACCTATAGGCTTTTATGATATAAACCCAAAAATTGACGTATAAAAACTTTTCTCTTACAGTCTGCCATTTCATAAATCCTAAAAAGGAAAGATGCTATCGTAAATTTTCATTTAAAAAAAGTATACATCAGTCTTGATTACTACTTCAATCGCGTTTTTTGCTCGTGCCATGCAGTGGTATGTTTTAACATACTTAAGTCCGACTTAATTTTTTTTAATTTTCGACAGAAATTAAGATTAATTGAAGTTCGTTTAATGGGCTTAATTATTTTAAATGAATTTTTGACTTTTTGATTCTCTACTTGTTCATTTACATCTCGTGAAATTATAAGTTTGGGGTTTGGTCGGTGTAAGCTCGTGCAATATTTTCGGCGCAAACGCACAGTTCTTTTTGCACTCCCTTAGATTGGAGGGTAACAGAATTAGGCGGTAGATTAGCTACTTTTCTGGAAACGGTAGCACAAGTTTATAGCTATTTCGAATTTTCAGGTGGCTTTAACCTTTAACCGCCACCCTGTGGTCCGTCAGACGCCACACGACGTAATATATTGGGAATTCGCTTGAGGGTCGAACGACAGGGGGTTTGTGCACCTTTTAGTCGATATGTGCCTGACAATATGCATTACAAACGGAATCGTTGAATGTGGCATTGCGATACGTTACGGTGCGTGCATAAACCCAGCTTAAGCTAAGCATTGAGCAATTTAATAATCATTGTTTTAATCTGACGAAACGCTCATAAAATGAAAGTTTTGATCCGAGTATGAAACTTATTAAGTACAAAGTTTTATTAATATTTTGGGGATAAATTACTTCCGGATTTGGGAACACTTTTTAAGTTCATTCTAAAGTTTATGCAAACTTTTATCTTCCCTATAACTTATGTATATCTAATATAATATGAAGTAAAGTATAGCATGTATTTTTTTAAAAGATGCTACTGTTAATTTATAATTACAAAATTTGTATAATAGTAGAAAATAAAAATTGCTTGTCCAGCTCTGGATGGTGATCGGACTCGCACCCAAGTAGGCCTCAAAATTGATCCCCTATCCACAGCTTCGTCAGCCTCAAGCCAATCCTAACTAAACATTAAATTGCAAAATATTCGAATACTGGGTAAGACACCCTCTAATATGGACATTACAGCAGGACAATAACAAAGCACTAAATGCTGTTCGATATTTCAAAATTTCAATCCACGTAAATGTTTATTTAATTTCAGACATCCCGTCAAAATTTACAAAATAACAGCTCACACAAAATGCGCAAAAACTTTCCTCATGATTAACTAATACAATTTTTTAAATTTACTTAAAAGAAAAACTTAATAAAAATTCAAATTATATCATGGGTTTTCGGTAATTGGTTTATTGCCTTCGCAGATGTTTTTAAATGTGTTTTATTGTATTAATTTTAAAATTTTCTTGAGATAATGGATATTATAATTTAAATGATATGCTCATATTTATTTTAATTTAAGGAAACCTTGATCCTTTTTAAAAACAACTTAAATAACACAATTCGAAAAAAACATAATTAAATTTTTTACATTTTTTAAACATTTACAAATTTATATTTATACAAAATTATGAAGTAATAGCTTCGGTTTAAAAGCTGAATAAATTAAATTTTTTATTGACGGTCATAGTGGGAATTTCGATACTACAGGTTGTAGAAGAGACTTAAGAAATTTTTACAACATTATTAGTTTATAGCCCATGATGACCTTGCGCATTTCTCCGGAAATGTTTAGAATTTTAAAATTCTGAGCACAACAATTATTATCTATAAATCTCTGTATTCAATAAGGGAGGAGGGCTTCGGGTGGAAAGTGAATATAATTTCAAGTATAGAGAATAAAATTCTGCGCCGAGCTTAATAAATCAAAGTGTTGTAACCTGAACAGTTTTTGGGATACGGCTTTCGTGAAAATAACAAAATTTGTTTTTTCAAAATTATATTTGTCCTTTTTGAGGAAGGTTTTTAGCCATATCCAACAACGCTGGCCAATGCGGGCAATTCTGTACAATTTACACCATTTTTATCGAAAAAGGTTATTTTTCTACCGGACGCATCTCGAAAGCTAATAGGGCTAGAAAAATATTTTTTGTTTAGTTTTACCATAGATTGTTTACTTTTTAATAACGTTTTTTACGTTTTACGCAAAATTCAGGTTTTCTTAAGCATCGCCAAAGGCATAACATAACATGTGTAAATTCAGATATTTACCTATTTTAATACTGTATTATATTAAATTATATTAAACTAAAAAGAAATACAGTGGAGTCCCGATTAACCGAACCGCAACTCTTCAAAGAATCTTAACGAATTAATGCGAATCTGCAATTAATTAAAAGACTGCAATTAAAAACAATTAAAAACTTTTAAAAGTATCTACCGATAAAAATAAACTCCATGGACCAAGGTACATATTTCGCCCCCCCCCCTAGCGTGAATTATTTAATAAAATTATTGTCAAACGTTTCAGCTCCAATGAACTTCCATAAAAATCCTTTGTACCACACGCATTCACGAAAACTTTTGGGGGTGGGGCTGTAGAAACGGTAGCCGTTTTCATTTTTATGAAAGTTCCTTGGAGCTCAAACGATTCTCTATCGTGAGGCAAAGTACCCTCCCCCCCTCCAAAAAAAGGTATTTTATGGAAGCTCAAAAGTTTGGCACCAATTTCATTAAAAAATTCGCGATGGGGGGGGGGGCAAAATGTACCTCATGGATCGGGGGGCTAACCTGATAAGGTTCCCGGTTCCACTCCTGGTAAAACCTTTTCTGGAAGCCGAGGTAAAAAATATCCATAAAAGTTCAAAATGAAAGCTTTCGCTGGCTAATGAAGTTTTAAAAAATTGACGGCTGTCGAGACCGGGGGTCTGGGGGTATGGAATACCCCCCAGGTACAGAATAGGTTTAAAGTCGAAAATGGCTTTTTCAGAAGCATTCAAGTTTTCCATTCTTCCTTTTTTGTTTTCAAGATTTCTTTTCTTGTTCACCCCATACTGAAGGGGATAAAGATATAATTTTGTTTTACAATTTATGCTTAATTGGGGGTATTCCATACTGGGGGCTATTTTCTACCCCCGAGACTTCCCAAAATAAATTATAGTCTATAGGTGAGCACTTTCTGCATTATTATTAATTTTTATTCTAGTCGATCCGATCTTTCGCGTTAATCGATCCGAAGTTCTGAAAACAGACTTTCGTGATATTCCAGGCACCAATATAAAATTTACTTGCCGATTACAGGGACAATAAACTGTTCTTATATACCCGAGCTTTATCTATGCTTGTTGATCTGTCGAATGAGATGATTTTTACGAAAATCCTGCATAATCATAGTAAATGTTATTTTTCAGAAGCTTTCACGTTTTACCAATTTTTAAAATTTTTTATCTTGGTGGCTTTTTTCCTGATACTGAGGGGCATAAGGTTATATAGTTTTCTTTAAGATTGAATTAAACCCCCCCCCCCCCGGTCTGTCTGCAGGTAGGCATTTTCTTAGCATAATTGAGGTTCTACTGTAATTAGCCGGCCTTCCGGGCCAAAAATTCCAGTCGTAAAAATTAAATTTTAACAATGGGGAACATGCATGAATAAAAAAATTTAGTTAAAACAGTATTTTCCGATTAATCCTATATATTAAATATCAAATCAGCAAAAATAACTTCTATTTATTGTATTTTGTTATAAATAATCCATTTTAAAATTCAATGATAATTTAAAATAAAACATGTGACCTTAAACGCAACGAAGTCACCGGCACAATAACAATAACCTCACTTTCATGTTTATTCTACTCGTGTATAGTACTTTTTTAACTTTCTTGTTTTTAATTGATTTAATTATGATAAATAACAGCTTTAACACTAACAAACTTCAACTTTCAAAGCACAAAACCACAGAAAAATAACATAAATGAATGTAAAATTTAACTTGTGACGTCACCAGTCACTTGGCAAATTGCGCGGTCGTTTCGTTCAATTCAAATTGACGGATTTTTAAATATTTTTTAAATTATTATCAAAACGAAAATAAATAAATTAAATAGCATTAATTAGTATATTTAGTTATTTTTGATCCAACTACGCTATAAAAAAAATTTATGCATCTTCCCTATTTAAAATGAAAAAATGCAAGTTAGTAGGTACTATTATTAAGAAGAAAAAATAATAGCGGCGATTGATTAAAGAAAGAAAAGTTTTGAATTATTAAAAAATGTTGCAGTTGTTTAATTAGAATAAAACTGAAACAGATGTGGTTAAGGAAGAAAAGTTGAGGAAGTAGAAGCTTTGATTATATAGTATCAGGTTGGCAAACTTTATGCGAGTTTTGAAAACACCTGTTGTAGTTGGAAAGGTAATCAATAAATGGCGTTACTTAATTTGTAGTCGTAATAAATTGCTATATTATTGTAATTTTTAATGGTTCAAGCCATTTATTCCGCCTTCAAATTTAGTGGCGCCATCTATTGATGATCTTTTGAACTCCGTCAGGTGTTTTCGAAGCTCCCATAAGGTTTGTCTATGTAGCATATATGTGATGCTACATAATCAAAGGTGTAAATCAAAAATTTAAGAAATAATCTTGTCAAAACCTCAAAAAGCTTTTTGCGTTAAACTAAAATTTTTATGTAGGGATTTGTAGGGAGATTATGGGTCCATTTATTAGTAAAAACCGGAAGCTTTATAAGATTATAAGCAATGTTCTAAAATAATTAACTTTTTAAATATGTGTTAAATTTTAATTCTGAAGCATGGAAGATAATCCTGTGGGCATGTAGAATATTTTATTATTTTTGAAAGGTCAAAATTTAATGTTCAACTTGTTGAAAAATTGTGTTATACGGTCTTCCGCCGATAACGGTAGATTTTAAGGGACGGCTATTTTCAACTAACTAAAAAGTTATTTTCCGATCAATGTCCAAGCGATTTCTTGTTAGATGTTTTAACTTGTACTTTTATCTAATGAAATTTATAAAAAAAAGTAAAGTATTTATGTATGCAATTTAGGATTATTTTAATTATGGCACGGTAGTGCACAAACATATTTTGAATTAAAAACGATATAACTATTCTAAATTGAATATAATTTTAAAAACTAAAAAGTGCAATATAAACTATAAACATATCTTTTCACAATTTAACTTTTTATATTTAAAAAAATTCAAACACATTTGCTTAAAAAATAAGAAAAAACACGATTTATATGCGTATATAAAGTTTTTGATCTCCCAACCTAAAAAATTCAAAAACGCATTTAAAGAAGTTTTTCATATTTAGTGAGATTGCATTTACCCTCTATAATTGCTATAAAATATTTAGGCATAGTAGATTGTACTAAATTTCGTGCCACTGAATGCGGGATTTTATAGCATTAATGTTCAATCTCATTAATTTCTGGACTTTCAGAAAGAACTTTAATATATTTTAGTACTTATGTGAAATAAAGGATCTACATCCCGTTAAACAAACTCTATACTTATGATCATTATCTTGAATAAATAATACGTAATTATTTTGTAGCTCCACATTTTGATCATTAAATAAATAAATATTGGTAAATTTTGGCATTTATTTACTCTTTGGATCGGGCTAAACTAAAATTATTTACTAAAAAAAGGCGAATAAAGCCAAAAAACAACATTTTGGTTATAGAATTTATAACTTTGAATTCGTAATCAGCGACCTCAAAACCCCTGAATAGCAATTTTATATAAAATCGGATATCTTTTTGATATATTGGTCGGCCATATTGGATCCGCCATTTTGATTATAAAAATTTTAAATTTAGATTCGTAATCAGCGACGTAAAACCCCCCAGTATACCAATTCTTAAGCTTTTAACAAGCATTTTGTGATTTCATCCCATAGTGCGACACAGAGAAAAAGTTAAGTACGAGCGGACTGTGGCACCATCCTGTTGAAAGCACATATCATTCACATCCATATCATCAATCACAGGCCAAAAAACATTTGTCGCCATGTTCGATAACGCAATTCATTGACAGTAACAACGTTTCTAGCTTAATTTAAAAAAAATACAGTCCAATCACTCTCCAGACCTAAATGCGCAAAAAACAGTTACACGAGTGAAATTACTCTCGAATGTTCTGAAGCCAAAATGTGGCAATTTTGCTTATTAACGTAACCATCCAAATGAAAATTAGCTTCATCTGAAAAGATATTTTTTTCAGAAAAACCATCACCTTGTTCAAGGATGAAATTAACAAATGGTCGACTGGCTTTAGTTTTTGGACTAACTGAACCTTAACCCAAATTTTGACCCATTTAAAGTCATGTGGTGCTCGTGGATACGCTCAAATTCTGAGAAAGTCGCGGAATTGATAAATTTGGATCTTCTTCAACATTTTCAAATTTAACCACCAAATTATTAATAGAAGTTTCAGAAGGACGATTATTATAACAACCGAAAATATCTGAAATTTTGCGACATGTAGTTTTCACACATCCACAATTTTCGTAATGGATTTTAATTATTATCATGCGATTTTCTATTGAAATTGTTTTTATTTGTTTTTCTTATTACCCTTCAAATGTTAGGCTGCATGCATGCATAAAACGTTTTAAGACAAAACATTTGGATTTATCTAAAAACATGATAAAACAAAACGTTGTTTGTTTTGCCTTAAAGGATTTTGTTTTGTCTTAAAACGATTTGCTTGATCTGAAAACAAACTGATTAAAGCAAAAAACGTTTTAAGACAAAACAAAACGCTGTAAGACAAAACAAAACATTTTGTATTACAACGTTTTGTTTTCTCATGTTTTTAGATAAAACAAAGTGCTTTTTAATGCAACAAAACGTTTTGCTCTATCAGTCGGCATGCAGCCTTACGTTCCCACGGTAACGGTTTGGTAATTTGTAAAATTGTAACGTTACCAAGTTAGCATTGCATCGGTCTGGTTTTTAGAGATATTAAAAGTGGGTCGAGTCGACTAAAGTTGACCACTCCAATTAAATTGAAAATTTCCTATTGCAAAGAGGAAGGTTTATATAGTATACTGACATAATTTTCACAAGCGAAGATATAATCAAAATTTTGAGTAAATCGAATTTGAAGTTTGCAAATTTACATGTAAAATTAACGAGATTCCCGCGCGTCGCTCATTCTGTTGACAGTCCGTGCAGTTATAATGACCCTAACACTTAGAGTATTTCGCACCGGCAGATGCAGCTCGTCTCTCGTACATGTAACATCGATTATTTTTTGTTTTTACGCGATTTTTTGGGGGTGAAACGTAATAGTTTACTGCCCCATACCGCAACTATACTTTTTAATGCTATTCAAGGGTCTCTAAGCTCCCGGTTTTTATTTATCCCGGTTTTCTTGATATGTGGCGCCTTCTCGTATGTTTAGCCTAGTAACCAGAGTCAAAACCACCCTGGAGGGGTGCAGAGCGGAGCGGAGCGGCGCCCCGAAAGGGTAGGTTTTGACGATGGATAAACCTCCCTATCGAATGCACACCCCAAAAATCGAAGAAAAATTCGCTAAATTTACGTACTTTCAAATTGATTTTTCTCGAAATTTTGATTATATCTTCGCTTGTGAAAATTATGTCAGTTATACTCTATAAACCTTCCTCTTTGATATAGGAAATTTTCAATTTATTTGGAGTGGTCAACCTTAGTCGACTCCCCCCTTAAAAGTATCTACCGATAAAAATAAACTCCACGGACCGTGGGGTCTGGGGGGTATGGAATACCCCCCAAATTCCAGATAGGCCAAGTGTCTACCTGTAGACCATAATAGGTTTACAGTCTAAAATGTTATTTTTTCCCTTCTTCCTTTTTTTTGGTTTCGTTTTGCATTTTTCAAGATTTTTTCTCTGATCACCTCATACTGAAGGGGATGATATAAATTTTTTTCACAATTTATGCTTAACTTTTGGGTATTCTATTATCCCCCCCCCCTCTAAAACTATAGTCTACAGTTGGGCACTTCCTGCGTTATTGTTAATTTTTATTCTTGATTGTTCTGAAAACAATCTTCCGTAATATTCGAGCACCAATATAAAATTTGCTTGGCCGATTACAGGGATAATAAACTTTTTTTACATACCGGCGCTTTGTCTGTGATTGTTGGCCTGTCGAATGAGATGATTTTTACGAAAAGTCTGCCTAATCTGAGGTACATACGTACTTGCTTCCCATATTAGCTCGGATAATCTGGGTTCTACTGCATTTTGTATTTCGAATAAAAATTTTCTTACATACTTCTTTTTTTTACATACATCTTCATTATTTGAAAATTAATTCTGAAAACTCCACTTTTTGGAGAATTTTGTGCTCTTCAATTTTGATCTGTGATAATTTTTCCTAAAAATAAAATTGAGCGAGTTTCAGGCGTAAAACCACATTGGGGAACCTAAAATTCCCAATTGGGGGAGAGGTGCTACCCGAACTGCACCACGGCTTATCAGGGGTCATTTCTTGTACCCAGGTAAATGTAATCCCTTGACCGAACTGCACCACGGTCAAATGTCGTTCCGTAATCGCTTTACCGAATTACACCACGAGCAAACCGAGCAGGTATCACAAGCAAACAGATAATATAAAGAAATAAATACACACATATCTAAATTCTTTGCAATTTAAATTTCGAGTTTAATATATTAATTCATATTATATTATACAGGGTCGGAGCAGGTATTAATAAAATAATAACCCAAAACAGTGAAAAAATTAAATTTTTTTTGCCTTCGAATTTTGGGGTGTGCATTCGATAAGGAGGGTAATCCATCGTCAAAACCTACTCTTCCGGGGCGCCCCTCCGCTCCGCTCCGGGTTGCACCCCTCCAGAGCGGTTTTGACTCTGGTTACTAGGCTAAACATACGAGAAGCGCCACCGATCAAGAAAACCGGGATAAATGCAACCGGGATGTGAGAGACCCTCGAAATAGCATTAAAAAGTATAGTCGCGGTATGCGGCAGTTATCTATTACGTTTAACCCCCCAAAAAATCGCGTAAAAACAAAAAATAATCGATGTTACATGTAGGAGGCATCAGGTTAAACTCCAGCATTGTGCTTTAACTTTTAACAATAAAACCACCTTACCTAAAATATTACAATAGAGGTGGTGCAATTCGGACGACCGACCCTTGGTGAGGTGTTTACCTGAAATTACGGTGGTGCAATTCGGGTAGGAGATTTGTGAACTAATCTTTTCGTGGTGCAATTCGGGTGCACCGGGGGGAGAAGCCGACTGGGAATTTTAGGAGCCTTTTGGGGGTACAAATATATACGTGTTCTAAATTGGTACTTTCCCGGATATTTTTGCAAGCAAATGTTATTTTTCAGAAGCTTTAAATTTTACCGTTTTTCATTTATCACTTTTTCACAATTATACATTTGATTATACATTTTTATTTAACAATTTATGCGTAACTACATGGGGAGTCTACAGTTAGGCATTTTCTTGGAGTAGTAGGGGTTGTACTGGGGTTATTATTCTTATTAAGTTTAATTTATTAAGTTGATTGGCCGAAATAGTCACCTTACCATTAGCAAGGGTCTGGTTCTTAAATATAGTATATTAAAAACTTTTAAAAGTATCTACCGATAAAAATAAACTTCAAGGACCGGGGGGTCTGGGGCAGTGGCGGATACATATGGGGGGCGCGCGCCCCCCCCTTGCGGGGCCGCCAGCCCGCACGCTATTCGTTCGTTTCTTTCGTCAGTCGACTCTGACGTGTATAATCACGTATAATCACGTATAATGTGTATAATCAGTTTAAATAAAACTTTCTTAAACTTTGCATGTGACTTGATTATTTTTTTATTACGATAAAAGTAAAGGTAGCTCAAGATATCTTTAGCGCCCCCCCCCCCCTTGAGTTTTTTCTGTATCCGCCACTGGTCTGGGGGGTATGGAATACCCCCCAGGTACAGGCCTACCAAGTGTATACCTGTAGACCATAGGTTTAGAGTCGAAAATGTTATTTTTCAGAAGCATTCAAGTCTCTTCTTCTCCTTCTTATTTTGTTTTTCTTCGTTAAATCGTTGTAGTTTTGTTTTGCATTGTTTTCAAGATAATTTTTTGTTAAGTTAAATAAAGTTAAAAAAAAAAATAAAGTTTATTCTCTGATCACTCCATACTGAAGTTTAATTGAAGGTTAATGATATAAATTTTTTTACAAATTATGCTTAACTGGGGGTTACTTTATACACCCCCCCCCCCGACCTCCCGGTCTCTAAAACTACAGTCTACACATTCATAATTTGAAATTAATTCTGAAAAATCAACTTCCTGGAAAATTTTGTGCTCTTCAATTTTGATCTGTGATAATTTTCCCTAAAAATAAAATTGAGCGAGTTTTAGGCGTAAAACCACATTGGAGGACCGAAAATCTCCAATCGGAGGAGAATAATATTACGTTCTATTTGATCATATCTATCCATTCATGTTTTACTGAAATTGGTTCACGAATTTTCAATACTCGATCACCTCTGATGACTCAGCTTTATTTAATTTTTATAATCTTTTAGATATAATATAATGTGTGAGTCAATATCCCAAATTCGGCGAAGTTAACGGTTCATTTACGATTGGCTTGTAAACATACTGTTATCCACTTGTAATTTTAAATAAACAAAAATTGCTACTAACAGAACTTCTTAATTGATAAAGCAAATTAATAATAAGCAACAAATATTTTAAAATAAATTTCGGACCATAATTATTTTTAAATTTGGGTTATCAACTCCCATTTGCTCGGGTCCACCTGTACTGATCAAACAAAACTTAATGCATTTTTATTGTTTATTTCTGGTGTTTTCAAACAAATAATTAATGAAAATATTCACTCGATTATTCTACCATGTTTACCTTTTTTTTTCTTTGTTTAGCCTATTGCGCGTTATTTTAAAAGGACGTGTAATTATGTAATGCAAACTGGAACAACTTTGATAATACTTTTAAACAAATATTTAGGCGTCATAGTGATAGTGAAAAGTTCGGCTTCCAAAAATAAATTCATAGCGATAACACCTATAAAATTTTGTTTATGGTGCTTTATCATATCCTTGAATTTGAGAGTATTTTTTAATAAATTATTGATTATTGCAGATAACGGTAATACCTAAGCCAGTTTTAAAGTGCTGGTGAAATTGCGATTAATTTTTTGGGAAATGTGGTATCTACACTTGCAAGGTAAACAAGATTAGATTGCAATTGAAAATATAAAAAGTACATATAGTACGTATTATCGATAAGCGAAAATGTGGTCTATTTTTATCCGAACTGATTAACTTTTTTCATTAAAAGTGCTGAAAATTCACAAGAAATAAAAAAGTTACTTTGAAACAACGATAATTGCGATTCGAAAATAATATTAATTTAAAATGCAATAAAATGTAATCCAAAATCGATACTTTTCAAACCAAGTATCGCCACGAATTGAAACGTACAGTGACCCCGACATAATTTGATATTAGTATTCATTTTATGTTTCTTTCAAAATAAAAATTATTTATATTAACATGAAATTTATTCACTTTAATGCTAATGATTTGATGTCACCAAATTTTAAAAATATATTATGTGTCCTTACCAATAGCACAGATTCCAATAGGTTGAGTTCGCCACCTTTTGCTGATCTTCTCGTATGACCTAAACAAGAAAAATCCTACGTTAGCCAAACTATTTTTCTTTGTCTTAAGGTATATTGCTGATTAGTAAAATTAAGTCACAATAGAACTGAGCAAAATTTGTGTGTTTCTGTGCTTAAATTTATAAATAATCTCGAAACACTTATTTAGACGGAGATAGCATCAGGAAAATCGACAAATGGTTTTAAAACCGTTGCAGTCGATTAACTTCAACTTCACTTTTATAGTTTTCCAATTTCGAGATTGTGAACAGACATAGGTTATTTCAGGTTTCAAAGAATTTTCTCTGATGCAGTAATTTAATATAGAAAAACGTCACAAGCGTATCAGTTGACCTAAAAAGCCAAAATTTGATTTTATGAGACAAACATTGAGCTATCCACGACTTATCTTCTGCTGAACTTCCGTCCGGTTAAACTTTTTTATCAACTTCGAGTACTAAACGTTTTATTTGTGATGACAAATTTGGAACTTCCTCAGTTAAATTGTACTTTCTTTGCTATATAAACGGAATACGTGATGCACATTTTAATTTGCTATTATGAAATGATGATGGTAAATGTTTTCCGAACGCACCTCGTATAAAGGGTGAACCGAATAAATGAACTTGGGGTTTTTAATTTTTAATTTGGTTTCCCACAGTAGAAAAGCTGAATTTTCATGTTTAATGGACAAAGCAAGCAATTGGGTTCTGCTTATTTAGTAATTATTACGATAATAAAATTCTACGAAATCATTTTGTTTCTTACGAATATAATTTTTTGAATAATGGCCAAGCGTATTAGGCATTGATCCTTCCAATTAGTCTTCCCAGGTTGTAAACACAATTATTCCCTTTATTTTGGGGTGCTAAGTGAGAATTATTCTGCAAGGTAATGAAAAGTTGTTAACAATGTAGTAAACAAACAACTCGACTTTTTTGTTTTCTTTAATTATCTCGAAAAGTAAGCAAGATACGGTAAAAAACTATACGTATCTTTCTTGTAGAGCGTAAAATTATCTATAATCTATAATGATTCGAATAGAATTTCTCGTTAAGTCAGCCGTTTAGTTTGCACGTGCCGTAAAATTCCGAAATTGAACATCGATTTTATCGTTTTTTTTTGTTACTTTTTTGATAATCTAAAATTGAATTAAAATCTAAAGAAATCGCACAGTATCAAAGAACTTCAAAGCTTATTTTTCGTGGCGCAATCGAGTTTTTATATATATATTTTTTTATTTATTTCATAACGATATGTAATAAAAAAATTGGACTTTTTTGAGTAGTCTTGAATTTCATGTTTCCTGATCTTAGAATTCGCTTGAGACGAATATTATCATATACATCATATTGGGAACGTAATTTTAAACAGTAGAGGACTCTTGTATTTTTTTTCGTGCGAGGAACGTACAATTTTTTTATTAACGCACAAAGTTTCATCCAACCTGTGTATTAATGTTGAATAATTTCACGCGTCAATAAAAATATCAGCGTTGGTAGTACGATAAAAACGAAAGGGTTCTTTTTTGTTGAAAATTTTATTCCCAACAACATGCATAATAATATAAGGATTGTTTTAAGGCGACTCTACCACTAACTCAGCCACTCGAAAAAATTTTTCGAGTGCTACACACTAAAGATCATGCTTATATCTGTCTATTAAAACAATAAAAAGTGTGAACTTGGTCAAAACAACCCCAATAACGACTTTTGAAAAGTACGGAAAAGTAGCATCGAGTAGGCTGCAGACCCCGGTCGATGCACATCAGTCGCCCGTGGTCCGTTGAAAATGCGTAAAATTTTTTCGCTCCGATTTGAATTTTTCTTTGATATTCGGATAGATGGGGGTGTGATTAGTGGATATTAGTAATAAATATAATCAAAAAAATGGAAAATAACCCGTGTATTGCCGAAAAAGTGAAAAAATTAAAAATTTTTTGCCTTCGAATTTTGGGGTGTGCATTCGATAAGGAGGGTAATCCATCGTCAAAACCTACCCTTACGGGGCGCCGCTGCGCTCCGCTCCGCGTTGCACCCCTCCAGGGCGGTTTTGACTCTGGTTACTAGGCTAGTAACTAGGGATAAATGAAACCGGGATGTGGAGACCTTCGAAATAGCATTAAAAAGTATAGTTGCGGTATGGGGCAGTATACTATTACGTTTCACCCCCTAAAAATCGCCTAAAAACAAAAAATAATCGATGTTGCATGTACGACAGTCGAGCTGCATCTGCCGCTGCGAAATATTCTAAGTGTTAGAGTATATCATAGCGCACGGACTGAGCACAGAATGACTGACGCGCCCCGAATCTCGTTGATCCACCACTGAATTTCATGAAAATTCGATTTTTTAAAAAGTTTTGACCATATTTACATTTTTTATTGTTTTAATAGACAGATATAAGCCTGTTCTTTAGTGTGTAGCAGAAGAAATTTAGTTTCGAGTGGCTGAGTTAGTGGTAGAGTACCCAACCGGGCGAATGCACTAAAATTGAGGTATATTTCGCCGCCCCCTCCCATCGCGAATTTTTTAATGAAATTAGTGTTATGAGCTTTATGAAAAGAATTCATTTTGAATGTTGGGTCGGATTACCTAACATTGGTCACCCCAAAAAAATTGAAAGTTTCCTATTGCAAAGAGGAAGGTTTATATAGTATAATGACATAATTTTAACAAGCGAAGATATAATAAAAATTTCGAGAAAAATCAATTTGAAAGTACGTAAATTTAGCGCATTTTTCTTCGATTTTTGGGGTGTGCATTCGATAAGGAGGGTAATCCATCGTCAAAACCTACCCTTACGGGGCGCCCCTCCGCTCCGCTCCGGGTTGCACCCCTCCAGGGCGGTTTTGACTCTGGTTACTAGCCTAAACATACGAGAAGGCGCCACATATCAAGAAAACCGGGATAAATAAAAACCGGGAGCTTAGAGACCCTTGAAATAGCATTAAAAAGTATAGTTGCGGTATGGGGCAGTAAACTATTACGTTTCACCCCCAAAAAATCGCGTAAAAACCAAAAATAAGATGTTACATGTACGAGAGTCGAGCTGCATCTGCCGGTGCGAAATTCAATTCAAGATTCAAAAGACTCTATTTAGTTAATATTTACATTGTTTTACAATTATTGTATATCACATTTCACTTAAAACTAGATAATAACAAAATAAAACACATAATTACATGATATATTTAAACCAGTTCCTATCCCAAAGTGGGATTAATCAGGTTAAAATTGATAATAATTTTATTCATGATATCACTGCTGTTTGATTCAAAGGAGGAAAAACGAGTGGAAAACCTCCGGCCGGTGCGAAATATTCTAAGTGGTAGGATCATTCATAGCGCACGGACTGTCAACAGAATGAGCGACGCGCGGGAATCTCACTAATTTTACATGTAAATTTGCAAACTTAAAATTCGATTTACTCAAAATTTTGATTATATCTTCGCTTGTTAAAATTATGTCAGTATACTATATAAACCTTCCTCTTTGCAATAGGAAATTTTCAATTTATTTGGAGTGACCAATGTTAGGTAATCCCCACCTGAATGTTTTGTGTATGACCTCATTTTCAGGAAATTCGAAGTTTACTTAATTTTTTGTAAAAAATAAAAATTAATTTTGTTTGAACTCCGGAAGTTTACAATATTGCGGTGCATTTGTTCTAATTTTATTTATTTAATCATTTTAATATGAAACTGCTTTCATACATTATATTGACCTCGAAAATTTCAATAAACCGCCTGCGGCGCTATTACATAACTGTCAACCGTTGTCAACATTTTTATGATGATTACTTTAATTTGCATAAATTTGCGAAGTTGTGAAAAAGCATGCATTCTAAAATTTAGCATTGTGAAGAATAATTTCAACGTAAAACTGGTTTTGTAGTCTCCATAATATATAATAATAGGCATTGGTTCAAATATTTTAAAAAAAATTACTAAAGATGTGAATTTAATAATATGTTCTACTTTTTCCATAAATCAAGTCTTCTGACTACGTAAATTATATTTAAAGTATTACCAACAAAGCACATAAAACAAAATGTTTCAAGTTTTTTCAAGTAATGAAAAATTCTTTTGGAAAGCTCAAATTTTTATTAATTTCCAAGTTTCAAATGCTTATTAAATTTTTGTACAAACGGAAAACTGTAATCAAACAAATCGAGAAAATTCTTTGTGTTGAGATCAAAAGGATAATTTCCACTCATTTGGGAACTTTTAATTTTCTGAATGGATTCAACCCAATCGACACTGATGAGATAATTAAAAAAAATCTGATGTGGCCATCGCATAACTTTCCGAACAGACGCAAATTTTTATATTATATTTTTAAATAAAATGGTTACATAATTTCAACAGTAAATCGATGAAAAATTTCATATTTTGCCAAAATAGGAAGAAAAAAACTTTTGAATGCCTATATCTTGCAAACGAAGCATTTTTGGACCCATGTTATTAGAAACTTTTCATCTTATTTTCGTTAGTAGAATGCGGTTTACTATTTTATTTACAAATACAAAAAATTTTTACAAATACAATTTTTTTTGAAACGCCCTGTATATTTTAGAGAAAAACTTGTAGGACAAAAAATGTAGGAAATTCCATAGCGCTAATTTTTTGTTATTAATATTTTTACATATTTAATTTCGTTTCGAAGTTATGACGCATAATGTCATAATAGCTCTAGGTAAACCCCCCTTTCCCGTTACACGATTTAATTTATTTTCATCTGGCTTCGTCCTACGACAGGAAAAAGCTTATATGCAAAATTTGGAATGATTTGCTTGCTTCGTTTAGACGCTATCGTGTTCACAGACGTACATACACACATACATACAGACATCCTTCCAAAAATGATAAAAATGGATTCAGGGGACCTCAAAACGTGAACATCTGTCAAAAAATTGGGGAGTCAAATTTTGCCTGATAACAATACTTTCCTTACCTAGGGGTTCGGAAAGTAAAAATAGTATGTCCAACTTTCAGCAGTTGAATGTTGAAAAAATGTTTTTTATTCAAATGAAATTTTGTTTGTCAACATTATCCAACCAATAGAAATCGTTGGTCAGTTTTAACGGCTTAAAAAGTAATTATGTAACATTAGAAATATTTACAACAAGAAACTCGAACCGAATATCGTTTTATTGTGGACAAATAACGAAGTTGTCGAAAACTCTTCGTTAAATAAAACCCGATTATCCTTCCAAGTTTCTCTACTTCAGGAAATTTGATAAGCACCTCACAATTAATATTTTATAGGATAAGCAACTGCGGTGGTATATAATCTGAATGTGTGATGTTTTCATAATCTACCACACACGTGGGGAAAAAGTCGTCGACCTTAATTTCTGTTTAATTTTTACTCAAATTCCACGATGATTATATTTTTCACTTAACTTACAAGTTTTACATTGTAGTTATCTCTTCCGTTTCTAATTAAATAATCAAGTTTTCTTCCACTTGAACTTGACTTTTTACTTTTAGAAAACTTTCTTTTTACAAAATTAGTATTTAATGGAATTTGTATGTAATTTATTCTTGACATGTGCAACATAATAGTTCCATGTTAACTCTCAGTTTGTTAATGCATTATTCAGATTTACTCGTACTATCTGTTTTACCAATCTGTCCATAAGCGGAATTATTCCTTCTCGGTTGTACTAACTCAGTCAGTTGTATTGGATGCAACAAATTAAATATAATAAAAAGGGTCTTTCTTTGAACAGTAGCGTACCTTGCCTGTAAGTTAACTAACAGTTCTGATATTTCAGAAAGTTATTAATAGAATTTTATGCACTAAAAACAAGTACAACATCCTGAAATTTCAACATTGTAGGATAAACGGTTTGGTTTTTATATAGAGATATTTGAAAAAAGATGCACAATTTCAGCAACAATTTATTACACAGCGACAACTTGACAATTTTTTTTCTCGTAAATGTTTTGCTACAATTTTATGAAATTTAAGCTGTACGTACAATGAACCTTTTTAGGTGTTCTCAAATTTTTGTAGCAATATTTCTGAAGTATTTTTTGTATTATTAAGCATGGCTTCTTCGTTATTGTAATTCACGCAACGAAGTCGAAAAAGGTTATTGCTTGTAAAAAATTCTGCAAGCTGAAATTCTTTGGTAGACATGATAAGTAATTTAGTATCCTACTGAACCCCCAAAAAGTCCGCCAAAATTCCCTGTCGGCTTCTGCTGTCACTTGGGCTACATGCAGACTGATAAAGTAAAACGTTTTAAGACAAACCATTTTGTTTTATTTAAAAAAATGATAAAATAAAACGTTTTGTTTGGTCTTAAAACGTTTTGCTTGATCTGAAAACAAACTGATTAAAGCAAAAAAGGTTTTTAGACAAAACAAAATAGTCTGCATGCAGCATTGGAGATTTTATTTCCTCCAGCGTGTTTTTATTATGCCTAAAACTCGCTTAATTTTATTTTTATAGGTAAAATTATCATGCGACCAAAACAGAAGAGCAAAAAATTAACTTCAAAATTTAAGGTCCGAATTTGCAAAAAATCCAGACAAGCTGAAATTTTGCACACAGGTAGTACGAGGGCGGATTATCAAGTCCTTAGAATGAGAAAGTAAAAACAATTTTTTTGGGAAAATTTAATTTTATTTTTCAATATAGTCTCCTTTTAGGTCGACACACTTGATCCAACGCGGTTCAAGTTTTTGGATGCCATCGGTAAAGTAAGATTTCTCAAACTCTCCAAAATAAGCATTTGTTGCATCTATCACTTCTTCATTTGACGTAAATCTTCTTCCTCCGAGCCATTTCTTCAAGTTTGGAAACAAGTAGAAATCACTAGGAGCTAAATCTGGTGAATATGGTGGATGTGGAAGCAATTCGTAGCTTAATTCATGCAATTTTGCCATTGCAATTCTTGATGTGTGAGCTGGTGCATTGTCGTGATGAAACAGGATTTTTTTCTTGTTTAAATGAGGTCTTTTTTCTTGTATAGCAGTATTTAATTTGTCCAATAATTCAGCATAATATTTCCCTGTTATTGTTTTTCCTTTGTGGAGGAAGTCAATTAACACTATTCCATGAGCATCCCAAAAAACAGTTGCCATAACCTTTCCAGCTGATGGAACTGTCCTTGCTTTCTTTGGAGCACTTTCACCAGCTTCCATCCATTGTTTTGATTGTTCTTTCGTTTCTGGGGTATAGTAGTGAATCCATGTTTCATCGACGGTTATGAATCGGCGCAAAAATTCTTTGGGATTACGCTGAAATAATTCCAAACTTTGCTTTGAAAGATCCATTCGATTGCGTTTCTGATCGTTTGAAAGCAAACGCGGCACCCATCTCGCAGACAACTTTTTCATATGCAGTGTTTTATGTAAAACATCCCAAACACTTTTATACGTTATTCCACATAAGTCAGCTAGCTCACGCAATTTCACTCTTCGATCATTTAATACAGTACGATGGATTTTTTTGACAATGGCTGGAGTAACAACGTCTTTTGGACGTCCTGGCCTTTGTTCATCACTTGAGCTTTTACGACCACGTTTAAATTCATTATACCAATTATAAACAGTTGCAGTCGACGGAGCAGATTCACCCAACACTGAGTTCATATCAGTAACTATTTCTGAAGGCGTTAAGCCTTTGAGATACAAGTACTTGATAACCGCACGATTTTCGTTTTTCTCCATTTTAGCAAATTTATACAAATTGTTCACTTTAAATGACTATCAAAATTCAACGATTTGACATAAATGGATGAAATTAGAAACTTTAACTTTCCAAGGTTGGTACTTCTCAAAAATAACACTAAATTGGCCAGAGTGGTAACATCTCTGTTTCATTCTAAGTACTTAATAATCCGCCCTCGTACATACTATATTTTAGTGTAAAAATAAGGGTTCTTTCGCGTTAAGCAAGCCGAACCTCGAAACAACCTTTGGTATTACTTGACGGAGGTTCCGGTCGAAAACTGAAGCTTTTTGTATTTCGAAAAGGGGGGGTTGTGTTAAGTCAACACACGAGGCCTGTGTTGACTTGTTTAAGGGGTCGTCCATAAAGGACGTCCGCAATTTTTTCAGACTTTTCAACTCTCCCTCACCCCCTCTTGTCCCAGTTGGTCACAATATTCGGACGCCCCCCCCCCCAGGAACGTCCTATGATCACAAATCAAAGACCCACCCTCATTTGTCTAAAATCTAACTTGACGTTTTAAGTTCAGTTAAGAGTAAATAAATTCTTTTACAAAATATTACATAAAAAATAACACAATTTTCTTAGAAATCCCAAAAATGGGATTTACAAGTGTCTTGTAGATGTAGACCATAGTTTTGAGTCGCAAATGTTATTTTCCAGAAGCCTTCAAGTGTTTCTTTTCTTCCTCGATTCTGTCGTAATTTTTGTTTTGCACTGTTTTCAAGATTTCTTCTCTTGATCATTTCGTATTGAGGAGAATAAGGTTATAATTTTGTCTTTTACAATTTATGTGTAACTGGGGGGTATTCCATACCCCCCAGACCCCCCGGTCTAAATCTACTACAGTTACTCTACATGTAGGCACTGTTTGTGCTGTAATCACCAATTGGGGGAGAAACTGATTGGTAATTTTAGAGGTTTTTGGGGATACACATGCACATGTGTACTAAATTGGAAAGTGTCCTAATTTTTATGAAAGCAAAAAATATTATTTTTCAGAGACTTTCAGGTTTGAACGTTCTTCATTTATTACGTTTCCAAGATGTTTTTTTATTGATACTGGGAGGCATAAAATTATACAATTTTCTTTAAGAATTTATGCGTAACTTCCAGACCCCGATCTCTAAAACTATGGTCTATAGATAGGCATTTTCTAGGGAAGGGGGGGGGGTTCTACTGTAATTGAAACATGAACATGAAAATACAACTCTTTCTCCAACGAAATGGGCTTTATTGCATTGGTAGGTTAAGTTAGGCAACGTAAAAAAACTAACTGGACGATCATAGGGTTTCCTCCGTTATTATCAGTGATGCGCCTGTATGGATTAACAATAAACCAAATCAGACCGGGTCTGGGGGGGGGGTATGGAATACCCCCCAGGTACAGGACTAACCAGTTTCTACCTGTAGATCATAGTTTTGAGTCGAAAATGTTGTTTTTCATAAGCTTTCAAGTGTTCCTCTTCTTCCTGGATTCTGTTACCCATAATTAGGTTGTAAAATATTAAAAATTGTTTTATGTTCATTTTTCTTGTTGGGAGGGTATTCAATACCCCCTTCCAGACCCCTCAGTTAAAATAATAGTAAAAAATTTATAAAAAATAAAAAGCAAATTTATATATTTCCTTTTTATTTAAATTTGGTGACCTCCCATTGGAAAACTGCCACTGAAATTAAGCGAGGTTTTATCATAAAATTAGATTGAAGGAACTAAAATTCCAATTGGGATAGAACTCGACTGGAGATTGTAGGGTTTATACGAACGTGTTTCCAAATGTAAGCTTGCCCAGAATTTTTGCAAGTTGGAAGTATTTTTTAATTAAAATATCAAAATTTCAAATATTGCTTATGTAGATTTTCTAAAATGTAGAGACGGTACATTGCCCAAAATATAAATGCTTTACAGTTTGTTATGAATTTGTTGTTGAGATTTTTCCCATATTAATTATTATAAGTATTATTTGTTAAATGATCATCATCATCATCATCAACAGCATGATGATGATCATTTAACAAATAATACTTATAATAATTAATATGGGAAAAATATTTATCATTTATTTGTTAAATAATAGTTTTGAATATATTTATTTCCATTAAATTATTCTTAAGGCCACCTTGTATAAGCGCAATATATGCACTTACATTACACAGTTATATAACCATTTCTGGCTCATTACATCTCTTTTTACATTTTTAATTAATTAAAAATGCACTTTTTATGATTTATAAAAGAATTAATTATATGAATAATTTTTGTAGAAATAACTTTTAATAAAATACTTGAAAAAAATGTGGCGAAAAAGTGCTTCAATTATACAATAAAACGAAAAAATTTTTTTACACAATTGTAAATAATTTCATGTAATTTTATTATGTTATTAAAAATTAAAAAAGATTTACACATAAAGTAAAAAAAGCACTTTTTCGTACATTTTTAGAAATATGAAATTTTAGTACCACGATAAAAAGATGTTTCGCAAATTTTTTTACTACATCCTTTTTTTTTGGAATGTAAGGAAATTCGTAATTAATTGTTTTCTTAATTTAATCATTTTTATGTTTTAACTTATTTACAATTATTTATTCCAAGGTTATTGAGGGAGGGGGGCAACGGTTCGATTTATTTTGACTATTTTTATTGAATAATGGGACCATAGGCGCTCTTAGAATATTTTCTAGATTGAGAAATAATATGATTTAGAACTGAATTCTTTACCTATTCCAAGAGTAAACAAACTGGTATTTAAATGAAAAACTTTAATGGTTTCCATTACAATACGATTTATTTTCAAAATGACGTGAAATTCATATTACATTCTTCTAATCTTAATGCTAAATATTTCAATATTTTTTTATGTTATGTGGATTAAAAGGTCAAAGAAACAAGTTTGATAAAAAAAACTTGCGAAACAACAATTAATTAAAATTTTCCACTTGGTTAATGATAACAATCACGTAAACTAATTAAATTCTGTTGTTAAATTGTAACAAATTATTTTTTTCTTAAACGGCGGAACCGCATTTGAGTTGATGAAGATGTTACTTGTTGCTTTATAAAACAATACTTTTGAAACAATAAACTATGAAAGCCTTTGACAATTTGCCAAGCAAAATAAAAGAAATTTTGCCCACAAAACTTGGAAGTTTGCTGTTGGTCTGTCAACATACCGGAAACAACTCTTGCATGTGTCCCTAATTTTGGCAGGCCAAAGGCCGCAGCCGGTGAAAAAAATATTTATGTTATGAGTCGTCGGCGGTTTTATTTGGAGATGTGACATCGTTATAAAGAATTTTTTTATGATCAAACAATCCCGGTCGTGTCGCATACCTTCACGTTGAAAATTTTCGGGATCACACGAAAAATTTTATTATTGAACAATCGAGCCTTCCGCTGAGGAAACTCGACATATCCAAGCAGCATTAACGCATCCGTCCAAAAAATTGTTTGTTGTACCCCACGTTAAAGCACTCAAAAATTGCCTATTACAATGCTGACATTATTTATAATTAGTTTTAATATTTTTAGTCGTCAACAAAATTTAAATTAGTTTGTTTTGAGACGACTACAAAATTATTTGCTATTAACTAAATATCAAGTTCATAACAAGTTACGTAACAACATATTTTTAACAATAACGTGTATTTTGCACCTTGACTACTTGAAATTACCGCATTAACATTTGTTGTTACATCAAATAAATGCACAATCATTTCATAAAATTTCCATACTTACAATAATTATTGTGTAGCGCAATTAAATTTTACCACCGGACTTCGATGCGAACCTGAGATATTCCGACTTACCTGTAATTCATTTAATGATTTTCAAAATTTTGCAAAAACTGATTATTCTAAATTTTTTGTTTTATTGCAGATCGGTCTTCACAGTTTAAAGCAAATTACAAGAGGAGCGAGCCGAATAGAACGTTGTAGTCACCTTTGTTATGTTCATACAATTGATTGGTCAAAAATTGGCGGTGAACTACACACTTTTAAAATTAACGAGAACGACTGTAAAGGATGCCCAAACCATTGCAATGGTAGGAATTTTTTTCGATCTTTCATTGCGTGAGTAAATAATTTGGGCAATTAAAACTTAGCTTTTCAAAATTGCTAAATGGGGATTTCTTATTATGGTAACATGTAAAACGAAAATCCAATATGCATGATTCTATCGTTAAAATGCCATATTATTATAATAGCAAATAATTTCATATTGAGTTGCCATTTAAAGTAGTAAACAAAATTTAAATAATTACAACTTTCACAATAACCAAGTAAATTATTAGCGATAATTGTGGTTTTGCGCTAAATAACGATCAGTTTATTAGTTTCAAGGAAACGCCACATGATATATTTTTTAATGTAAAATTTAAGTGTTAAAAAGTATATAAACTTCAGGAGTTTTAATCTTTTAAGGCCAACGCTCTTAGTTTACCCCCATATCGAAATAAGCAAACAATTCTACATTAGAGTTGTTGATACGATCTAATTAATTTTACCTTTGCCATTAGTTCTAGGATACTTAAAGCTAATTAGTTTATTATTTCCTGATTACAGGTTACTGTTGGAATCAAGAATATTGCCAAGAAGTGAACACAAACTGCCATCCCGAATGTATAGGATGTGATGGAACCACGTCTTACGATTGCCATGCTTGCAGGACCTATAAAAATGACGAAAGATGCGTTTCGACTTGTCCTAACAATAAGTACGATTTTATTACTTAACAAGCTTGCCAATATTTTCTTTTCAATTTATTTTTATTTACGTTAAGTCGATTCACACCAAACGAATAAATTATACTGGGAAATTTCGTACTTTATAATATTTATTTCTACTCTTTGACAAAGGAAAAGTCTCTTTCAACATATTATTTTGCTTCATAATTTTCTGAATAGCTACAAACGGAATTCCGTCATTAAATTTCTAATTTTCACAACTTTATATTTTAATTGCTATCCAAATTCTAAAGGAGGTTATTATATAACTTTTATATAACGTCGCGATGTGCTGTAAAAAGGGACGTTAAAATCGTCGAAGTAATTTCTACAAACTATATGAGAAATTATTTTTTACCAAAGATGTTTTCATATACAAAAAAATTCCAACACATTTGTTTAAAAATAAAATAAGAAAAACACAGTAAAATATTCGAAAAAGCATTTAAAGAAGTTTTTCATAATATCTTAGTCTCTAGAATTGCCAGAAAATGTTTAGGCATAGATTCTCCTAAATTTCGTGTCACTGAAGACGAGATTTTATCCCATTCTTAAGAGCAGTTTTTCAATCATTTTTAATTCTAATTTGTCTTACCCTAACTTTTTGTCAAGGCGTGGACTTCAAGAAAGAATTTTCAAATATTTCAGTGCGTTATAATAAATCTACATCCCGTTATACAAGCACAAACTTCTTGCTTCGGATCATTATCTTGGATAAATACGTCATTATTTTGTAGCCCATATTTTGATCATTAAATAAATAGTATTTGTACAATTGGTAAATTTTGGCATTTATTTACTCTTTCGACAAATGTTCCAAGCAGTCGACTGTATTTAAAATCCCACATTGGTGAGAGTGTAGTAACCACCGCCACTACGAACTAACTTGTAACCTTCCTAATAGAAAGATGAAGGTTTTTATAGGCCCCTCCTGCAAAAAAATTCTGAGAATGTATTATCAAAATTTTGAGTAAATCGATTTTGAAGTTAGCTAATTTTCATGTAATTCAGTGGTGGATTAACGAGATTCAGGGCGCGTCGCTCATTCTGTTGACAGTCCGTGCGCTATGAATGACCCTAACACTTAGAGTATTTCGAACCGGCAGATGCAGCTCGACTCTCGTACATGTAACATCGATTATTTTTTGTTTTTAGGCGATTTTTTGGGGGTTTAAAATCCCGGTTGCCTTCATCCCGGTGTTCTTGATGGATTGCGCCTTCTCGTATGTTTAGCTCTGCCGCGTAGCGGCGTACGCGATTGAAAAACCACCCGGAGCCCCGGATTCTGGCCGTGCAAGATCCACCCAAAAAAGTAATTTGCACCATCAAAACCGGCTCCGGGGCGTAGCCCCGAAGGGCCTAGGTTTTCCCCATAGTTGTTTATGTGTCCTTAATATTTTTTTAATTTTTTCACTTTTTCGGCAATACACGGGTTATTTTCCATTTTTATTTTGATTATATTTATTACTAATATCCACTAATCACACCCCCATCTATCCGAATTTCAAAGAAAAATTCAAATCGGAGCGAAAAAATTTCACTCGATTTCAAGGGACCACGGGCGACCGATGTCACATCGACCCGGGTCGGCCGCGTACTCGATGCTACTTTCCCGTACTTTTCAAATTGATTTTTCTCAAAATTTTGACTATACATTCTCGGGCGAAATTTTTACAGGACACTCTAATAAGGTTCCTTTTGCTATAAAAAAAAATTTGGGGAAATTTGGAGTGGCGGTGGTTAGGTAATTCTTCCCCAAACATTTCAAACCGGGGGAATCACATGTACCTGGGGGGATTCCATACCCCCCCAGGTACATGTGATTCCTCTTCGTTGATTCTGTGGTAATTTTGTTTTGCCGTTGATTAAAAATGATTCATCTTGATTACTTAATACTGAGGGGCATAAGGTTACAAATTTATCTACTATAATTTAGGTGTACCTGGGGGGTATGGAATACCCCCCAGACCCCCCGGTCTCTAAAATTGTGGTTTACAGGTGGGCATTTTGTGCGTTTGCTATTATTATATCTTCGAGTATGAGGATTTTTTAATTCTAGACATAAATCAAAATGTTCCAGGCAGTCGACTGTATTTAAAAACAAACATTTGAAACCGGGGGGTCTGGGGTGTATGGAATACCCCCCCCCCCCAGGTACATGTGTTTAGTCGGCTTTGATTGTGTAGTAATTTTCTTTTGCCATTGTTTAAAAATTACTTTTCTTGATTTCTTAATACTGAGGGGTATAAGTTTGCAAATTTATCTGCTATAATTTAGTTGTACCTGGGGGGTATTCCAGACCCCCCGGTCTCTAAAATTGTAGTTGGGCATTTGCTATTATTATATCTTTAATAATGAGAATTTTTTCATTCTAGAATAAATCGAAATTTTTCAGGCAATCGACTATATTTAAAAACAAACCACAAAACAAAACATTTTAAACCGGGTGGTCTGGGGTGTATGGAATAGAGCAGCGTCTCGTCGTGCTCCCTATACTATCCGCCACTGCTTGTAGCTCTAATAGGTCCCTAACTGTGAGCTTTCAAAGTGAAGCTTTTCTGCTACTTTTTACGTTTTTGCAAATAACTCAATTTCAGTGGACCTGAAGTGGACATTTAATATTATTTCAAATATAGAGAATAAAATTCTACATAAAACTAAAATAATTAAAATGTTCCAACTCGAATAGTTTTGGAGATAGGGCTTCGCAAAGAACCACAATTTTTAATTAATTTTTACTGAAAACTGTAAAATTCTGGGAATACTATGGAATGAAAGTAATAAACAAAACTTTATTTTGTACGATATATAAACTACACAAAAAAGCAGTTTTCAAGTAATTAAATGGTAATTTAGTGTGTATTGAAAAATTAGAAACTTTAACGAAAACTTATCTAAATGCTAAAATATTTAAATTTCAATTGTTAGTTTGAAATACAGACGAAGAAAGTTTAAACGAAGACACTTTGAAAGACATTTATTTACCCTGTGTGACAGAGCCAGACTAAAATATTATCTTGACGAGGTAAGATAACTAAATAAAGAAGGGGTTTCAGGAATTACGTGAAATTTGTTGGAATATGGTATCAAATAATTTGAATAAAAATAATTATTATTCATGATAATTATAATTAATAATTATTCTAACAAAAAAAATTACAAATAGCAAAAACTCGGATAATCGGGGTTCTCTGTCTCTCTCTTCTTTAGACTCTTTCATTCCAATATTGGACATAGTCCTTCCCTTTATTTGTGTACTCTTCGTATTTAAGTTCTCATCCATTGTCTTCCGGCCATATTTCTTATATCATCTGCCCATCTCTTGGGCGGTCGTCCGACAATCATCTTCCAGCATCTCGGTCTCCAGTTTATGACTCTGGTGGAAAGAAAATCGCTTTTTCTTTTTTTACGCCTTTATTAATTTCGCGTAGAGTTATATCGAGCCTCCTTCTCTCCAGTGCTCTTTGCGGTACTGCCAATTTACTTGCAGTCTTATTGGTAGTATGTGGAAGTCATATATTTTTGCTTCAAGTTCTTTTTTGGGAAAAACGACAGTCTTCCAAAGGCGCCACCCACCCCAAACTTATTCTTCTGCTTATTTCAGAGTTCTGGTTGCCTCCTCCAAGCTTGAGTGTATGGCCTAAGTAAACGTACTTGTTCAAATTTTCTACAGGACCAATAGACATAATTTTTGGTTTTTGTGCATTCAAACTGAGATCTCTATCCTCTTTGATTGTTCATTCAACTGTACCAGCATTGTTGTAATTTCTTTTTAATTTTTTGCGAACAAAACGAAGTCTAGTATTGTAAAAAGTTTTGGGGACAAGGTATCTCCTTGGCGTACCCCTCGAATCATTGTAATATTATTTGATAGACTATTTATTTTTATTGTAAGGGTTGCCTTATCATAGATTTTTTTGATCAAGCTTGAATATCAGGTTTCCATTCGGCAATCATCAAACACCTTTTGTATTGGTGTTATTTTGGTAGCATCAAAAGCTTTTTCGTTATCTAGATATGCTAGCACTATTAACGGTATGTTGTATTTGAGGCATTTTTTGATAAGCAATCTAACGCTTTGTAAGTGGTCATTTGTTCGATAACCTCTCGAAATCTTATAGTACAAATTTTATATAAAAGAGCTAATTGGTCTGTAGTTCTTTATGTTTGTTTTGTTGCCTTTTTTATGAAGTAGTACCACCAGTCATCCGGTGGATCTCTGTGGTCTCTTTCCAAGCATTTTTTAACAAACACAATTTTATGGATATTAAGGACGATTTTTCCACCGCCATATTTAATTTATTCATTAATGATACAATCTTGTTCTGGCGATTTTCGGTTTTTATTTTGTTTCAAGAGCTTCTTGAGATTATTAAGGATGAAATAAGAACAACATTGAAACAGTCCTTTCCCATATTATTATTACAAAAAATATTTTAGTCCTGTCTTGTTATGAAGGGTAGTCCTGCAAAATGTTTTTAATTGAATTTTTTTCGTATGTATGTCAAACCTACAGTTAAAATGCAAATACAAAATTTAGCATTTAAATAAGTTTTTGTAAAATTTTCTAATTCAGCACAATTTTAACCAGACTACATAGTACAATATTTTTATTTCAGTTATACATTTAGGTACTTTAAATCTTAACGAAAACGTTTTTGTCGTGAGATGGACCAAAACCGAGTAAATTTAGAAAATATAAAATCCTGAAAAATATCTTTCAAAAAAGGGTAAAAAGTAATTCGGATTTAAATTATGTTCAGAATTTTATTTTAATTAATATTGTTGAACCTATTTTGGGCATAGGATGCATTTGAAACCACTTTGTGATTTTCGGGATCTTTCACAAACTTGTCTCTTCCTGAATTTCAGAATTTTCTCTTTATTTGTCAATTTTAGTATCTCTCCAAAAATGTTAAAAGTGTTTTTAATTAGAAATTTCAATGTACATGGTACATCTTCTCACTTCCAGTTAAATTTAAATATTTGAGCATTTTTGTTCAACTTTGTTAATATCTACAATAAATTATTTACAATAATTTTAGAAAACAGTTTTTTTGGAAGAAGGAAAGCTAATAAATAACTTTCCGAAATGGTTCCAAAATCAAATTTCTTTTCTTTAATTTTTCTAGCAACAAAAATTTAAATATTTGGATGCTATTTATATGATTTTAAAAGGTCGCATTTTTTAAATTAACTACCACAATAAAGCACCGCAATTTACTTTCTTTGTGGTTCACAAATTAACAATTAGTCTGTAAACAAGGTCGTCCAATTTGTTTTTAAAAGAAACTACTGGAAAATTTGAAAAACGAATCACGGTTTCGTATTAATTGGTTTCCAATTTACTTAATTACAAAATTTATCGAAAGACGGAAATTTAAAAACATTCGGCGTGACTATCCGTCCAATCTGAATAAAGCATATTCCGCGCTACGGTTTTAAAACTTGAAAAAAATTGTACCTACATTTTTTATTACTCTAAATTCTAAATAAATACAAAATTCGAATTGGAGTAGGTAACTACTTCTATTGATTGAAGTCAACAATCGATTGTACGTCTACATGAGGTTACGCGATGTCAAATTTTAAGGGATGTTATTTTGAACAAAAAGTAATTTTTCTTTCAACATTAATTTATGAAAAAACTGACTTTCTCGTTTATTTTATTCGGAAGAGCGAACCCAATATAATTGAACGCTGTAAGAATTTTCATTTTATTTCCTTCAATGTATCAACTCCAGTACACAAAATATTTAGAAAGTGACACCGAAGGGTGGAAAATTACGATATCGAAATTGTACGAACCACTTATTATAATTACCCAAGATGAAGGAAATACTGATTGATTTTAAATAAACATCTCGGATTGCGTCATTGAGAAAGTTTAATAAGATTTTATTTGAAAAGGATCAATGTCTTGCTAAAATTATTTTATTTTAAGGAAGTTCTAATTCCGATCACAATTCCAATTAGATTAAATTGAACTTACCACATAACTTATTAGCTATCATTTTCATTTTCCAGTGTTACATTTCATTTGAACGGCCGACGATTACTGAACATTTTCATGTTTTCCTTTCACTTGCGATTTTAAATTAACAAATTTATTTTTAAGCCGTTGGTTTTCATTAGGAGATTAAAAAAAAGCACTTATGGGTCATTCCATCTCAAATCAACTGAAAAATTGACTTGATCCACGCCAAATTTTACAAAACTTGCAGTGGCGGCTTGGGACTTCTTTCAATGGTGGGGGGGGGCACAAAATTTAAATAAAAATAGTATTAGTATCTTAAATATTAAAGGGCCCCCCAGTAACGAAAATGGTCTACACTTGGACACTTTCGATATTATTATAAATTTATATTGTAGTAGATCCGAACTTTCAGAAGTTCCTACCGATAAAAATAATCTTCCTAGACTGAGGGGGCTGGGGGGTATGGAATACCCCCCAGGCGCAAATGTTAATTTTCAAAGACATTCAATATGCGAGCATTCCTTGTTGATTCTGTAGCAAAATTCGCTCTCCATTGCTTTCAAGATTTTCCCCCTTAATGTATGGTAATAAATTTTTCTTCTGCAATTTATCATAGTTTGGCATAGGTCAAGTCAATTTTGCCTATTTTTCAGTTTATTTGAGATGGCATGACCCAGTAGAAGATTTAAAATAAGCACTTATCGATGAATTTTTGTCGTTAAAAAATTTTTCCTCAATTTCCTTTCATTTCGACTAAATTTTAAATTTCATTTTGTTTCAGAGTAGTCCATGATCTCTTGGGCACCTGCGTTACGGAACAGGAGTGTCGCTCCATGTCGAACGGAACGTATTGGATTTTCCAAAGAAAATGCATCAACGTTTGCCCGAAAGAATACGAACGGGTGCCACCAAGAGAAGGCTGGTGCAGCTTTTGCGGCGATCGGTGCAAAAAAGTGTGCGACGGTATCGACGTCAGCAACAGAGCCGAAGCGCAAAAGCTTCGGGGATGCACTCACATAAAAAAATCGCTCATAATTCGAGGAAACTCGAAAAGCATGGTGAACGAATTGGAAGAAAATTTAGGGATGATTGAAGAAATAGAAGGCAACCTCAAAATTATCCGTTCGAGTGCGCTGACATCGTTGGAATTTCTTAAAAATTTGAAAGTAATCAACGGGAGCTTGCTGGAAAATTCGAGGTATTCCTTCGTCGTTTTCGAAAATCCGAATTTACAAAAGTTGTGGGATTGGGACAACTTCAACGTGAAAATTAAAAGCGGTACCATTTCTTTTCATGGAAATCCGCAACTTTGTTTAGAGGAGATTGAACAATTTGCCAAATTGACGGGGTTGAATAATACCTACACAAAAAATGACGTTTCTCCTTATTCTAATGGAGATGAAACTGCGTGCAATTATATCGACCTAAATATTACGATCCTCAACTTAACCTCCACAAATATTAGCGTAACATGGGAACATTTAAGTAACCAAGACGAAGAATCGTACGTTATTGGTTACGTTTTTTACCACATCGAGGATGCGACAGGAAATATTAGTATTTACGACGAACACGATACATGTGATATTAACGGCTGGAATAGCAACTTTGTCTCCAATAATTATGAACAAATAGTTAACTTGAAACCCTTCACGCAATACGCATATTATATCGAAATTTACACAAATTTTCAATCATCTTCCGGTGGTCAAACCCACATCAAGCATTTTAGAACGTTAGCCGATTATCCTTCCCTTCCAATAGACGTAAAAGCTTCATCAACTAACGACAGCAGCGTTACGCTCACGTGGAAACCTCCAGAATTCCCTAACGGAATTTTAAACCACTACAGAATTGTTGCTTACTCCGAAATCGACGATTTTGAATACATCTCCCAAAGGAACTACTGTTTTGCGCCCTTCAATCCCTATTCAAAACCCACCGTCGAATTACCTCCAAGCGATATTTGGACCAATTCGAGTGCTTACGATTCCTGCAACTGCACAAAAGAAAAGAAACTAACTTTTGACGATCTATGCAACAACTTATACACTCCTCAATCAACGGACTCTTACTCCAAACTCAACAACGTCATAATAGAAACCATAGAAATTATAACCTTGACCACGTATTCCATAAAAACGTTACACCACTTCACCATGTACACGTTTTTACTGCAAGCCTGCAATCATAAGCTTTGCAGCACACCAGCTGTTGTATCCCAAAGAACCTTGAGAAGCGAATTTGGCGACGACATTCCACTTCCTCCAGCCGTCCACGTAACCGACGCAGTTGTCCACATTAATTGGATACAACCAAAAAACCCAAACGCAATGATCGTATCGTACGAAGTCGAGTACAAAAGGTCCGACCTGGAGCATTCCCAAACCCTGAAGGAATGTATCACCCAAATGCAGTTCCAAACCGACGGATCCAAATTTAAACTAAGTGGTCTTTATCCTGGACAATATTTACTACGAGTTAAAGCCGTTTCGTTAGCCGGTTCGGGGAATTTTACGGGTTTCGTGGATTTTACTGTGGCTAGTGAACGTGGCTCATCGTTGGCCGTTATTGTTATTCCATCCGTATGTGTGATTTTAATAATTATTATAGTCGGACTGGTGGTGTATTTTTACTATAAGCCTAAACATAAATTGAACGATTTTCACTTGATCACAAATATTAATCCGGATTATGCGGGACCGCTTTACGTGGAGGACGAGTGGGAAATGGAACGGGACGATGTGTTGGTTTCGAAGGAGTTAGGGCAGGGTACTTTTGGTATGGTGTATAGTGGGTATATTAAATCGCAAAATTTACCGTGCGCGCTAAAAACTGTGAACGAAAAATCGAATGTGCAAGAACGAATTGTGTTTTTGAACGAAGCGTCGATTATGAAAGCGTTTAGTTGTGCTCATCATGTGGTTAAGCTTTTGGGTGTCGTTTCGAAAGGGCAGCCGCCGTTGGTGGTTATGGAACTTATGGCTAGGGGCGATTTAAAGTCGTTTTTGAGAAAATCGCGCGATTCCTCCACGAGCATAACGTGTGCGGAGATGTACAGGATGTCTGCAGAAATAGCCGACGGCATGATGTACCTTGCTGCGAAAAAATTTGTACATAGAGATTTAGCAGCGAGGAATTGCATGGTCGCAGATGATCATACCGTTAAAATTGGAGATTTTGGAATGACTAGAGATATTTATGAGACTGATTATTATAGGAAAGAAACCAGAGGTTTGATGCCCGTCCGGTGGATGTCACCCGAAAGTTTAGCCGATGGTGTTTTTACGACTGATTCAGATGTTTGGAGTTATGGTGTAGTTTTATGGGAGATGGCGACTTTTGCCGAACAACCATATCAAGGTCTTGCGAACGAACAGGTGCTACAGTACGTAATCGCAAAGGGCACTTTACAAAGGCCGCCGGAATGTCCGGATTTGTTGTATGAAATTATGAGTGCGTGCTGGAAGTGGAGACCCAATCAAAGGCCTCTCTTTGCCGACATAGTAGATAAGTTAGAACCCAATGTTGGTCAAAACTTCCGGCTAGTTTCATTTTATCACAGTTCAGAAGGTGAAGAGTATAGGATGAATTCTAAAGAGAGGGTTTACAATCCTCCGGCCCTGACTGTACCGTTGAGTAAAAATTCCACCATACATTGGAGAACCTCGCAGGACGATATTAGTTTATATTCTCAAGAGTCTGATCCTCCTGCTTCGCTCTTATCTTCATATCAACCCCAAAGCAAATTGTCTAGCAATAGTTACCATTAGTTTTTAACTTTTTAAAATTTCTAACATACAACTTAAATGTGATACAATTGAAGTCATTAGTTATATTTCGGGTAAGTGGATGGATTTTTCCAAAAGAGAAACTTATTTTATTTTTTTTAACACATCGCGCCAATTTAGGATTTTATTTAAATTCGATTGAAGGTGTTTTTGGATGTTTCTACCAGTGGCGTACGTTTTTTCTTGCATTTATTAAAAACAGTTTTTAAATGTTTTTAGAAATATTGCAGTCGATTTAATATGAAAAGTGCAACGGGAGAACAATAGATCGTAAAATATTTTGTTATCCTGTTTGTAATTCGTACTGTTGGAACGTGATTGGTTATATTATACGTTAATTGTTGCGAATAATAAAAGTTATATCGTTTTTGCCAACGCTGGTACAATTTAGTGATATTAAAAGTTCTTTCACATAGATCGTAATCTTGTTGTGGCTATTAAAGCGTGCGGTAGGTGTTTATGTAATCAGAGCCAATCAAAGCTGATTCCTGGAAAAGAACATCACGGAAGCTGGAATTTCATTCCTTCTTTAAATTAGTGGCTTTCAGAAACAATGCGTGGAAAATCATGTTTTGTTTCTGAATGGTATTATGGAAATTCATATAATTATCAGTAGCCAACTTACTTGTTATCTATTTCGTAACGCATAATTATCAATTAACGAATTTTGTAAACACTACCGGACTGCTCATTGGAAGATGTTGAATATTTATCAGTGTACATGAATATTAAAATATTGAAATTTGATATGGGCAATTCGTGTGTTCGATTTTCTCTGTATATTGAAATATATTTTGTTATAAAAATGCCAAAATACGATTATTTTTAATCTTTTATATTTAATATATCTACTGAAATTCTATTTTTGTATTGCCAAATTTAAAAATAATTTTGTGTGCATTTAAAAAAAATTGAAAAGATTGTTGGTCCAATTAGCAATTGCCAAAATGTGATTCTAAAATGTTTGCCTTAAGGTAGAAAAGGATTCTACATACTTTTTATAATAATTGTGGTTGGTGAGCTCGATGGATATGTTGTTCCTAGTCTATAAAATTAGGTAATATGCGAAACGCATTACAAAAATTGGTGTTCCTTTGCATATCAAATTGTATTTGTGTAATAAATAAATAATTTTTGTAAACACGTTGAATATTTGTATTAAAATTTTTTAATAAAAACTGTGTTATTGTTTAATTAGATTTTTGGAACCCCCTTATGAGCATACATTTGTACGATCGGGTATCTCGGATACATTAGAGACCTCGCCTTTGGCTCAATTTCTAAACTTAATAGTCCAGCGCATTAAAACGATTTAAGGACAAACTTAACTATCTTACATGAGTGAATTCTTGTGTTACTTTGAAAATATTAATACTTTTCATTGTCAAATTAAATCATCCGTTGTGTAAAACGGGGGGGGGGGAGTTCTGGAATAAATCAACATGTGCTCTGGGAGATATTCTATACCCCCCAATCCCGACAAAAGTGCTCTATAGTTGGGCTGTATTGTAGTTGATTTTGTAGTATTATTAATTTATATTGCAGTAGAACCGATCTTTCAAGTGTCCCTGCCGATAAAAATAAACCCCACTGACCGGGGGGAAATTTTAATCTTCAGAAGCATTCAATATTTACCGTTCCATGTTGATTCTGTTGCAATTTTCGCTCTCCATTGCTTTTAAGATTTCTTCCATTTATAACCAGATACTGGAGGTAACGGTAATAAATATTCCTTCTGTAAATTATCATCAGCTGGGGGGTATTCCAGACCCCCCTGTCACAAAAAAGTGCTTTATACTTGGAGACTTTCTATATTATTATAAATTTTTATTGCAGTAGATCCGAACTTTCAGAAGTCCATACCGATACAAAATATACGCCATAGACCGGGGGGTCTGCAATATCCTCTAGACTCAAATGTTCATTTTTAGAAGCATTCAATATTTACCATTCCTCGTTAATTCTGTTGCAAATTTCGTTCTCCATTGCTTTCAAGATGTCATTCCTTTATAATCAGATACTGGAGGTAACGTTAATAAATTTTTCTTCTGCAGTTTATCAGAAGCTGGGGGGGTATTCCAGACCCCCCGGTCACGAAAAATTAGTCTACCCTTGAACATTTTCTATATTATTATAAATTTATATTGTAATAATTAGATTCGAACTTTCAGAAGTCTCTACCGATAAAAATGGAGTCAATAGACGGGGGGGGGGTCTGGGGGTATGGAATCCCCCCCCCAGGGCACAATTCCCTTGACCATCTGATACTGGAGACATAAGGTACTAAATTTGTATTCTTCAATTTATCTGCAGGTGGGGGGTATTCCCAGACCCCGCCGGTTTCAGCAGCCGCAAATGTTTAAATCTTTTCTTTCCAGTAGCGGCTCGTGACTTTTCAACGGAGCATACAATTCAATGAAAAAGGCAAAATATAAATTTATCGTTAACTTAACAAATGGTTAAATTGTTCGGTAACAAGAGGAACGAAGAAAAAAACTTTTTAAGGGGGCACCAAACCATACTCTTATAATTTAAATAATAAAGTTACTTCAAGGGTAACTTGAAATAAAAACTGAACCCGGTTTCATCTAACTAATCAATAGGAAACGTTTTTTATTTGTACATTAGCGTTTGTGGCGCCACTAGCAACAACAACATGGCTGTCATTTTATGGTGAAAGTTTGCAAAAGTTTTTAATGTGTTGTTAAATTTATATCGTCAATCTATCCCACAGTGAGGCGGCGCTCCATCGCCCTCCACATACCAGCCGCCACTGCTTTTAATATGTTGTCATATTATTCACTGAGTTTCACTTATTAGTAATTTTATACGTCTGGGTAAAAACTTATTTTCCCTGCACTAAAAGCAGCATTCCCATCTAAATAAAGGGGATCATTTTCAAAAGAGTAAAACAAACAATAACGTAACAATAACGTAACAAAAACAGATTATCACATCTAGATTTTATGACGTAATTTTTGGTACATATACATAAGTATTTTTCGTGATAAAAATTATTTACTCTGTGCGGTAGATGCAATATCAACAATTTTAATTAAAAAATAAATTGCAGCTTTCGTGTTAATGCCATGTCGAGTCTAATGAAAATTGTAATTTTCCCTTGGAAACTTTTAGATTCATCAAAGTATTATGATTACATTTTTAAAATGCATTAAACGGGAACTTCACAATTTCGTCACGATTTTTTTATTTTTGCGGTTTTCTTTAGCATTTCCCGAAAAATTTAATGGGTTCTTAAACAAGGAAGTTATTTTTACAGCAAATTCATTATTAAGAATGTCGTAATTTAACGTAACAAGAAAATGAGTTGGTTTATTAATTTTTAATTAAAATGTTTACACAGTAAATTGAAATATATTGTATAGCATAGGTAACGGTAGATACGTTTTAAAATAAGTAATTAAATGGAATTGTAGGAAGCGTTAATGATATTTTGAACAAATGAAATCAATGTAGTTCGCCCACTTCCGTTGTAGCTTTTTAATTTTAAATGTAATCAGTTTTTTGTGTAGGATATTTTGTGAACGAATCAACATAAAAGATATGAATGTATGTATGTATGTACACACAGACTTCTAATTTTGCACTTGAAGGATCGGGATCAATCGGGATCCTCCCATATTTACTAATAAGCGCTGGCTGGAGGTCTCGCAGCGGTGCGTTTGAGGTTTTTCATGTTCATTTCAAAAACGACTTAGCGGATCGACTTTAAATTTTTATATTATGTTTATAGCATAGTAGCTAAAAGCATAATATATTTTTACAATTTCGTTGTTGTAATATTCAAGTGTTATTTGAACATTTAAATGACGAAATTGAAAAAGTAGTAACAGATAGAGAACCGATAATACTTAGGGATCTAAATAGCGGAACTGGAAGAACGAAGGACGATAAGGTCGTGGAGATATTTAGAGAAGATAGGCTGGCTGCAATATGGAGATGGTTCGCGGGGAGACCCAAAAAAGAAAGAACTACAAATAAAAGAGTTCGAGAAACAATGGATGTACTCCATACAATACTGGATGACATAGGAATAAAACAGCTGCACTGGTTAGGTCCAGTTCATTGGGTATTTTCAGTCATCACATAGTCTTATTGGACATCCTGTATTTTGGTTGTCAACAACATAAATATTATAACACGAATTCTTCTGCTTTATGGACCATTTAGCTTTTTCTTATTTTACAATAAAAACGAGTAAGCTAGCGCAAACTACATAATTAAAGATATAAATTAAACCTTTTCGCTTATTATAGGTAACAGTTTTATATGGTATCTCATCAGGATGTTGTTAAGCACCGTATTAATATTACCTACTACAGTTTATTTTCAATCTTCAGACTAGTAATTTAAAAATTAACTTTAAGGTTCGTTTCCTCATCAGCAATAAGAAGGTTTACTTTTTCTTTTCACCCTGGCTTGTAATTTTTTTTCCACAGTGAATGTTTTCAAAAGATTTCTTTAAAAAAATTGAATTGAATTCCACAAATGACTTGTCTGATCTTTAGTAATCAGAAATGACGGACTAAACTTGAGTCACATGAATTAATTTAATTATACAATTTCCTTATTGAACCTGTGAAAATAAAAGTGACATTTTTAAATTATTTTAATTTAAAAATAAATTATAATATTATACCTATTTAAATTAAAATATTTTTACAAGTTAAAGTAACTTTAATTTTTAGCATCGTTCTATGATGTAATCAAAGCTTTATTTAAAATTAAACATTAAATAAAATATTATCTGGCAGGTTTTTGGCCGAAAACCGAAGAGGTAAATGTAGGTGAAATGTCTGGTTTTTAATACAATTATTGCATTAATAATTTAAACTTCACTTTAACTTTTAGTTTGTCGAGTAATCATGAAGTTTACTTGTTCCTTTTTTATTGACATACTGTTGTAGCCCTTAAGAGGGAAGGGGGTATCAGCAGATTTATTTGCTTTTTATAATATATTGATATTAAGAGTCAATTAAACGATTATACAGGGTGTTCCCAGGCTAAATCGACAAACTGAAAATACGAATTTAGGACCGACCTCAAGACAATAAAAAATTTCCTCTAGAGATTTACTTCGTTTAAGACAGGGTTTCTCAAAGTGGGGTTCGCGAACCCCTAGGGGTTCGCCATTTGATGGTAGGGGGTTCGCGACAAGATTTATGTAATGGCGGCTGGATGGCTGTGAAGCGCGTGATTTTTAGAAAACTTGCTTGAGATCAAATATTGTTGAATGTTTTCCTCTTCTGCACGAATTTATTACGACGAACACCCTGACCGTGGATGCTGACATGAGGGCTGAAATTGTTCTTCATCTTTCTCAGCTCTCCGGCGAACTGAGAAGGTATTTTCCAGATATTGATAATGCAGAAGGCAGGATTCGAAACCCATTAATGGTCACAACCGAGAATATAATTGCTGGTTTGAGTATTAAGCAACAGGAGTCATTACTAGAAATGTCCGCAGATGAAACTCTTGATTTTAAAAGGATGTCTTTAATTGATTTTTGGGCAGCTAGACAGGAAGAATATCCGAACTCTCACGCAAAGCCGTGAATTTCCTCTTACCCTTCGCAACAACTTACTTATGTGAGAGTGGGTTTTCACACCTGGTCATGTTAAAAACCAAGTACAGAAATCGACTTGATGTTGAGTCAGAATTAAGATTAAAGTTGTCCAAAATTGCTCCTAAAATCGACTCAATTTGCGACAAGAAACAAGCCCACCCATCACATTAATATTAACATACCTATTTATTTTTGTCACTATAATACAGTGTATTATTTTATTTAAATTTTATTATCATAAAACACCTTATTTTCTTTATACAGCTAGATTTTCTTTTTTTTTGGGGGGGGGGGGGGGTTCGCAGTCATTTGGGAACTTGAACAGGGGTACGTGGGGCCATAAGTTTGAGAAACCCTGGTTTAAGAGATACTGACTTTCGAAGTTGCACAGGGGAGTGGATAATGTCGAAATGATCTATTAGGTAGGTTTTTATTTCTTTACAGTAAAAATACGCATTTTTTCATATTTTTTTCATTTTCATTTTTCATTTATTCATATGGCAGTGGTCACTACATGTGTGCCACTTGCAATATTTAAAATAATTTTGGTGTTTTTTGCAACAAAAAAAAACGTTAAAAGAAGCGTTAATGTGGATAAAAAATTAATATTTATGTATTATTACAGTAGCACTCCGATTATCTGAGCTAATTTTGGGAAGTGGTCCTCGGATAATCGTAAAATTGTATTAAGTAGAATTTTCGCAAGAATGTGTAAAAATAAAAATTATGCAAAATAAAAAATAAACATATTATTTTTTATGCTAAGTTGACTGACTAATAATGACATCATGATCATCTCTTTGACAGATAAAAAATCGCAGACAAAACGTCGGTATAATATAGGCTGGTCATTTTATGAAATTTAGTTAAAATAATTCATACAAGTACAAAATTTGATAATCCAACTGATATTCTAAAAGTTTCCAAAAAATAAACCCCAGTAAATAAAGAAATCCAAACTTAGCACTTATAAAAAATAAAAGACCATAATATTTATGTAATTCATCTTCACCAGATTTTATTTAATTTTGAGGTAAGTATTCCTTCCAAACGCCATCTTGACTTACTTCTCAATCAAGACTGCTCATGCATTTTATTCGTGACACGTGAACAGTACAGAGAAGAGAGTCCAGGCAGGTAATTTAAGATGTGAAGGGGTAGAAAAATTACGAATTTGCCGATTTTCCGCAGACAAATCTTGAAGGATTTACATGCTCAAATCTGGAAGAAATCGTGGCCCATATTCAGTTTTGCTATCATCGTGGGGTTTTTTCTATGCGGCATTTAATTTCTATAGTGATCCAATTTTTAGCTCAGCGTCGTTCCCAAGTACGTGTAGTTTTTGCCATGTTTAAGGAAGATAAACTTTTGCGTTTTAAAGTGATTACAAAAAGACAGAAAACTCCAATTAGTGATGCAGCAGCTCAGCATTCATACCGTGTCTACCATTAGGTTCAGCAGTGTAACGGCAATGAGATGAATCCTAGTTACTGGGAATGAATGGATATGAAAGGGAGATACTTTACTACCCGTGTTCATCACTAGAAACCCCATACTCTCTCAGGGTTATTAAAACTTATTTCGTGTACTTGAAATGCTAACTGTACCAATAGATGTCAATGTATTAAATCTGGATTGACATCAGTGGCAGCTGGCAAGGAGGGCGATGGAGCGTTGTCCTTCCAAAATGGCAACCAAGAAAATTTAATTTTCAACCCCCTCCTCAATCGAAAGAAATGCATGATGCTATCACCTATATAGGGTATTGCTAGATTGCCAAATTATTAATTTTATTTGGGGGATCAAAATGGGTATCTTGATATGCTGGGGGCATTCCATAAATCCCCCCAATTTTCGTTCCCATTTGGGCATTTAACCGGGGAACACCCTGTACATTCGGTCAATGCAATACTCACTATTGTTAATTATTAGCTGCATTCATAATCCTCAAATTAAGAACCCCAATTAACATTTACAATTTTATTACTTATTTATTAGCGATCAGAAAGTTATTAGATTCTACGAACCAAGTACATAATATATTATAATATGTAGCAGGTTAGTAATAATAAATGAGATATGACGTGATAAGGATCCATTCAGAATTAATGAATTAAATGAGTAAGCATTTTGCGATTATTGCCCATTTCGAATGATTTCACATGATGCAGCTAAATATGTGGCAGCATTCTTTAATAGTTAAAATTTAAATTACTTTGAAAACGAAGGCGAAAAATTGTTTAACGCTTTCAAAAAGTCTGGGCAAGCTGAAATTTGACAGAGCTGTGCATTTGAATGTTCAAATGAATTTCCCAAAGAACCCTGCTTAATCTCCCACCGGTTTCCCTTCAATTAGGGATTTTAGCCCTCACGACACGGTTTCTCGCTTATAACTCCTTTAATTTATTTTTTACGAAAAATTATCATTAGACAAAAATTAAAGAGCAGAAAATTCTCTACAAGTTCACTCGAGGTTATATATGCATATAAATGTAAGAAAATTTTATTCTGCATAAGAATTACGTATTATTTTTGCTTCGTTTTTGTTTTATAAATTAGAAATCAAACCAGTACGGTCCGAATTACAATGGTTAGAGCTTGCAAAAAAATCTGAGAAAGCTGAAATTTGGCATATCCCAATTAACTTCTCAAAATTTACCTTGGCTTCCCTCCAATGATTTTTGCCCACAACTCGCTTAATTTTATTTTTACTAAAAATTATCATCAGACCAAAATTGAAGAGCACAAAATTTGAATTCTGAATATTAAAATGAAAATTAATCCAAGGCGAAATGCATTTTATTGTAAAAAATTGAAATTACGACCAAGTTTTTAAATAATTGTATTTCAGAATAAAAGTTTCTTACATTTGGTCATCATTTGATTTGAATTCTGAAATTGCCTTTTTGTAGAGAGTCTTCTGCTCTTCAATTTTGGGGCTAATGATAATTTTACGTAAAAATTAAATTGAGCAAGCTATAGATAAAAATCTAGAAAAATCCAGCAGGAACACCGCTTGTGGCGTTTGTTATGTTTTTCTTAGAGGGTATACGGTATAATGTTCTTTTTCTTAAACAAATTTGAAATTTGTAAATTGTAACCTCATTAGGATGGCAGCCTCACAGATATGGTCGATACCAGTAAATACTGATGGTACTTTTTTTTGCAAAACAAGTGCGTGACCTAGAAAAGTTACAGTTTTCTGCATTTGGGGAGTATCATAGCTGATGTTGTGTAAACCTATTTTATCTAACGTAGGATATTGATCCATCAGCACGTGCAGGAGCCATTTCATTGGTCGATAAATTTCATAATAAAAATTTCCAACATTTCACAAATTAATATAAACGAAAAAATTGTAGGAATCTATACACGAATTTTATTAATATAATAAATTTATTTTATTTACACATATAAAATTGAGTAATAAAGAGAAAAATACAATAAACAACATTAACCTTGATAATATTAAAATAAAACTTACCCAATTAAAAAGTATGTTTATATCTGTTAACAAACTTAACATAAAAATAGAATCATTAATAAATATACAATCACGAACATAACAAATGTTCAAGGTTAATTCGACTAAGTTTCTATACTAGCGTTCTCTGGTTTCATATTGTTTGAACTAATGACCGAAGGACCTACGGTAGCTTCGACTACAGATTCCACATCTTCGGGTAAATGCCAGAAGAGGGAATCGTTGTAACCGTTTTGAGCATCAATCTTGGTCATCAATGGACTTCTGATAACGAATCCTAAAAATTAAAAAATCAATAACAAACACGCAAATCAAACATCAAACAAAAAAAATAAATAAAAAAATTTAAGCGTCTAAACATGTGACAACTATACTAACAACAAACGTTTGTGGGAATATCAATTAAACAAAAGAACTAATATTAAAAATTTCGTGTGTAATTAATTAATTAGAATAATTGCGCTCCCGCGATGTTGGGAGTTGAGAACCCAGGACGATCACAGTCGAAAAAGTACGGAAAACAATAAATTTAAAATTTTCACCGCTTTATTTTGTTTTCTTTATTATACGATGTGGTCATAAATAAATGCATGAGGTTATTCTTCGTAGTCGATATTTTGATTCCCTGTGATTTAATAATGTTTTAACAATTTTTCAATATTTTAACTTTTTCAATTTAAGGTGGAATTGAATTTTGTTTTCCATTTCAAATAATGTGTTGTTGTCATTTATCTTAGATAATAAAAAAAGGAAAATGTGCAAATAATTGAAAAGCAGAACTTAGTATGGTATTAGTAAGTATTTATAATAAATAAGATTTTTCTTTCGCTAGATTTGAAATGCTGATAAATAATATAAAATAAGTAAAAGGGCCGTTTATACTACAAGGGTGTAAAGATTACATCTTCGTTTGGTGTATTTTATACTAAGTACCGCAATCCATATCTTTATTTTTATTTGTATAAAGTAAGCATAAAAAGTTGGAGTAAATGACGAATTTTCTAAGGATTAGGGTTAATTTTTAGCGTGTTAGTTGGGGTGGTCGTTTACGAGCAGAAAACAGATTTGAATCAATTTTCGAGATGTTAATCAAAAAAAGAGGTCCGTTAGAGAGATTTATTGCTTTATATCTTTCATCATCAATAGAAAAGCCAAGTTTTAACTTGTTTATGCAAATTCGTTCAAAGTTGCTTATTCAAGGTAATTTTCGTTTTATCCTTAATCTATTCCGCCTTAATCGACATCATTAAAACAAAAAATCTAAATAAGTCGTTCATTTGTTTCGTTAAATTTTGAAGCGGGACCACCCTGTAGGTATTTACATCGTGAAAATCAAGGGGATGTTTATTTGTTTTTAAAAGCATTTTATTAAAAATTCAATGGATTCAATTTAAAATGGTGATATGGATCGTTTACATATTTGGGAAGAAGTATTCGGCGCTTGTTCAGGCTGAACGATAAACACAAACAGCAACGATAATATAATATAAATAAACAGTAATTGTTTCTTTTTTCTGCATCAACAAAAATTATTTCTCAGGAGAATATTTTAGGGAAAAATGTTAAAATTAACCCGCATATTATCCGTTTTTACAAACTAACAAAAAATAACTAAAAATTTGAATTGTTTAATAAATTTCCATTTGATTTATTTTTATCTGCACATAACAGATTTTTGATATATCGCCCCATCTAACAATAAATAAAATCGGAAAATTGGGATGAACTAAAATTTGGATAGCAATTATTTTATCATTTCAGCCGTGAAAACGTTAAAACTAATAACGGTTAAATAATTTGACATTGAAATAATTAAACCTTTTTTGCCATGCCATCCTGACCTTATTATTTTAACAGTGTAACCTACTCTCATGAATACAGAAGAGATTAATCCTAACAATATCTTTTAACGTGGAATTCCGTTCTTGTGATATCATAAAAGTTGTTTTAATTTGCCGACAGTGTACATAAAATACTTTTTGCATTTTAATAATCATAATTAATATTGTAATTTTTTACATTTTCATAAAAAAAACGCAACGCGGGCGTTTTAACGACGTCTGCCCTTTTATTTAAAAAATTTCATCAATTAAGCCATTACTTTTTAAATTAATGTTGTCTTATTAGGAAGCCTAACCCCAAATAAAACGACAAAATAAGAAAAAGAAACGAATTTGGTTGAGAGTATTAACAAAGTCGGGATATCTTTTATGCAAATTGGACGACATGGATATAGATTCTTCTGTAATGGAAAAATTATACGGTACTGTAATAAGGCCATTTTCATTTATACTAAAAAAATTGCGTCTAATGAGCTTATTAAGCTCAAAAATGGCTTTCTATTAATTAAAAATGTATTTACAGCGATTCTAAAAATGTTCAAGCGAATGCTACAACTAAGTTTTACTACTCAATACCGTAGCAGAAGGAAGCGATAGTTTATGCATCGGTTGCTGCACTTTAAAAACGGGACCAAACTTCACTTCCTGTATAATTTGAGTAATCTCTGTCGAATCGGGAGTACTCCAAAACAAATCGTCGCTGTAGAATAGTTTAGTGCTTATCTGCGCAGCAAAATCTCCACTTATGATTACACCTATTTTTGGGTTATTCGAAGAAAAAGTTTTTATTTCTTGTCAATTCAATTTAATCCTATGGGCTAAAATGCTTACCGGTTATGATTCCTGATATGCAAGCGACGGCCAATGTTACGGCTAATCCGATCAGCTGGAACCCAGCTTGAGCACTTGCAGTTCTTCCCAATCCAGGTTCGTACGATTTCTCGTCGTCTTCTGCAGGCGTCAGCGGCGCCATGGCAGAGAACACGCTGTAAAGTTCACTGTTGTACTGATCTTTTGTTGCAATTCCGGCCATCAGGGCACTAATCAAACCAGCCAGAACTCCAGGCATTCCATGCAAATTATGCACTCCGCAGGTGTCGTGAAGATTCAAGTGTTTATCTATCAATGGCTGAAAAAATACCAATATAGTTTTATTATCTAAAGCAACACCTTCATTTGTTGAATAATAATTAATATACCTATGCAATAAACAATACAAAGTAAAAATTAATTCTTCAACATAATCCCATTAGGATCATGAGAAGGAATATGAAAACTAATTAGAGTTGAGTCCTCGATCTTCTCCTGTAAATGACGATGTAGGATATTGATATGCTTTGTTTTGAGTCGAAAAGCATCTGATTTATCACATAGAATCTTGATTGTTCAGGTTAGGCTCAGGTTATGTTCAGGTTAGGTTCAGGTTTAGGTTCATTACAGAGGAATCACTCTCCTGGACGTTGCATATAAAATAGTATCGATACTCATTTATCAGAGATTGGAAACATATGCTGAAAAGGAAATAGGAGATTACCAAAATGGATTTAGGCCTGGTAGATCAACGATCGACGCCCTGCACACGATGAGCCAAATTTTGGAGAAGAGCTATGAGTTCGATATGCACATGCACATACTTTTTGTAGACTTTAAGCAGGCGTTCGACACTGTCATAAGAGGAAAAATGTATGAAAGACTAGAAACGCTGGAAATCCCAAGAAAATTAATCAGATTGACAACAATGACACTCAAAGATATATGCGCGACGGTTTGGACATCAGAGGGCCTTACGGAAATCTTCGATATAAGTAAAGGAGTACGACAGGGAGACGCCTTGTCGGCGGTGCTATTCAACCTAGTCCTGGAAACAGTAACCAGAAAGATAAAAGATCAAGGAAACTTGAACACGAAACCGATTCAAGTTATAGCATATGCAGACGACATGGCGATTATAAGCAGGACAAGAAAGGATCTCATAGTAGCAACAAGAGAACTAAGAGAGGCAGCAGCAGAGGTGGGACTGCAGATTAACGAGAAGAAGACGAAGTACTTAAAGTATGCAAGAGTTAACAAGAGCATCAAACAAGACCTGCAGGTAGATGAACAAAATTACGAAGAAGTAGACAGATTTTGCTATCTAGGAAAACCAATAGGAATGACAGTGAACAGCGAGGAAGAGATAAAAATCAGAATACAGGCGGGGTACAGGACATACCATGCAAACAAGAACATGCTGAGAAGCCCGCAAATAAGCAGAAGCACAAAAGTACGAATGTATCAAACTTTAATAAGACCGGTGACAACATATGGACTGGAAACTAGTAGTATGAGATTGAGCGACGAAGAACAGCTGCGTATTTTTGAACAAAGGATTCTGAGAGTGATCTGGAGCCCGGTAAAGAACGAAACGAATGATTACAGGAGATTGATGAACTTTGAAATCCTCGATAAGATGAACGACAGAGACATCGTGAAACATGTTAAAGCGCAGAGAATAGCATGGATGGGGCATGTAATGAGAAACCCGCTAGAAAGAGCAATTAAAGTGGTTATTGACTGGAGACCGATGGGAAGGAGAAGTAGAGGAAGACCTACAGCAACATGGTTGGAGGATGTGCGCAGAGACCTTCGAACTATTGGCGCAAAAGAATGGAAGAAGACAGCAAAGAGTAGAGAAGAGTGGAGAGAGATTGTGGAAAGGGCAAAAGCTCATAGGTTATTATAGTAAAAGAGAACCAAAAGTAAATCAGGGGATTAATCCACCCCGCGAAAAGGATTTGGAAGGTTCCTACGAACGGTCAAAACCCACAAAGGGTTGCCGAGCTATTGAAGAAGAAGGAGTTAGGAAAGTTTCTTGCCCCAAATTTCGATGAACAAAAAGGTGTTTTTGGGAATGGGGGGGGGGGTAACCAAATAAAACGCTAAATGCTTCCGCGACCGGTTTCGACTATGAACTAGTCTTCATCAGGCTGTATATTTGAAATTAAAGTAAGTATAAGATAACAGCAAGAACATGTAAAATTGTTTCATACCTTAAGAAGCTGGATGTTCAATGGTTTTATGTTTGGATAAATACCCAACGTAGAATGTGGCAAAAATGTAGGCATACATGAATGATGGATAGTACAGTAACACATAAAAACATAAAAAAGGGCTAGATATTACGCAAGTGTAAAAATAAAATTTTAAATTAACAGTTGTCAAAGAATAAAATTGTGGACATCTAACCTATTGCAATAAAATATCAAAAAGCGATAAAAACACAATGCTAACAATATAAAACCAACAAAAATCAAAAATTACCAACAAAAATTGCCAAACCGAACACTTCCTAGATAAAAGGTCGCAATCTCAAATGTCAAATATTAAATAAACAAACGAAACAAAACAATCCGCAATCACACAATACACATCAAGAGGCGAAAAACACTGTACCGGTGCTACCTCAGCGACTTGGACTGGTGAACCATCAGTAAACTCTTATAAAGAGTGTTAATTTGGTTGAAGTCAGTGATTTTGTTGACATTTCCTTCATCCATTAAGATGTAAGCCGCTTCAAGGAAAGCCCGCTTTGGAAAGCAGGGTTCCTCATTGAGGACCCTCACATCGTTGGTGTTGAAACAGTGGTTCTTCTCTTTCAGGTGTTCAGATAATCCAGTGGCATCCGAACCAGTTATGGCATCCCGTCTATGTTGTGCGATCCTGTTCGACAATAGCTGCTTCGTCTGTCCGGTGTATGAGCTACCGCACTCGCAGGTGATCCTATACACGACATTGCTCCTCTCCCCCGGTTTGACCCTGTCTTTCATTTTACTGAATAAAATGTTGCCAAAGTTAAATTTGTTGTAAAAGGCGATGGTCACTTGGTGTTCATCAACAAATTGTTTAAGAAGGGTCTTGATTCTGCCAGCCAGCTTAGGGTGGTAAGCAACTTTATGGAACCTCGAGATCACATCGCTCGGTACCCCCTCGATAGGTGAAGGAGTGGTAGTATTGCCACCAAATAAGGATAGGCCCACCAGCCTACCCGGATAGTTGTTCTTGATTAATTGCCTCTTCAGTTCTAGGAATCTCAAACCCCTGCGGTTAGGGCTCACGCAGGTAAGAATGCGTTTTTTAAGGGTGTTGATTACCCCCATCTTCTGACACACAGGGTGTGACGAGTAGAAGTTTAATAACCTGTCGCTGGAAGAGGGCTTACGATAAAGATCTGTGGACAAGGAGCCATCAGGCTCCCTGACCACCAGCAAATCCAAGAAAGGGATGGCACCATCCACCTCTGTCTCATAAGTAAAACCTAAGAGTTCTTCAAAGTCATTGAGGATATTCAGACAATCGTCAATCCTATCGGAAGGTACAGATGTTAATATGTCATCGACATAGAGCATGAGGAAGGGAATCTCGAAGTTCACAGCACCAAAAAAGTTACACAGGAGATCATGCATGACAAAGTTTGCAAAGATCGGCGAACACGGATCCCCCATCGCCGAGCCGACCTCCTGGGAATAGAAGCCGCCGTCGTACAGGAAATAACTGTTGTAAAAAATGGCCGCTACCATGTTCACAAATACATTTGCCGCTATTCCGGTAAATTGGGAGATAAGGTCCCAATTATTCTTCAAAGATTTGATTACTGCACTTTTCGACACGTTGGTGAAAAGGGATACAACATCAAAGGAAACAAGTACATAGTTTTCAGGTATGTGTGTGTTGATGATAATTTCCATGGCAGATTTTGAATTCTTAATGTTGAAAGGGAACTCCGGGATAACGTTGCTGAGGATAGATGTAATGTAGTTGGCTAGAGGAATCGAAGGGGATTGGATGCAGCTGATGACCGGTCTGAGGGGCACTCCAGGTTTATGAGCCTTAGGGAGGCCATATGCTCTGGGGGCACGTGCATTGTATTGTGTAAGCGACTTTTAGGTTTTATCGTCGATGTATCCTCCTTCACGTAAAGTTTTTGCCAACTTATTGAATTTGTTCTGGATAGACGTGGTGGGATCCCTCAAGACGTTTATAGGTGACTGGATCATCAAACAAAGAATCCATCTTTTCCTTGTACTTGCTCAACAACATCACCACAGTGGAGTTGCCCTTATCCGCCTTCAACACACGGAGATCAGGGTTATCTCTTATTATAAAAGGCCAAGTCTTTCTTTCTGTCTGTCCCACGGAAATACCCGAAGCAAACCGAACCGAACCGAACGCACAACGTATCATCGGATCAACGTATCATCGGATCAACGTATCATCGTATCAACGTATCATCGTATCAACGTATCATCGTATCAACGTATCATCGGATCAACGTATCATCGTATCATTTTGTCTATATAGGACAGCTATTTCCAAAAAAGCATTATGTGAACTTCCATAATGGATAATGAAAATTTTGAAAATCCTGCTGCAAAGCGACGGCGATTGAATCGTGAGAGAAAAGCACGTACAAGAGCTAATAACACAGAAGAACAGCTTCGATCACATCGACAAGCTGACGCTCGGTCTCATGCGATACGTCGACAACGTGAAACTTTGGAACAAACTCAAGCGCGGCAAGCTGCTGACGCTCGGTCCCATGCGATACGTTGATCCGATGATACGTTGATCCGATGATACGTTGATACGATGATACGTTCATCCGATTGGTTATGAAATTATCCGTTATGCGTTCGGTTCGGTTTGCTTCGGGTATTTCCGTGGGACAGACAGAAGGAAGGAAGGACTTGGCCTTTTATAATAAGAGATGAGAACAACATTAAATAAATAAACAAAAAACTTACATATATTTTTTTAAATTAAATTAAACTTAATCAATATTTAAAATTTTTTTACTTATTTTAAACTAGATGATACCCCGTCCGAGGACGGGCAGCTAGAAGGACGGGCAGCTACCCAAGGTAACTTAAGTTGAATGAAGATTAAGGAAAGCTCTCAGTGCAATCCAAAAGCCATATGACCTTGGGTAGCTGCCCGTCCTTCTAGCTGCCCGTCCTCGGACGGGGTATCATCTAGTCTTTAAGAAAACACCTAGTTGTAAGTACCTGCTTATTGATGCCGTCTTCAATCCTATCATCTGATTGGTTGCAGAAATTGTGAACAATGTAGGCGAAACAACTGCGGAGCTCAATCTTTTTCAGCTCTGTGGTTCTCAGTCCGGACACGATATGTTCGAACTCGGACAACAAATTACAGATAGGGAAGCTCTTCAGAGAGGGAGTAATAGAGAACTTTGGGCCCAGAGACAAGGTTTTGGCAACTATTTCGGGAATGGGGATGTTGGTTCTATTCAGGACCCAATTAGGATCGCCCAAAATGGAGTTGTGTAGATTCTTGGCAGCCAAATTGTCGAATTTTCGACAATTTCTACCTCTCATTTCCCGAAACAGAGTCTCAGCAGAATTTATGCTGATACGGAGAAATTGGTTTACTATCTGCAATGGTATGAATGTCCTAAGTAATGTAACTGATTCACCCAAAGCACTCCTCAGGTGTTTAATCTCAGTGTTAACTGCACTAATATGGAGATTTAAAATACCTCTCTTAAAGCCTCTAATAAAAACACTGGCAGATTCCAACAGTCTCGCATTGGGGACCAGTTGATATGTAAGACAGTCAACTTTCTTCTGAATAAAGTCCGGAAATATACCATTGGAACGACACCGTAGTAAGAGAATTCTTCTGTTTTTCGCCCTTGCGAGCCTGCGGTAGTCCTTCTTAATCTGCCCCATCGTCCTTGCAGCCACCACACCATACCTCAACTCAACGTCTCTGAAGAAACCCATGGTAGAATTAGGAAAGTTTCTTGCCCCAAATTTCGTATGCCTACATTTTTGCCACATTCTACGTTGGGTATTGAACATCCAGCTTCTTAAGGTATGAAACAATTTTACATGTTCTTGCTGTTATCTTATACTTACTTTAATTTCAAATAAACAGCCTGATGAAGACTAGTTCATAGTCGAAACCGGTCGCGGAAGCATTTAGCGTTTTATTTGGTTACCCCCCCCCATTCCCAAGAACACCTTTTTGTTCAAGAAGAAGGAGGTTCAGGTTAGGTTCAGGTTAGGTTCAGGTTAGATTCACGTTAGGTTCAACTGAAAAACAAAGTGGCATCATATCAATGAATAAGAAAATGTACGAAAAAAAACGAATGAACCACTTATTCGACAAAAAAACTTTCTGCAGCCAATTGTTTAAACCACAAACTTCTTAAACGCTGATGAATGCTTACATCAATACAATTAATTCGATTTAATCAATTTCTGTTTATAAAACTGATGAATATTTTCATCACTGTGATAAATTTGTTGAAGTTTCTGAACCTAATCTGTAATGACAGGTGTATGTAAATAAGTTAAACCATAAAGAAGGCATGCAGAAACTTAATGAAACTTATACAAAAATATTTTAGTGGGTTCATTCAACGGCTCGAAAATAATAAATTTTATTCAATTTGATGAACTTTTTCATTAATATGCTGGCACTTTGTTTTTCAGTGTTTTTTAGAGTTACCTCTAAAACAACAATTTTTATTCACGAACAAGTCGTTAACCTACCGTTAAAAGTGAATATCCGGATACGGACAGCGATCCAGCAACAACTCCGACGATTATAGCTCCATAGGGTTGAACCATCATGTTGGCGGCGGATCCAATAGCCACCCCTCCTGCCAAGGTTGAATTTTGAATGTGAACCATGTCGAACTTGTGGTTCGGTGTTAGCATTGCAGAAAACGCAAAAGCAGTCACGCAACATGACGCTAACGCCAAGTAAGTGTTAATTACTGCTCTGTGGCGTTCATCCCCGACGAGTTCTCCTGCGTTGAAACTTGGCCAGAACATCCACAAAAATATTGTTCCTAAAAAATTGATTTCAGGATATATAAAGAAATTAAAGTTCCTATTGATGATGTCACATCAATAAAAACAGGTGGTGGTTAAACGTAAGAGCTACTATGTTAGCTTCGACGCGACGTGACGCTGAAAACTTAGTAATTTTTTATTAATCGAGATCTCATCATTAATCGGCTAGGGTTTGACGTAAAATTGTTCTGATCTCCCAGGCTGATCGATTTTAAGTTCCATAGTGAATATTTCAATATTCTCTTTGATATTTGTTGATTGCGAGGATAAAAAGTGTCAAAATTAATCATTTTTCGTAGCATATTTGAGAAATAATATTTCCCTTTAATTTTAAATCTTTGCTACAGAAATATGAAATATTACTTTAATTAACTGTGTCTGTAATAAAATTTGAATAAGAAATTTGAACATTTTCGGAAAATTTTAATTAATGAAATATTTCTTTGAAATCATCTAAAAATAAATCCCTCGTAAATAACGAACCAAGTGGGTACCGAAATTTCTCATTAAACCTACTTATAATTTCAGCAAGTCTGACGATACAATGAGATAAATTTAGTATTATTGAAGTATCTAAATTTAGGTGTGCTTTTTTAATAATTTAAAAGTTATATTTGCATGCTAAAATTGATAATTTGAAAATTGAATTTTTAAATGTTACGTGGAGCACAAACGGGACTTAATTGCGAGTGGATGCAACGTCGAAGCAAAAAGAGTATCCGTAGATTATGGTTTCATCCAATAATTGCAAATTTAAAACTTTGCGTCGGTTTAAAAAAATAAGAAGTTAAAATTGGATCAAAGGAATTGAAAAACAGGCGTAGACTTTTACATTTGATACATTAAAAGCATTTACTCGTATCGAAAATGAAAAAATGATAAGTCGTGTACGAGCAAAAGGAATAAGTGAGTATATCGTGGAAACTCAAGCTTTTATGTTGTAAAGCTTAAATTTAAGAAAACATTTACAAAATTTTGTTTGCAACCTACTACTGTACAGCGTGTCCAGGATAAGCACGGATTTCGTAAACGGTAAGAGGGAAGAATTATTGTTCTCCATTTCGAACACTACAATGATCATATTTTTTAAAAGCCCTGAAACTTTTATTCATTTATTTGTTTATTATTGATGGTAGTCGAAAACGGTGTTAACATTTTTTGTATTGTATTTAGATTTTTGATAAATGATTCAGGCGTTAAGTTTTCTTATTTTGTTCCATCTAATTTCCGGCCTTTGTGCCATTTCAAGGAGTTTCCGGATTTCCCGGTCTGTGTGACGGACGCAGGACAATTACGAACCACAGAAATAGACGATTTTTACACCGTCCATTCCGGACCAGGGATGTTACCTGGGGCCAGCACGTAAACCTTTGGTGAGTGTAAAATCCTTCTTTAGATAGTAGACGTACGTGACGAATTGAACTCGTGAATCTTGGCACGAGAAGGTAACGCATTAACCACTCGGCCATTCGCCGAGTGTACGCTAACTTCGTTATTTTATGTGGGCATGAATGACGCCCATATCATACTTGAGTGAGTAGAGTTAGTTTTTCTCTTTTCGACGATATACGACTTGATAGGTTTATTTTTATAAATAATCGAACTATAGGTAAAAATGCATATTTTATATTCCTCAATCGTGATGCTTCTTTGACAGAAGCGTCGTGACCCATCTCTTTCTATGCATGTGATGTGCGTTCAATTTATTTTCACATTCATAGAGGACCTACTTGTTTAACGTGGGCTCCGAACCACGGGAAGTGTAATACACTTCATTGCGAGATGGGCGCTCGTGGCAAATTACCTCGGTGGTTTGCCATTGCCTTCCGAGGAGAAACGGTCAGAATAAAGTTTTTACTCTGTCCGGATTTGAACCGAGCATTTCGCATTAGCAGTAGGCGCACTTAACCACTAAGCTATGACCGTCTCTATATTTTATATAATTGGTGTTATATAAAAAAAAAGAAAGACAAAAAAAATAATTTAATTCAAATTCACATTGTTCTGTAATCATAATAAGTATTAGCACACATATAGGGGACCTACAGCTTAACTTGAATTCTAAACTACTGCACAAATAATCTGAGAGTAGTCGAGAACGAGATAAGGGATAAAAACACATTCAATAAAGACCATTTTTAATACAGGTTATAAAACTACATATAATAGTGTTATGCTTAATATTAAGGTTGTAAATGCAGCTTAAGCGTAATAAAATTATAAGTTTTCGACAATCGTGATTTTGTTTTGATAAGATTATAAATTACTGTGAATTTATATTCATCTGAATACATCAGGGACTTTGGTCATATTTGAATTTTATTGTTCCACTTACTAAAATATTTCCAAATAAATCTGAAAGGATGTGGTAAAAATTTCAGGTTCATATCTTAATTATAAATACCACCCCAAAGCCTTCCAATTCTCCCATTTGAATAACATCAGATTTTTGGGACTTTACGGTTAATTTTTTCCCTATCGCAGGGTTGTTTAAAAAAATCTGAAACTTGCGTATTTTTTACCTACGGTAATTTTTTACAGATTTTTAAAGATGTAATTTTCGGGGCTACAAAAACCATAAATTGAATATCAGGATAAGGACGAATTATTAACAATGGTATGAAAAGGGAAAGTTCAAAAGAATTTAATCTAGCGATATTTTAGTAGATCTGCCGATTTTGATTGCGATCGACCCATCCATCGAAATCTAAAAAGCTACCAAAATTTTCAAAACAACGATAAAAAATATTTTTGCTTCGCAATATATCGAAAATAAAAGGCCATATACCGATTTCTATAATATATTATTTAAAAGAATATCGAAAAAAGTCGCCATCTATCAAGATTTTGTTTAGCAATCTATCGAAAATAATGTAAACAATTCCATGATAATACAGCAATCGCGATAAAAATGTATTAAATCAACGAAGTTGTACTCTTGTATGTAAGGTATAATGCTGCCGTTAGTTAAAACGTTCAAACTAACAGATTGGTTTTAGGTTGAAAAATTACTTTATTTAGATGTTATAACACTGTTTTTATGTCTTATTTCATTTATAACATATTGTTATGTGCTGACGTAGCCTCACGTTGGGCTAGCCAAAAAGTGCTGTGAAGGCCTTTGCCTCACCGGAGCTAAACGTTTTTATGTAGATGTTGTTTACGAGTGTACGTAAATGTACCTCGTCAATAAAAATGATTGTAAAATTATTTGATAAATTGCAATAAAATGAAATTTCACCTCGGCTTTGACTATTTCGGAGAGCACAGACTTACCTAATCTCAAGTTGGGCTCCTTCCTTGACCCAGTCGTGATACTGGAATACAAATTACTGGTCGTCGGAAAATAAGGTTGCAAAAACAAATTATGCTCCGTTTTCAAAGGAATAGTAATTTTATTATAAATAGTGCAAAGAAAATAGAAAAAATGAATAGAAATTCTTAAATTTACTGACAAGATCTTAAAATTAAAACTTTAAACGAGCTAACGCACGCGTATTCCAGTTACCAAAAATTTTCACTAATTTTTATTAATTAACTTATAATGTGAAATTACCTTAATCAATGTAGGGAATTTCTTGTCACCAGTTTCTAACAGCATACAATAGGATAGTTTTGCTCGGTTGATGACCTTCGGTTACTGGTAATAATGCAGATAAGTTTGCTTGTGCAGTGTCGAACCACGTGTTATACAGAACCAAATTTCTTTTTAAAATAAACACAATCACTTGTTAAATTCAACGAAATTGACTTTTTAGATACGTAAGTATTTTTGCTTTTATGATATTTACTCTTTTCTTACGATTTTAAAACAATTTTCTCACTATTTATTTGATTTTTAGGAGAGGCTATATTTTCACCACCGTTAAATTTATTAAGAAATCAACAACCTCCTATTCCAATTGTTTTTACCATAGCTACTTGTATTTTCCAAGGCACTTCTGATTTTCTTTTATTGGTCGATGTAAAATCGATATATTTTGACGTTATAATTTCCAGGTTCGTACTTAGCCCAAAATAATTGTAAAATTTTTAATAAAATTTTTATGTTTCAGATTCAATTGAATTAAAGTTCTTGTATCTTTGTCGATCTTCCAGTAACTTTCGAAGAAGATGTTGTTCTCGTTCGTGGTACATTGAGTTACGAAGCACTTTTAACACATGTAAAATTTTGTTATTTTAAAAGTTTTACGTTTAAACATATTTTTATAACTAATACTTTGAACAATTAATTTTTGATTTTAAATTACATTTCTTATAACTACTTAAATTAATTTACAATTTTAACAAACCTTTATTTTATAAAAAGAATTAAAACGTTGCATTTGAATTTATTTTTGTTATTACGTTCCGTGAACTCTTTTCTTCATTTAAATTTATGACGTTAAAACAAATCTTTGGTGTCAGATGAAACCTTTACTTTCGAACAAATAAGCCATGTGCTATCTTTATTGATAAATTAAAACTTTGAATCAAAACATGATCATTTCTATTGACGTGGTAGTGGTACATTGCAATATGCATAACGTCATTTTCCTTTTAAAATTCAAATAGTTAGTTAGGACGTTGTAACTAAGGACAGCAGAATAAATCAAATGAGCTGTGTCGTATCACTGCCTCGAACATACTCTGATGCAGATCGTTCTGTAACCACCCGTTTATGTTATTTAAAATATAACAAAGAGAATTTTTAATACTACGAATTTTACCGAAAATATTTTAGTATTCTGTTTTACCTACACAAGATTCGTTCATTTTAACTGTTGTCCTTTGAATTTTTTTTTCTCCAAGTTATCCTTGAAGTAAATTTATTATACAAATTTTAAGCGTATTGTTTTTGGCGCCCCTGAAATAAAGAGCTCTGAAATTTAGAGTTTCCCCCCTTTGAAAGCCATATTGTGGAATCCTCAACTTTAGATGTTCGTGTATTCAAAATACTATTAGATAAAAAAACTTTAATTTCTGTAAACATATTCATGTTTGTGCATGTCAGATTTAATATGAAATTCACTCCCAATAACATCTTTTAATATACCATTGCATAGGATGGCGAAGGTTGTGCGGCCTAAAGGCCGCACTGACAGAATCATTACCGTAAGTTTAGACCCTACTGTGACGGATTTTTGAAATCCATCACTTACGTTCGACCCTATATATCATTTGTTCTTTAAAGGCGCATTCTATCCGCGCCGAGGTGGGGATTTGTTCAAGACTGCGCAAGGATAGTCTTGGGTGAACCATTGAACGAGTAACACGCTCTTGTGTCAAGTTTTGAAGCAAGAAGGCGGGGTGTGAATTTTTCACACCCCAATGTCGATTTAGGTGGCTACTGTTGAATAATCATGGGCTTTTGGGTTACGTAATTAGCGGATGTGGAGCGAAGATATGGCTACCGGGACAATTTTTGTTCGCGCAGACTCGATGGAGATCTGACATATCTTCGTTGTTGGAAAATGGTGGATTTTCCCCATATCGGACGCTTCTTGGTCGGATCTACTGCCCATGCTATCTTTGAAGGTTTTGGTTTCCGTTCGGATTGGTGAGTAGAATTTTTTTGTTACTTAATTGTTCCACAGTGGTATGCTTTGATCGATTAGGACAAGTTTTGGTCCGTCCACCTGGAGTTCGTTTTGTTTAATTCACCCTTGGCTGATTCTCGTATTTTTTTATGTTTTGTCATATAGGTTTTTCTTTTGCCTTGCAGTTTTGATTGGAACGTTTTTGGCCGTAATAATCGTTAAGTCGCAGGTTTTACTTTTCTGTTCGACGTGATTAAAGGTTATCTAATCTGACGTTCGAAGACGTGGATTATAATGCCAATGTTTAAGTTTTATATTTGATAAACTAATTAATTATTTATTGTATTATTATGTTTTGTTAATTAAGTTTGAACTGTGCATTATTTTCACTAGGTGACATCGAGCCGCGTTGGTCAAATGCAATGGCTTAGGAATTCCTACGCGTTTGACATGGGTTCAAATCTTGTATTTGAAATTCTATGTTGAACATTTTTTTGTGTTTATTTTTGGTTTTATGTTTTTTTTAGAAGGCAGCGATGTGCGACCAACGTACAGGGTGTTGCATTTCATCGGGGTCGCTTCCACTTGATTTTATTGTTGGAAGTTCGATTGGTTCCACCGTTTGTGGGATTTTTATACGCACTCGAACGTTCTGTTGGTTGATTTTGGGGAGTGGTTCTTGGTGGTAATGTCTTTGCCACTGTACTGGTTCTGGTCGGCTAACGCAATTTCCATCCGACATCGCTTATGTCATAGCCTTCCAGCAACGAACATCTAATTGCTGATTATTTTTGTTGTGTTAGCAAAGCTGTTTCCTTGATTTTCTTCGGGGCGTTCATTTGACACGACCCACGGCCTTGCCGCCGCTATATCGAGCTGGCTTATACCTACCATCAGGGCCCCACGCAAATAAAAGTAGAATTTATTTTCTGCGTGGACATTATCTGTTCCGAGCTACCTTCTCATTAGAGATAGTGAGGACAGATATTGTTTCACTACTTGAGATTTTCTGGAAAATTAAATTTAAGGAAAAAGTAATATTTGCCTTAATATGTAAAATCATAGGATCCTTAACAGACGGACAGAAAACGGGGGGGGGGGCTGTTCTGATTAACTAATTTATTGTTTTGTTTTTATATTATAAGGTTTATAATATAAATTACGCTACTACTATTGGTATTATCATAATGATTATGATTTTTGGGTGAACAGTTTGAGTTTGGCTCCTTTAAAAAAAGTCATATTGATGCCTATGCCTTCAATGTTCAAGTATTGAAAATATTATTTAACAAGCTTTAATTTTTGTAAACATATTCATGTATTTATATACCATAAACGCGTCTACAGACAAAATTTGTCATCTTTCATATGCATTGCATTTCCAAGAACTTTTTTTAAATAGTAATTTAAAATAGTATCCAGCACATAATTGCCAAGGTTGTACGGCCTGAAGGCCGCACTGACAGAATTATTATCGTAAGTTTAGGCCGTAATTGTGATTTGGTTGCAAATTTAATTTAATGAAAAACTTATATTTGCCTTAATATTGTAAATTCATGGGATCCTTAGCAGGCGGACAGGAAAGGGGGGGATATTCTTCTGATTAACTAATTTGTTGTTTTTTTTATGTTATATTATAACATTTATTGACTTTATTACAATATTTATGAGTTTTATGTCAACATTTTGAGTTTGGCCACTTTAAAAACGATCCTGTTCAAATATTGAAAATATTATTTACAGAAAATACAACTAGGATTCTACAAGTCTAGAGGAAAAAATGAAAGAATAGACAGTAATTTCTAAAAGAAATTGAAGCAAGTTCTTCAATAAGAAATTGAAGTTCTGAAGGACAAGAAAAATCAAATTGGAAAGCTAAGGAATAATTAAAAAATTTAATGAATAATATTTGGATTAAAAAGCAACTAAATTTGGAAATGAAAACCAGAGAAAATTTTATAAAATTAAAGTTGGTTTCAAGAGAAAAAATGAAAGAATTGAAAATAGAAAAACGATAAGAAAAATTTGGATTCATTGAAGATGAAAGGAACGAGGGGGACGAACCAATCACATTTTAAATTAAGAGTTACCTAAAGGAATATTTTATCCTGGAAAAGCGTTCGATGGAAGGACGTGAAATCAATTTTAATGTAAAAATTTTTTTAAACTATTTTAATTTTATTTAATGCGTACTTATGACTTGGGCGCCACTCATCTACGAAATTGGTATTAATATCTTGAAGCTTGAATCACACATCAAAAATCTAAAGGCAGATTTAAAATTTGCATACAGGATTAAATGTGATATTTATAGTGTTTGAAACGATGAACAATTTAACAATGCATTCTTATCCTGGTCATCCTGTATATCAAATCCAGTTTGTATCCTTGTAGTATCTTATAAGCGTTTTAAAAGTAAGAAAATGTTTACCAGAAACTTACCAATCATTGCGAATAAATCCGACGTATAACTGGAACCTTCTAACGAATTTTGAACTTCTGATCCTTTTTTATTTCGACACAGCACGTAACTTACTCCAAGACCAAAGTAGGCTCCCATAACATGTACAAATATTGAACCTCCAGCATCTGCCACCTGTTTATATTAAATAAAAGGTATCGAGTAAGTGTGTTTCGTACATCAACACCACCAAATTGAATATTGTTTTCGGTGCAATAAAAAATTTAATGTAATTTTGCCGAATTATCGTCAATACGTACGTACCTTAAATATTTCAGTTCCCAAATAAAAATTGGAAGAGAAAACAGCAATTTCGATAAATCCCATAACCAAAAGTTGCACATAAGAAGTTTGTCCTAATACGGCGCCCATTGAGATTAACACAGCTGCTGCGGCAATATCCGCTTTCAGGAGGCTGGAATAAAAATTAATTAAAAAATATTTTTACGTACAATTAAGTTTTATTGTACCTTGTAATACTTAAAGTAATTTTAGCGTTATCGTCAAGATGATAAAATCCGTGACACAAAATTGCCCATTGAATCATTAACCCCGCTAAGAGAAAATTAAAGCCCACCGCGCTGTATCCATAACGTTTAAGAAAAGTCATTAAAAATCCAAATCCAACAAATATCATAACGTGCACATCTTGAAACACTAAAAAAAACTTTTTTATTAATTTCAACAATCGTGTAGCTGTAAGGAAGAAGAGGAAAGAAAAGCTCTTATAAACTGTGTAGTTTAAAGTGAAAAGTCGTTTAAATTCAAGGCACCCCAAAAATACTTCCACACACTTTGTCACGAAATTCGATGAAATAATAAAAGATATCAAGAGGAAGAGTCAGTTAGTTTTTAAGTAAAATGTAAGTACTAATTTGAATATTGTAGTACTATTTGATACTTGAATTATTGGATTTATTCAAGGTTAAATGGTAAACGCACAACATGACATATAAAAACGACGTGTAATTTAAATTACAGGATGGAATCTATAAAGCAATTTGTAACACAAACATTTTTATTATACTTTATTATTTGTTTTGCAGTTTGGCCTAATTTAATTATCGCGTTGTGCTTGCGGAGGGTTAAATAAAATGTCCACTGCGCAAGGCATAACTCGTCTGCGCATGTTCAGTGTGGGATTGGGGGCAAAATTAACCCGGGTATTCGGAAAATATTATTATAACGCAATAAATTTCACGATAATAATAATGTATTATTGATGTCGTTAATAATGGTTTTCATTCGAAATACCAAAGTTATTTATGCAACTATGTCAAATAGAATATGATTTTGTATAATTTCAGTTATAAATCGACTCCATATTTTAAATGAATTAATTTTCTAAAAGCTCGTGCATATCTACACACCCATCTAGTTGATTACATCAGATTATGGTTTATTAACCTTTTATAGGAACGGAGTATCTTTGTTTCAGTGTAGCCATAATAATTTTATTAAAATGTTGTTATTCGATTTAATGCACGAATAAACAGGAAAACGATTTACAATGTTATTGATAACATTGATTAATCATACTAAAACAATATTTTCGTTATTTTAATTAAATTTAACGATTAATCTGATTTAATTGAGCTTTTACCGACAAAAATTAGGAAAACACTCTAATCCAAAACATAAATGCATTCAGTTCAAGTTCTTTCAAGCAAATTTTTTTAATGAGGTGCAAACTATACAAAAAGGGGAAGAGGATGAGAGACGTAAAAAATTAAGTTTTGTTAAAAAGCTAAAGGATTCTCCTAGGGGAGAAACATGTGCAAGAAGTTAGTTTCCTTTTAATATCTTTTTATTCGTCATTCCTACAACTAAATAATGTTGTATCAAAAGTAGAGAAAATTAAATACTCCACAAAAAAGCTTTTATATATTTCATTCCTACAAGCAAGGATAATTACAGAAATGCAGCTGGAAGCTTTAAATACGCTTTACGTGATCATTTTATTTATTACGTTCTTGATCAACTATTAAATCAAAAATATTAATATTTATAAAAATGCTTTTCGAACTTTCCTTTGAGACTCGCTTTATACTCTCGCCATTTTTGAAATTGAAAATCTTATGAGCTATCAAGTTATAATAAAAACTGTAGCTTAGAAAGTTCAATAATCTTAGGGCACCTTACAGAGTTTTTGTAATTTGATACAGAAGGACTTCTAATTGAGTGGCAAATAAAAATCGTATTTTTCATCTCAACGAATTTTAATAACAACTGAGAAACTTTTAAGCTAACAAAATCAATCGGTTAGAACGTTTAATAATTTATAAATTCCATGAAGATCCTTTTAAATGAAACGATTTAAACATAATTAACAAGAAAAAAGAACGAACGAAATAGTCGAGATAAAAAATAACAGGATACAATGTTTGGATGGGAGCTTTTCGAACGGGAGGACTTAAATTACTTCCGATTTGACCAATGTGTTTTTCAAGGTTTTACTTATTAAAATAAACCCAAAGTATTATTTTTATTGTATTTTTTGTTTTTAGACCATATTATTTTAGAATAATGTGGAATTGTTTGTTTTTAGTCTTAAATTATTATTGAAAGATTTCAAAAATTTTAATTCAAGCTGTTTCATTCACAATCTCGTAATGAACAATAAAAACTAAAATTGATAAATTTAAGGTTGTGAATGAAGCTATGCAGAGCTTTATTAGCATTTATGTAGTTATCGAGCAATTATTTCATAAATGTAATAAACGTTACCCATAAAACCGAAAACAATAAGAAAATGATTTCTGATCATTACATTATAATCTCAAATACCACAACATAAAATAGTTAATACTACCCAAGGTGGTGTAGTGTCGTAACTGTAATTTGAATTTAAATATTATTGCTAGCTGAATTACCGTCTTGCAGAGTCGACCAATTAAATCATCTATAATATTATTTATTTTTTATAGAACATTTTTTGAGACGTGAAAATGTTTGCATTTGCTGGCTTATACGATGGGCATGCATAAAACATTTTTTAAATAGAATTTAAATAGCTACAGTCTTGTTGGTATATAATTTTGTGTACCTAATATAAATAATTATGCATGTCTCTTTAAGAAATATTATTACTGCACTGCAGCACGGCTTTGTTAATAATAAATCCACTGTTAATAATCTGGCATGCTTTATGTAATATGTAGCTGATAAGTTAGATAGTAGAATTAACTAGCATATTTTACTTGATAAATAAAAAATTGTTGGATTCTGCAGCCACCTTCTGTTGTTGTTGGAATTATATTTTGTCGATATACAACAAATAGTTCAGTACATGGATTTCAAACCAAGACGTATCTCGGGGTTGTAATCTGGGCCCTCTTGCCAGAGTCCAATATTGCGTTTGTGAAACGAAATTTTTTTGATTATTTGGTCAATAAAAACCGTATTTAATCGCAAAGAGAAATGCAGACAATTTATATTAAATAATCGATTAATTAAATAATTGGAAAAGTTACGGCATTCGGTTCTTATCTACTTACTATAAAAAGTAGACGTAAATGTAAAATCCTTTCTATAAAACATTCATTCATAATTTTACTGAGGTGAATTTTCCTGTGCATTTCTAGATGCTCCTGATAAGAGACGTTTACAGATGTGGGGGTAAATAGTAGATTAGATTGTTATTCAATACGGATCTGAGGAGATAAATATTAGGATCAAATCTGATTAACGTCGAAACATTATCTGATAAAGTTATTTTGTGAATTTTAATTTAACTAACAATAACGAGTCGATGCATTCGTGGTTAATATAGTCGAAATTGATATTAATCATATCTGTATGGAGATTAGGATGGCCATGTTGATTTTCTGGGGGGTATTCTATACCCCCCATCCCCCGTTACGGTTTCAGTTTTCACTTCTTATTTTTGAACTGAGTATTTAATTAGACAAGATCATTTCTCTTTAAATGTTGAGCCTTCCCATTAAAACAAGTCACGAGCCGCTACTGGGTGATGAACACCAGAAGGACCAACGGCTTTACGTACCCTTCGAAGCACGAGAACGGTCAAGGAATGTTAGACTGTACCTTACATTAGCAGTTGATCTTGCTAAGATTTAGGTCATCAGAAGGACAGAATATCGAAGGAATATAATTCGTAATTAAATAATAAATTTTTCTGAAAAGTTTGCACCACAAAATTGCCCAAGAATATATTTTCCAGTAAGTTCGCTATAGTGCTGATTTTCTGCTTTGTGTTGCCCCTACGGGAAAGGGTCCATTAAAATTCGTTCTATGCACAAAGTCCTGAACATTTTGACGTATCGTACAATTTCGTACCGAAACATATCACAATGTATTTTTTTCAGCAGGGTTGATATAATGGTGGTTTTGTCCGTTTTGCCACCCCCGCAATATTATATTGATTGATATTTGTTATCAGCACATTTTTGTGAAGATTGTACAAGGGATAACATTTCTGACAAATTCAGGACACAGATAGTAATGCAAAACAAAAATGAACGAAGAACTGGAAATTTTTAATGCTTCTGTAAAATAACATTTGTAACTGGGAAGTATTCCATAACCCCCGACCCCCCGATCGATGGGGGCCTGCTTTTATCGGTTTATTAAATGACGTGTACAATATTTATATTTTTCCGTTTTCTTTACATTTTGTGTCCACCCCTTGAAAAATGTCACGAGTCGATATTGCAAATAAAGTTATAAAAAATTGGCGACTGCCGACACAGAGGGGAGGGGGTCTGTGACCCTCTATCTAAATTCGGAAACAACAGCTTCCATTGCAAAAAATAATAATTTTAGATAAATAAGTAAATAGAAATACAATAAATTTATATATTTCCTTTTCTTTACACTTTGTGTTGTAATACTATTGAAAAATATTGTGGGGAGACCGGGGGGGGGGTCGAATGACCATCTTGATATGCTAGGGATATTCCATAAATTCCCCCGCCCCTCGTCATTTCGGATTATTCAATTTGACAATGAAGAGTTAATATTTCTTTTAATATAAACTAGTAAATATTTTTTGTTTTTACTAGGGGGGCTCCGCCCCCCTGGCCGCCTTCGGCGGCCCAACCCCCTTGGGCCGCTTCGCGTCCCAATATTCCAGGCCGATTTACGCTTGAGCTACCCCCATTTCGCCACCTCGTAATTCCATATAAATGAGAAATCTTGCGAGTTATAAAACTTCTTTCCATACGACATTTGTTATGACGCTTGTACTTTGAATTTGTATTCCATCCTTTGCTCGACATCTTGATAATGCTACATAAATATAACTGTTCATGACTAAACAAATGCCTATCGATATTTATACCAACTTTGTCAAAGCTCTGTCCTTGACATTTATTTATAATTTATACAGCGAATGCCAACATTATCGGAAATTGTCGCCTATGTATGTAGTACAAATGGTAATCTGATTGCAGATATATCACCAGTAACCAATTTGGATACTGGCGATAATTTGGACAGTTTAACTTTACCATTATGACAAAAACTTTTCTTGCAAAATTCATTTTTCCAAAACATAGCATCACAATTTGAACATTTCTCGGTCATTTCACCCGCAGCATGAGGAGTTACTGATTCCAAAACAGTGACCAGATCTGTCGATGATCGCTGTAGCGCTCTTCTTTTTCTGCTACTTTCAGTTGAAGGTTTTGCTGCTGGTTTTAACGTTGAAGGTTCTTGTTCCTCTTGTAGTTGTACCTATTCTAAAACAGTGGCCAGATCTGTCGATGGTTGCTGTAGCACTCTACTTTTTCTGCTTCTTTCGGTTGAAGTTTTTGCTGGTGGTTTTGATGTTGAAGGTTCTTGTTCCTCTTGTAATTGTACCGATTCTAAAACAGTGGCCAGATCTGGCGATGGTTGCTGTAGCGCTCTACTTTTTCTGCTTCTTTCGGTTAAAGTTTTTGCTGGTGGTTTTGATGTTGAAGGTTCTTGTTCCTCTTGTAATTGTACCGATTCTAAAACAGTGGCCAGATCTGTCGATGGTTGCTGTAGCGCTCTTATTTTTCTGCTTCTTTCAGTTGAAGTTGTTGCTGATGGTCTTGATGTTGAAGGTTCTTGTTGCTCTTGTAGTTGTTGCTGTCGAGTTCTGTGTTCTCTCGAACGTTCAGTTGATGTTTGTCGTCTTCTTTTTTATTTCTGTGTCACTTTCAGTATCTGAGGATGTATCCCGTTGTGGTCTCACTTCTTTGTTTGCTTTTATTCGATCTGTTCTTAGAATTAAGGAAGCTTCGCTAGTTATAACAGTCGGAAAAGGTAAAAGCCTTTTTTGGTTAAAGATAACTTTTAAATGAGTCCTCATCTCTAGCCGAAACTATGTATTAACCGTCAGGATCTCATTAAATTTTGTGATATGATCAAAGTTGAAAGGTAGCGATTAGATGTTAACTCTCGAACAGCTATTGAATTTAAAGGTAGAATGGTTGTAATTTTTGGACAATAGTATTAAATTACTTTTTACTTCAATTACTTTTATAGTACTTAATTCTCCAGATGGTGATCGCGATAGTACAACTTCTTTAACTTACTTATTAATATATAGACATCAACGTCCTATATATAGGCTATAATCCGATGATACGGTGATCCGGTGATCCGATGAAAGCATTAATCTGATTACGGGTCAGATAATCCGTACTCTTTTACTCCATATAAGTAAAACATAAAACTTTATGTGCAAACTTTTTATGGAACATTTTTGAATTAAAATTTTAAATCAAATTAATGATTGGTTCTCTTTGGTCAGGGCGGATTAGTGTTATTAATGTTCTCCTTCTTCTAAGATATATATAGACATCAACGTCCTATATAGGCTATAACTCGATGATACAACGATCCAATGATCTAATGATCCGATGATGCGATGAAAGCAATAATCTGATTACGGGGTCAGATAATCCGTACTCATTTACTCCATATAAGTAAAACATAAAACTTTATGTGCAAACCTTTTATGGATCGTTTTTGAATAACAATTTTAAATCAAATTAATGATTGGTTCTTTTATTTAACCAATAGCCAATGAAATTGCAAAACTTTTTATGGATAAGGGATTACCAACCTTATATTTTAAAACGAAGAAAATCTTGGAGAACTTATATAGTGTTTTTAGTTTTAGTTGGTACACCTTTAATAAGGATAATCTCCTTTAATAAGGATAATCTCCTTGGTCAGGGCGGATTAGTGTCAATAATTTTCTCCTTCTTGATACGACGATCCAATGATCCGATGATACGATGATCCAATGATCCGATGATACGATGAAAGCATGCAATAATCTGATTACGGGTCAGATAATCCGTACTCTTTACTCCATATAAGTAAAACATAAAACTTTATGTGCAAACTTTTCATGGAACGTTTTTGAATAACAATTTTAAATCAAATTAATGATTGGTTCTTTTTTTTAACCAATAGCCAATGATATTGCAAAACTTTTTATGGATAAGGGATTCCCAACCTTATATTTTAAAACGAAGAAAATCTTGGAGAACTACCTTGTTAAATTGATAAATCGATGTTTTCCAATTTTGGTTTTTAATTAATATTGCAGTTGACTTATATAATAGATTTTTTTGTTGGTTGTCAGATTATCCCATTATCGAAAACGTTGCATAAAATCGTTGCATAAAACGTTGCATAAAAACGTTGCATAAAAACCCTTATCTTTTTATATATATAGAGTAGAAGAGTAGATTTTGTCGGTTGTCAGATTATCCCATTATCGAAAACGTTGCATAAAATCGTTGCATAAAACGTTGCATAAAAACGTTGCATAAAAACCCTTATCTTTTTATATATTGCCGTGTTTCGCTACTGAATTTTATTTCTATAGCGAGGGTACACAAACGACACTTTTTTAAATTCTCGCCCAGCAATGAGATCTCTATCAGGGTCAAATGTGGATTCATTTATTAATCAAAACACCCAGAAACACGTCACCTAAATCAGTGATCTTTGATGTAAAATAGTAAAAATAAACTGTGTCTGCTTATTCTCTAATTCACTACTGCTATGAAAATTAAATTAAACGCAAACGCCATCAAATCAGAAATAATGCAATTTATTCAACACAAAATAAAATAATTTAGACAAATATATTGATTTTCTTACACCTTAAACAAATTAAATTTTACAATATTAAACATTAGCAACTAAATCCCCAAAGTATTATACGCGCCCGAATTCAAAAACGATGTGTCTATTTAGCAAAGTAATCAGTGCGTCACATAACTCTTACCGAAAATGTAATGTTCTTCCGGAGTTCATTGAAGGCCAATTTGATGTGGAGCATCCACACGTGAAGAATATAGTTGAAATCTGCTTCCTTTCTTGGACCAAAACAATAAGTAGGCACGACCAATAGATAATTATCTTCTTCAAATCGTATAATCAATGACAGACGAGCAATTTAAACAATTTTTCTCCAATCAATTTCCATTTACATAACTTTTCTTCTAATCTCAAAAATTATATCCAAATCCAACATTAATAACTTGTTTATCTTTTATCATCAATAAAATAAATACGTCCTTTCTTGCTGACGACTGACTCAAAAAAAATAACTAAGAATCCAAAAAACTCTTCAAAACTCGAACGGACCCGTCTTGACTCTGACGGTTCACTTGAAAATCCTCAATACCAAAAACTAAATTCAAATTGTAACACGATCCACACGTCTTCACTTTTCGATCGTTCGCTTCGGAAATCCAATACAAAAACTCCATACAAAATTATAATACAAACAGCCCACCTTCACTTTTCGGCGGCTGGCATCCGAATCCCTTCTCTCGCTCCGATCTCACCTTTCCAAAATCTCCCACCAATTATCCACTCGCGCGCACTCGCAAACTTTCTAAATTATCATTTATTCAATTCAACGCAAACCCTAATTTAACAAATAAACTAAAATGAATTTAATTTGTTTCTGATACTTAAATTTCCATTGAAACAAATACCATCAATATTTTGTCTTTTACAATGTCATCATATTTTTCGATCTAACAACGTTTGCTTGTTCCGGATATGTGAGTCAGAAGCAGTTCAACAATCCTTCAATTAAAGAAGATTCAGACACAATTCAGTTGCTCATCCATTATTGTCTTATTAAATTATGTAAATCATAAGTGTTTTGACCAAATTAATCCAATTACGTTAGACTACCCCCTTACGATGAGCGCAACACGACAATATATAGAGTAGATTTCAATTTACCCTCCCATTGGAAAAAGTCACGAGCCGCCACTGCTGGATCTTAGTAAAATCTTCTCAGAATGAAGTGTATTACAAACCTTGTCTAACAGTAGGCCCCCTATGGATACTATAAAATTTCGAACACATAACATGGGCATAACAGAGAAGGTTGTAGTTATCATGAGTATAAGGAAAAATTATATTTTTCCAGTGGTGTTTATCCATAATAGATTTTAGGCAAAAGCTTATGGCCTGAAATTATTCAACGCCCTATAATAATAATTATTCTGTTTATTAAAACAGATAAATTAAACAGATAAAAATTATTTTATTATTATATTTTAAAGAAAATATTACAGGTACCTATTATCTGCTTAATATTTATATATTTAAAGGTGAATGACAATAGACTCAATTATCAGTAAATCCCCATACAGAGCAACTTTCTAGTCATAATAATGTCACAGCTGTGAGCTTTCCAAGTTCATAATTTGTATAGTATACCTTCCACATTTTACTTTTACATTTTTCCAAATAGCTCAATTTTAGTGTACCCCAAATGAATATAAACTTCAAGTACATAGAATAAAATTCTAATAAATTTAACGTTAAAAATAAAATACGAGTAGTTAATTAAACATTGAAATTATTTTATTTTTAAAGTTTAATTTATTATAATTCTCAACAGTTGAAAATCATATATTTAAATAGAATGAAATTCTACGTAAGAATACAAAACTACGATTTTGTAACTAAATAGAATGGTTTTGGAGATAAGATTTTTCAAAAAAACCTCATTATCCGTAAACTTTTGTTAAAAATTGTGAAATTTAGTTATTTTGAATATCTTTTTTTAGAAGTCCTATGACTAAACTATAAAAACCTTTATGAGCCTTATTTCATATATTTTGCCATGACACCAAACACGAGTAAATTTCGAAAACTGAGACCACGGATGCTTTCTTTAAAAAGGGGTCAACAATGATCAACTCTGAAAGCTCATAGTTAAAGCTCTATTAAGATTAGAGAGTTCTTCTCTGCAGAGATTTGGAGCCTGATATTGCAATTATATGGGCATGAAATGGAACCTTTTGGAAACGAAACCCCATTAAAATTTGTCAAGTGTGCAATTTGGTAGACGAGTAACCATGATGAAATCGAATAGAAAACGGAGAGGTGAAAAAAAAAACGAAATAATTGATAACGGACTCTTCGACTTCAAGGCCTCGCCTGGGGCTCGTTTTAGAAACATCCAGTGAAGTACCACTTTCTAGTGATGTTCCTTAAGGAACTATTATTTTATAGCTTTCTTGTAAATATCAAATTGCAAATGAGTATTGATGGTTTATACTTATTAAACAAAATAAGAAAACTTGAATTTTAGTGTTTACTGTGGAAGAAATTACATTTCCAAGTTATTTTATTATAGTACGACTCACAGAACACTTATTATTACGAAATTATACGGTTTTATTTTCCTTCTGTAAATTTTTAAAATGTGTTACTCTACGTTGCCAAATAGCCTGTCCAAACAGCTGTGTTGATAGACTGTATAAATCAAAAACTATTGCACTTAAATTTGATTGCATTTTATTGTATTGTCATTTTTGCTAGTATTGGAAGACTTGCATGTTGGAAATAAACTTTAATATTATTGTTATTGTACTCGAGTTCACCGATAGCGAGATAGATATAGAAAAAGCTAATTTATTGGACACGCGGAATTCCGAATTGGTATAATTTCTCTCTCGTTCAGGCTATATAATATAGTAATGTGGGATAATTGTTTTGTAAACGTCGGTTTTTTAATATTTTGGAAAGAAATAAGCGAAAACGTATCCTAATATTTTGATAAAACACTTAACATGGCAAATCGTGCGCAATAATTATAAAAATTTGCTTAATTACCTTCTGTTTGCTTTTTTATGAACCTATGCATTATTTTTCCTTATCTTTATTTACAATCGCACAGAAGCAATTAATGAGTTATGGTTGTTACTATAATGGCTATACTTTTTATAAATAAAATCATTTTGCATTTTTAGTTAAACCTATGCATGAGGTATAATTACAGAAAAATGAAACAATTAGAATAATTTATTAAAATTTAATGTCACGTAATGCATATTTTTTGTTAGATAACGAAAACGTAACTCTTATTGTTTAAACAATTAATCATTCCGATTTTGGAGGGCCAAAAAAATTAAATAATGGAAAATCTATGAAGTGTCTGGTCGTGGTGTTTGTATATACCTAATGAAAGTTCCAAACAAAGAAAGTTCAAATCAAAACTCATTATTCTTATGATAGATCATGTTAATTTAATAACTTCGCTAGAATTATTATACAACTTCGTTTAGACCCTAAAATTAGGAACGTGACATCATGATAATAAATCCAATTTGAATTATTTATGCTACTTTGCTCTATGTTTTACTGTAAAGTTATAATGTTGTGTATATTTACATAAAATAATAAAAATTGCTTCTGCAATTAATTCGTTTCAGGTTCATAACCTGAAGAGACAATAAGTAAATGTTACAGCATTTTGCTTTTAGGAATGTAACAATCGCTTTTAAAACATTAGAAGTCATGATAAATTTTAGGTTATACAATGATATATTAAACTCAATCTACCACTAAGGATTTATATTCAAATAAGGCCGCACGAAAAAAAAATCCTCATTAAAAATTTCAACGTTCGGTCATCGGACGTTACAGTTTAGCATTTACAAAAATTGACGAAAATTAGTGGTGTCCTAACAAATAATTAAATATTTAAGGTGCTTTTCAGGATTTGTGCAAGAAAATCGAGACAACCAAAGTAAAAAATTTGGTTATTCAGTTCACTTATTATACGCAAGCAAAAATGTAAATATAAAACGATTTATTAGTTCAAAATTTGCATTTTGTTTGGTGCTCGGTACATTAAATGGAAGCACTTCAAATGAAAACAATAATTTAATATTTTCGAAAATATATTTTTTCCGTTCGGCGCAGTTTCCCCTGCTAACGTATAAAGCTTGTTAGAGCTTTGCGAATTGAAAAGTGCATTTCTAATGAAATAAAAGTGTTTTCTTATAGTAATGGAAACGCTTTTCCGACTGGACCAAAAAGATAAAAATTAGGTATTCGTAATTAAATTTTAAGGGAAAAAAGATGGGGTGCAACTTCAAAAAGTTATTTTAAAACTCTTCCATGCGAAAAACACGCTTTGATAAACGTACCGGGTGGTGTAAAATTACAGGGGCGGAGTGGCCACGCCACGTGGAGAATGTGGAAAATGCGCAGAATGGAAATTTGAATTTTTATGTTTTATGTATTGTATACGAGTGTATGGAAAGAATTCTGATTTTCTATTAATGTTTTAGACAGTTCGAGACAAAATTTATCCAGATAATATAAAACAGTCAACAGCAGTTGTCGAAAGCTTTGAATTAATTTTAAATTAAGTTTACTTGGTTTATTAATTTTTAATAATAATAATTCTACTAATTTTTCGCTATTTTTTAAAAATGTTATACAAAAACAGATGCCATGTAAATTATATTTAAGTTCTCTCAGTTCATACAACCTATCATCACAAGTAACTTCTAATATAGGGGACCTACAGTTTAACGCCGATTTTAGAAGACCAAATGCTACATAAGTAGGGATCGGATTTGTAGGCACTATAATAAAATTCAAAATTTGACTAGTGGCATCATCATTTCTTAATCAGTTTTAAAATAGCGTCTCGAAGACCTTGGAAAATTATTTTCAGAGGTTTGTATCGGTTAATGCCGAAGATCAGATGTACTGTAAATTACTCTCTTCTGTTTGTGATTTGCTTATAAATTATTTTAGGAAGAGTTTTGTGATCTTGATTAACAGCAGTGACGGTTTACAAGAATAGACAAATTCAAGTAAAGGGTAAAATTCAAAGCAGGTATTAGCAGTTACTTTACTCCCTTGGTATACGTATATACTATTTTTCGCACATTGGGTCACGAATTTGTCACCATCCAGATAATAAATATTTATCGCTGTTTTTTTTTGTAAATTTTGGCACGCCTATGTTTTGCCGAATTTTTTTGTAAAACTGATGGCACTGTATATAATCACTTGACCCTGGACATTTGAACAGGCAAGTCGCATATTTTTGATAGAAAATTAAAATTTATGAAATGTAAAGTAATTTAAAATAAAAGGTAAAATAAACAAAAAGTGGAGTTTAATAAATTTAAATATGATAAGCGATAAATAAATAAAAAATTTTTAAATTTTGAAAAAAGTTATCTTTATCATAATCAAGAAACCCAAGATCGTGGAGAGAAAGGTTCGAAAGAGGTGCAAAGATGGATTAATCGTTTTTTGACCATTTTCTTAAATTAACAACCCAAAATTTAAAACGTATCAGAACTTACACGAGAAAACCAAAATTTATTAGAAAATTTAAGTGAAAACGCAGTGGAAAATTTTAATAAAAGATTATAATTAAGAAAATTTGAATTTTGAAGTTAAAGAAAAGTATTTGGAGTTTAATTCAAATTTATCAGAACAAATATTTTAATCAAATGGTACAAAACAAAATAATATTGGAAATTCGATATCGGATGAAATGAAAATGAGAAGAAATTGTTGGAAAACATTTAATGAATTGGAAGCAATAATTCGCCAAAATAAGAAGAACCAGTATGAACCAACAAAGAACAGAAGAAAGTTTAAAACAATACAATTTGATTTTATACGAAAAAAAAAATATGGAAAAGAAAAAGTGTAAAATAAAAAAACTTTTGTTTTAAAAAATTGAAGAAGGTTTAGAAAAGTGAGAAGGATGGACTACCCACTCGCCTTCCACGTGGATAAAATTTGGATATACTGGCAAGGATAAAATTTGAAAGGATAAGAAAAATGGTCGGTACAACATCCAAAATATGGACGCCTTTATGAGATGGAGATGGAAGACTGGGGTGCCGATTACAAAGTTAGACCATGAACTCCGTCTCAGGTCAAAGGAAAATTGATTTTATTTATAAAATTTTGATGTGGAATTGATTATGATTTTGAGATTATTAAATAATTTGAAATAGTTGGATGCAACTATGAGAGGGATGCTGTAATATATTATTAGATTAGCGTTTGGTAAATAGTTTGAGACAGTTTGATTTGGAATAATTTATTTAAAAGTTAATTAGGAATCTAAGTTAATCTAATCTAAGTGTAAATAATTGAAATAATGTTGTGTCTTTATAATTAATTACAATTACTACACCTTTTCCAACAGTAATTCAGAAATCGTCAACCGTTATTCAGAAATCGTGAATTGGAATTCAGATTTGTCAACTGATATTCAGAAATTCTGAATTGTAATTCAGATTTGTCAACTGATATTCAGAAATTGTGAATTGTAATTCAGATTTGTCAACTGATATTCAGAAATCGTGAATTGCAATTCAGATTTGTCAACTGATATTCAGAAATTGTGAATTGTAATTCTTAATCCATACCCATAATCTTGGGGAACAAAGACCGGTCAACTTAGAGGAAATCTACCTTTTCCACAAGTCATTCAGAAATCGTCAACCGTTATTCAGATTTGTCAATTGATATTCAGAAATCGTCAACCGTTATTCAGACTATCAATTAATATTCAGAAATCGTCAACGGTTATTCAGATTTGTCAATTGATATTCAGAAATCGTCGACCGTTATTCAGATTTGTCAATTGATATTCAGAAATCGTCTAATTCAGAATTTTATAATTCAGAAATCGTCAATTGTAATTCAGAAATCGTCAATTTTAATTTAGAAATCGTCATTATTAATTCAGAAACCGACAAATGAAAATTAGAATGAAATGCAAAAGTGGGGCTTTTACAGTGCAGAATAAGGCTTTAATAAAAATCTAAAATAATAATATTTTAATTTATTTTTTATATATATTATAAGAAAAACATAAATTATTTTTTGTTGGCGAGCGAATTCATAGTCGTTGGTTCTGTGTGCACTTTTTTTACAGTATATAACTTACTTTGTAAGTAGTTCCCCAAGGTTGGCAAGGATACCGATTGGTGGAAATCGCGCAGCACGTTTTCTTTAATTTGCTTCAATGTTATGCTGCTATCATCTTCTACCCATGAAACAATCACATCGATTTGATCATTTGTGAGAGATTTTGGTTTTGCGCCTCCTCTATGAAACATGTCATCACGTCCAGATCGCACCCAATGGTATGCTGTTTTATATGCTATGTTTAAAGTTTTAGCCAAAACAGTCCAGTCGTCACCTCGGTTAGCACAATTTACAATTCTTTGACGATCTTGTTTTGAATTTGTTTGGTATTGTACCCTTTCCATCACTTCGTTGCCTGTCAGAGAAGTTTCGCAAACAGGACAAGTACCATCCGGCAGATTAATTATATGATTTGCGCACTTTGCATGAATTAGATGTAAGCATGGTAGCAGTCGTATTACTGAAAGTCTTCTCATATTGAAACCACAAATAACGCAATTGTCTTTAAACTCCATTTCAATTATTACCTTTTCGATTTATTTAAGAATGTATTTTTACTTATATAAGATAAAATTACGATAATCCCTTAATACACAGCAGATAATCCCTTAAGATTAAGGAATTAAATTAATCAACACAGAATCATAACATTCAAATTTTTAGAAAAAAAACAACTGATGCTTTAATTGAGCTGAACATTTGATACCTTCTGAATTTCATTAAGTACTTTCTAATTTTCATTTGTCGGTTTCTAAATTAAAATTGACGGCTTCTGAATATCAGTTGACAAATCTGAATTACAATTCACAATTTCTAAATATCAGTTGACAAATCTGAATAACAATTCACAATTTCTGAATATCAGTTGACAAATCTGAATTACAATTCACGATTTCTGAATATCAGTTGACAAATCTGAATTACAATTCACAATTTCTGAATATCAGTTGACAAATCTGAATTACAATTCACGATTTCTGAATATCACTTGACAAATCTGAATTATAATTCACAATTTCTGAATATCAGTTGACAAATCTGAATTCCAATTCACGATTTCTGAATAACGGTTGACGATTTCTGAATTACTGTTGGAAAAGGGTAGATCGGGCCAAGGACACCATAAATGGAGGCGATTGTGCTCGTGCTGTGCAACACTGCACAATACATCATGCAGCAGCCTTATCAATGGAAGATATGCCAGTCGGTCGCTAAGTTATTCGCTAAAGATTTCTTTAACATATTGTTGTGAAATAATTAATGTTTTTCTTATAATATATATAAAAAAATTAATTAAAATATTGTTATTTTTTTAGATTTTTATTAAAGCCTTATTCTGCACTGTAAAAGCCCCACTTTTGCATTTCATTCTAATTTTCATTTGTCTGTTTCTGAATTAAAATTAACGATTTCTGAATTAAAATTGACGATTTCTGAATTAGACGATTTCTGAATATCAATTGACAAATCTGAATAACAGTTGACGATTTCTGAATATTAATTGATAATCTGAATAACGGTTAACGATTTCTGAATATCAATTTACAAATCTGAATAACGGTTGACGATTTCTGAATATCAATTGACAAATCTGAATAACAGTTGACGATTTCTGAATTACTTGTGGAAAAGGTGTAGTTTGATCGCATGGAATTTAGGAAAATCTCAAAACTAGCTGAGCACGGTATTCTTGTTCAAGATTTTTCAAATTTTCGAGAGGGATATGCTGTGTTTTGTTTGTAAATTTTATCAAGTTTTGATTTTGATTAATTTTGGTACGTCATTGTTTTGGCGATTATTTTTGTAAAACTGATGCACTACAATCACTTGACCCTGGAGATTTGAACAGGCAAGTCGCATAATTTTTGATAAAAAATTAAAATTTATGAAATGTAAAATAATTTAAAATAAAAGGTAAAGTAAACAAAATGTGAAGTTTAATAAAAAAAGAAAATTAAATAAGATAAGTGGTAAATAATTAATTTTTTGCCATTCCGGGGGTAAAGTACTCACTTTTTACCCCGGTTTGCGGGCGTAAAGGGGCACTTTTTTACCCTGCGGGAGTAAAGTTAAAAAATAGGGGGGGGAGCGGGAGTAAAGTTAAAAAATAGGGGGGAGCGGGAGTAAAGTTAAAAAATAGGGGGAGAGCGGGAAATAAAGTCACCAGATGACTGGTGACTTTTTAGTAGTGCCCCCCACCAAAGAGTGCAAGAGTGGGAGGACACAAGTTGCATCCGGGCGGTCCGCAAAAAGCACCGACCCGAAAATATTTCATGCTAATGTACCCCTATATATTACTCGATGACGCAAAGTTGACTTGCTAGTAGTAAACGTAACGCCATCTGGCGGAATGACCTACCCAAATTAGGACGAAAATAAATCGCACTTTATTTGGTTTATAATAGATAACTTACTAAGACCTGATTTCCACAAATGTGGAAACTTAGTACGTTTAATTTGACGTTTAAAAGTGACCAAAAGTGACTAGGATGAATTTATGCGAGTAAATTGTGACGAAAAGTCACAATTTTTGATTGTTGGAAAACCGTGAGATGGCGCCACATTTAGCAAATTTAGTCAACTTTTCGTGCGAAGTAATGATAAGGATGAATATATGAATCGACCACGTGTAGGTATTATAAAAAAAATGCGTTAAATTTTTGCTTTAAGTTTCTAAATTGGCGAAGTTCCTACTTTACCTCCCGGAATTGCAAAAAACAGTATATGCACGACGGCAGTAAAGTGACTTTTGGCCCATGGGTAATTGTTTCACTCGGCTGGCGCCTCGTGTAAACAATCCTTTACCCTGGGGCCAAAAAAGTGTCACTTTGCTACCTTGGTGCATAATGTACTATTTTACTTCTAGAAATGAAATGTGAAGCCTCTTATTCTGCTAACCGTGGCGAGAAAAAATGGATTTGATTCACTGCCCATATTTTCGATAAAAACTAAACCAAGACAATAGGTCACTTCAATAGAAGAGAAAATGGATGAAGGATGAGATTTTAGAGCTGATGGAGGAGAGGAAAAAAATTAAAAATCGGAATCAGTTCAGGTATAAAGACTAAATAAAGAAATAAGAAGACAAATCAGAAGAGCTAAAGCTGAACGGTATTTTTAAGAATGTGCAAACAAGACACGATATTTTTCATCTTCATAAAAGAACCAAAGAAGCAGCTTATCGTAAAAGTGGACCGTATCGGAATAATGTCTTATAAAAATCGGAAAACGATTTCAATTGGCAACATTTAAAGTTGTTCAACGAACCACCACATGATAAAAGTTGTGTTTTATCGAAAATTAAAAATGTGGTTATTTACATTCAAGTATTTTGAAAAAAATAACTGTAAGCTACAGAATTTATATTTTCTGATTTTAATTTGACGGTATCCGATTTTAATTTGATGGTTTTTGAATTTTATTTGACGCTTTCTGAATATCATTTGACAAATCTGAATTACAGTTGACGTTTTCTGAATAGCAGTTGCGACCCTTCACTGCAAAGATTTCCTTGTTTATTACATTCATGTTCTTCACAAATTTCGAAAAATAGCCTGAGGCATTACTATATAAATAACAATGTTATACATATTAAACATGGACCCTATCCATTTATGAGCTTTTCACTTTTACAGTAATTAAAATAGTTATAAAAATAAAAAATAACACTAACTTGTTAGAAACCTGTAAATGGTATTGGAATTCGGATCGAAGCCTCCAAAAACTGGGGGAATCGAATTGTGTGGATCGCTAGCATCCGCTTCAGGTGAATATTGGGTGAACAAGACAAAGATAATTAACAAAATCAACTGCGTATAGACCAACACAAGAGCAGATCGACACCGTTCGATGTTTTGTATTTTGGGTTTATTTTTTATTGGATAGCTACTGGTAGGAGCATCAGCATTCGATATTATTTTGAAAGGCGTAATCGTGTTATACATTTTAACAAAATTCTGTATCTGACAAATTTAATTAAGCACTTAGATAAGCACTCTCCTCCTCTAATATACAATATAATATTTGCGATATTGCGTTTAAATTTCAAATAATTCAGAGCTTTCAAGATTAGCGTACAACGAAGCACACACACGCTATCAACCAACTGAACACTTTGTAAGGATTTGTTAAAAATATGAGCTTTCGAATATATCTTCATCTACTATTAAACATACACGGGAGAACAAACAAGAGAACAAAAGCGAGCGCAAAAGGTTACATGCTCTTTTTTTATTTTTAGCCGATAACTAAATTTAAAATTCAAATATGCCAATTTGTCGATTTAAATTTGTCTTTACATCAGATAACTTCGTTAAGAAAATATATTGTTTATTGATTTATTTCTTTTGATAAATAAATACTATCTATCTACCTACTTAATGGTTACTGTTCGGTATTTGTGTTGCATCGTAGTACAAACCAATTACTGAATACATAAATAAAGTAAATTCAATTGCATGCACATTGCACATAAACAATAAAAATTCACCACAATCAGAACACTTCAAACGGTTAATAACCTAAACACGACAATTTTAAATTACAGATAAAGTGCAGTTATATTAGGTCAAATGTATTGTACTAAAAGGATAAGAATTTCATACAACTACCAAAGGAACTTTACACAGTTGTACTGCAATAACTCCCACAACTACCCTAAGATTTACTTTGAGCTTTGGCCTTCATCTCGGAAAATGGCCATGGTTTTTTTTTACTTTTTTGCTCAGAACTTCCTAAGGCTTAGAGATAGCGCAAACAACGTGGCAGATTTTGGTATATAACAACTATGTTGATCCAGCTATAGCAGTTTAGGAGATAATCAGCTTTCTGGTAGTTAATATTTTACTGTTTCGAGCAGAAGGATTGTCATATGGTTATTCAAAATTTCTTGTGTGATCCGTTTAACTAATTTAATATGATATGTAAAGGGTGATTCAATAAAAGGTGCCATTTTGATTTGTTAAAAAAAACACATTAATAATTGATTTAAACAACTTAAAAAATTAATTTTTAAGAAGCATCTAAATTTGTTATCCTTGTAATTATTGAATTAAATAAATTAGGGCTATTATTATCAACGCTATTATATTATGTTTTAATAATTAATTTGTGAAATGAATAGTAAATTAAAATTTAAAAATTAACAAGTAAAGTAATCATTATTTTATAAGCTCTCATCAATTGGTAACAATTATAGTTAAAGCTTCTGAAATATTTAATTTTTAACGTTTACTTGTTGTTAATTTTTAATTTCAAAATCCTAATAATTTATTTTTATTATAAATGTTCCAGACGTTTTCGAATTATTATATGAACATGTGAAAACTAGATTCAGAATCACATCAGAATTTATTCTCATTTAATTGTAACGAAGTCACCTTGAGGAACATCCTGTATACACAGATGCGATAAAATTAGCTTGCAGCCGAGCGCTAATTTCAAGAGTTTCGATGCGACATCAACTTAAAACTATTGGAGCAATAATATCGCAGTGACCGGGGGTCTGGGCGGTATGGAATCCCCCTCCCTCCAGGTAGGTCGATCGTTGACCATTCCAATCCTAATAAACTCTCGATATTCAGCCACTTGCATCCATTGCTGGACAAGCATCTCTCAGTTCATCCCCTAGTTCTTGAACGGCATTCCAACGAAGTTGAAAGCAAACTCTTGCACTGGAGGGTATTCCATACCCCCCAGACCCACCGGACTAGGGGTCATCACGGTTTCATTTTGCGGATTTTGGCATTTAATTGTTAGCAGGGAAACTACCAAGGAAAACTAATCTTTTTGCGCATGGCGTAGGATACGTGCGAGGCCGAAGGCCGAGCTAATATTGCAGTTTTGGGCCATCAATTTCACAGAGCCAGGTAGCAGGGTGGTCATTAGTTAGATCGTATTTCCTAGTTCAATTAAAGATCGTTTTCAAACTTCCGGGATAAAGTGACCACTCCAAAATAAAGGGGGGAGGGGCGAAGTTAACTACAGCATTTAATCGTATTTATTTGATACAAAATTTGTATTATAAAAATGTTAGGGAGAACTTTCTTAATAGTTTAGGGTTGGGAATGTGGCAATACTATAAAAAATGATTGAACAAGAAAACCTAAATGACCGGGGGGTCTGGGGGTATTCCATACCCCCCAGATAGGCCGATCGTTGACCATTGCAATCCTATTACACTCTCGAATTTGTTCATCATTCAGCCATTTGTATCAATTGCTGGACATGCTTCTCTTAGTTCATCCCCAAGTTCTTGAACGGTATCCTATCGAAGTTAAAAGCAAACTCTTGCACTTATTTTAATATTTTTAATATTTAAACAAAATTTTAACCACTACGACGACAGACAAATTGTTCTTACACTAGTTATTAAACCACTTTCCTCAATTTTTTTTACTAAATTTACAATTCCGCTACGAGAAGGCGAATTCTTCTACCCAAAATTTCACGAATTATGCGAATTGAAACTAGAAAATCTTCACCATCTTGATATTGTGTTTTCACAATAACTATACGTTCGTCGATTGCGTAACGTTCCATGATCAAACAGCATTATTTATATAGAGTGGAAATGCCATGCAATTCAAAATGACACCTCTTTATTGAATCAACCTTTATTTTCAAATTACAATGAGAATATCTGACAAATTTTCAAAACAAATCAATAATGAATTTAATTGGAGTAGGTACAGTACAGTAAATTTGCATTTGTGTTTCTGAATGGTATAAATTTTCAATATCATTATTTCAATTCGCTGCGAAAAGATTTAGCTTCGAAGAGGCCAATTTGTTAACAATAACCCGCTTGAAAGATTTAATTTTAAGAAGTGTTAATTCTCAAATTCTTCGATTTTTGTGGTGACTCGATGCGATTTCTACTCGTATTTAAGGAAGAACGTCAGTCCTGAAATGTTCTTCTTGATGATAAAATTGAAAACTGAAATGTGATGAACAACGACTCCCTCAGATCAAGAATTCGACCAATGGATGATAATTCAAGGCCAAAAAAACAATAAAAACAATAAATTAAAAAAAATCAGAATTGTTTTACCTACAATAGGTTTTTTCTACGTTTGCCGGTTAATTATTCATTCAATAGCAGATAGTATCGTAATAAACAAAATAAATATTTGATCCAGTCTTAAAATGAAGTAAACAATTTTTTTCGGTAACAATAAATTGCTACTTGTGTTTTAATAACCATTATCGATAACTCAGTTCACGAGGCAAATGTTAAAAAAATAACGTAATTATGTAAAGTCAATGTATGAGCAAATTCATTAAACATTAATAGTATTTTTTATAGTGTTCGAAGGTAACTTGAAATTGCAATCGATTTTTTTTGATTATATAGGCTGTCCGAAAATTACTACAACTCAAAAATTAATGTCGAAATTTTGTTACATTTTCACACGAGATTCGCAGTCCGAGCATCTGAGATTCGATTTTTGTGCAATTTTTTTATTCCATCCCCGTATAAATACAAATACTAATTTAATTTGTGTTGAGTACAAAACATAATATTACTTCCCCCATTTAATGTTAAAAATGTGACATATACTTCCTTTTATTTTTGTTATTTTTATACATAAGTAATGCAGGAACAATTTGTATTGACTTTCTGTCAAATTACATACGCTAAATTAAAATAAATTAGATGTACGATACAAGCAAACTGACGTCAATTATAAATTGTGACGTATAAATATTCGGCTTAACAAATTGAAAAATATTTTAGATTTAAAACGAAGCGAGGGTGTCGTTTCAAATTCAGAGTAATCCACCCAACAGGCGCATCCCGGTTCGAACCCAGATTGACCGCTTATTTGGAAAAAACTCGCGATTAAATTTTAATTATTGGATTGTTATTCTTTGATGACGTGCATAAGTAAACGTATCAATAAGTATTGGTGTGCTAATTATTGGTATTTGTTTACTAAAAAATGTTATGTAATAGCAGTAATAGTAAACCTTCAGTGTATAAATATTTTATTTCGATAATGGAACAGACAAATATGTTGGAAACGTTTCGGATTACAATCTCAAGTAATAAAGAAATACCAACATGAAAGAGAAAATTGGGACGAGCCCTAAAATTGTGTTTCTAAAAGTATACTTCGAGGATGTGTAAATTAAAAAAGTTTGAAATGTTTTGCACAATTTTGTTAGACAGAGGTGGATTGGTACCAAAATTTTTAAATAATCCACTATGATTATGCCCATCTTTTCACAATTTAACCTTTTATATTCAAAAAAATCAAACACATTTGCTTAAAACATAAATTAAGAAAAAACATATTTATAAGGTATAGTTACGTGTATAAACTTGAAAATTTCAAAAACCGCATTTAAAGAAGTTTTTAATATTTAGTGGGATTGCCTTTAGCCTCTATATTTTCCAGAAAATATTTAGGCATAGATTTTTCTAAATTTCGGGCCACTGAAGACGGGATTTAATATCATTTTTCTTAAGAACAGTTTTTGAATCATTTTTAATTATTCTAATTTGTCTTACCCTAATCTTCTTGTCAAGGTGATAGCATTATAAATGTTCAATAGGATTAATTTCTCGACTTTGAGGAAGAATTTCCAAATATTTGAGTGTGTTATAATGTTATAAATAATAAAGGATCTACATCCCGTTATACAAACTTTATGCTGCGGATCATTATCTTGAATAAATACGTAATTATTTTGATCATTAAATAAATAAATATTGGTAAATTTTGGCATTTATTTACATTTTGGACAGGGCTAAACTAAAATTATTAACTAGAAAAGGTGAATAAAAGTAAAAAAAAGTCGTTTGTTTGTGGAAAATAAACTTTTCTCTCGGTGTGGGTAGTAAAATCTTTTTTAAAGTTAATACTCGTTTCATTACAGGATCTGGTGAAAAACAATTCTTTACACCCGGAGGGAAATACATAAATGCTAATTTTGGTTGACTATTGGACATTAATTTGGTCATATTGGATCCGTCATTTTGTTTATAAAAATTTTTAAATTCGATTCATAATCAGCGACTTCAGAAACCCCAGTTTACCAATTTTTGAGGTTTAGCCAGCTTTTCGTGATTTCATCCTACCGAACTTTATTTTTCTAATATGGAGTCCTCGAAAAAGATAATTAATATCATACAATTAATTTCGGACCATGCTGTACGTCGCAGTATTAAATTTAACATAGCGGACTTGAGATAAGAACGGAGACGATTGATAAATCAGAACTTGCCTAGTAAGATAGTGAAATCCTGTAAATTTTTCGATTAGTAAATTTAGCGTATTTGGCTTCTGTATAGTGTTTTTACTGGCATAATTTTCAAATCCGTATAGAACAGGATTAATATTAAGAGCTGGTTAGTTAATTTATGAAAACGTGGTTTGACGGATTCTTTATTTACCAATTTTTGAGATTATGAACGCTGCGTATTTTGCTGCGGGAGGTTTTATTGGAATAGCTGTTATTACATAATCGTATTCGATTAGTTCTCCACTACTGTTTTGGATAACGCCAGCATCGGTGCGAAATTGGCCATACTTCCACCAGGTGACTATATTTAAGATCGAGATCATCAATTTATTGATAGTGCCATTGATAGTCCGCTATCTTGGCTGTTTTATTTGATCATTTGGTTTTCGATCACCGAAGGAGGTTTTCCTAACCAGTGGCGTAACATCGAGGTTTTATTTTATTTATTATTTGGATTTTGATTTTGGCCGTTACTATTGAATAATGCATAGGCCTTTTGTGTGGCACCTTTTTAGTTTTGTTTCATAGTGAAATCGGGTATCACTTTCTATTTCACACCCATCCTAAATTGCTCGAAACTGTGAGCGGAGCCGTAGCATGACTGTAAAAGCTAGAAGGTACAGGTAGGTGAAACAGCGTTGATGAAATAATTTTTGAACGTGCAGTAACAAATCATATTGAAAAATGATTTCTGATCCTATTTTATTTTTCTTAGTTACGATGATATACTGGAAGTGGGACGTATTTCATACCCTCAGACAGTGGCGACTCCACCGTTCCAAAACAGAATGGCAACTCAGAAAAATTTTGTATAATGCAAATGTAGTTACGTCGCTTCGCTGAATATTGGGCAATCCGACGTCACTAGAACCGTAAACGGTTGCAGGGATTTACAATAGTTGATTGAGAAGCAGTGGTGGCTCTTGACTTCTTTCAATGGGGGAGGGCACAAAATTTAACTAAAAAAAGAAATTATAAATATAATAATATATTCTTGTGCTTTGAAAATATGAATAATCTTCATTGTCAAATTAAATAATCCATGGGGGGGGGTTATGGATAACCCCAGTATGTCAAGATCGCCATTTTGATCACCAAGTGCCTGGGGGGTATTCCATATACCCCCGAGACCCCCCCCCCGGTTTGTGCGGCCACCAATTTTTTATTACTTCTACCATAACAATCGTTCACTATTAGAAAAGTAATGAATAAATAAATGAGAAAATAATTAATTCGATTATTACTCACTCGCTAATAATAAATTACTAACGCTATTAAAAAAAGCGTGAGTAACTATTAGCCGATCAGATGTTCAAAAAAAGCTACGATTATTTTTACAATGCTTCGCACCGAATGTGTCACGAAAGATTTTGTAAATTTTAGGAGGGCCCCTAAAAAAACCTCTTTCGTCTTTTTTTAAACAAACTAAAATTTAAAATATGGCATCTGGCAACCCTGCTGACGCACCTAACGAGATTCTGAGACCACCAGCGGTTTTTTCCTTCTTGATTAACCCCCCCCCTGTCAAGTGATTCATTTAAATAAAAAAACACTGCTTGTGTTTGGACAGAATGACGTCGCCTATGTAAAGAAATAAATGGGAGATGATGTTTATTATTCGTATTGATGCAGTGGCGGCTTACCCTAAAGTGCACAAGGGCACGTGCCACCCTATCCCAAATCAGATAGGGGGGTTAAGGGGGTAATTACCCTTCAATTAATTTTCAAACAGTGAAAACCCGATTAAATGTGCCAAGATTGTGAAACCAAGTATCTCATTTGTGATATTGACTTCGTTTGGGCCCGACTATTTGGGTTCACATAATCGTCAAAGCTTAGATAAAGATGATTTTACATTAGTTTATTTAAATAATTTAGTAGTTTTGTAGTAGAAATGTTTCGTTATAATAAGTACTATATAACGACTTAGCTATTCTATTTAACAAAGAATTAGATTTAAATAGAGGTACAGATTTGATAGATCGCGAAATTATTCAGAGCCCTATTATAATTTATTATTCCATTTTAATTTTTCTATAGTTTTTTCAAGATAATATTATGTAATAAATTGATTTTATAATTGGTTGAAAATATAATATTTTATTATCAGTGATTTCAAGTTCCCTAATGGTGGGGAAATTGTACAGTAGAACTCCTATTATTTAAGCTAATGTGTGGAGGAAGTATATCGAATAATCAAACTTGGAATTACAACAATGTCGTTATGGCGTTATGTCGTATACACCTCATCAAGTAATCATGAGAAGAAATCTTCAAAATAATCCAAAGCAAAAATCAAAAAAGCACCAGAATCAATGACAAAACGTAAATCTTAAATGCTTCTATAAAATAAAATTTGCACCTAAGGTATTTCTGGTAAGTAGAGAATTTTAATTATAAAATTTTTATTGGGTGTATGTCTTTTAATAATATTAACCGACTTTCGGGCCATTTAAATTTGGCCCAATTTCAAGGCCAATTTTAATTAGTCAATTAGTAGTTTATTTATTTTTTACCCTAGAAAATGGGCCAAATTTAAATGGCCCGAAAGTCGGTTAATATTATTAAAAGACCTATATAAAATGTACAATCTAAACGGGCCATTTTAGGGCCAAAGAAAAAAATAAGAGGTCCGTTTATTTGGTATAACTTAGAGAAGTACACCAAATTGGAGCAAAATCGAAGAGTGGTGTGAAAATAATTATTGCAAAAAATTGGTTGATTTCATAAGGTACCACATTTCGCATCGAAGATTTCAATAAGCATAGAAAGAAGAGCCTTAAACATTTCTAATAGCGTAACTTCTGTGGTTAAACCGTAAATGTCCTGAGGAGGTAGTAAAGATTTAAAAAAATGTGGTGAGCTCATGGAAGGGGAATCCAAAAATATTGTAATACAATTTAATTCATAAGCTTTCGACAGCAGTTTACTGTCTTCTTCTGACGTGACAGTAAACTATTATAGCAAGGTTATGAATTTTTTTGTATAGATTTTTAAGTCTCGGAAGATAATAATTTATTTATCAGTACTTAGATTTTGTACCATGCTCTTAGACCTCGCTCATTGGAAGTCTCAGGCTACTCGTCGTTGATTTGTTTATTGTAACAAATCACCGATTTTTTAAAGAGTGAGTGAGGACTATATTAATCTCTCTTGCAATAAGTTCAAATGTGAACTTTGTAAATAGAATTTTGTTAGTTTAAGATTTTAATGGTATTTACTCCTGCAATATCTCTGAAAGTGGGTAAACATTTTCTGGACATATAATCAGTTATTATACAAACTGTGTATTTTATAATAATGTAGATAAAACTAATAAGTTTTGCAGTTATTTCAGTTATATTTTTGACATATATGTACATGCATACAGGGTCTTCATAGAAGTTCTGTTGGTTTTAACGTCGAAGTTCCTATAAAAACCAATTTGATTTTCTGTGTGGGGGAGGAGATAATTTATATGAACATTATTTATTGATTTGGTTCTATATTGGATTCAGTTTTTCATGAAAGACCGGGGAAAGTATGGTTCTGCACCTTAAAAAATTCAAAGAGCACTAAAAGAGATCCATCTTAGCAGTTTGAAAAAACTAAAAATTTCCATGAAAATATCAAATGAATTTACCTCAGGCGATTTTTCGAAATTTGTTATTTTGTTTACTAATAGAACACAGAAAGTTACTTTTACAACTAAACTATTTTTTATATTAAATTTGTTGTGTTCAATAATTATATTCCTAAGAATTAACTGATTAGACAAAACTATTCAGTCAATTTTGTTATCGTAATTAATAGAAAAGCAGAACCCAATCGCTTGTTTTGTTTATAAAACAATAACATTCATACTAAAATACCTACTATAAAAAAATTGATTAATTAAAAATTGCAAAAACTAAAAACGAACGTAGTGCGGAATTTTTCACATTCTCCACGCTGAAAATTTTTTAAATTAATAAAACCGGATTGCTGTGACAACAAAAGGTTGGGGGTCACTGCTTTACAAGCACCAAATATTTTTATTAAAACTTCGACTTTCATTTTCACTCAAAAAAAGTTCCACAACAAACAACGGTAAGAAAACCGCAAGGACGACCTGTGGTCCGCGGATGTAAATTAAAAACTTACATAATCAAAGATCTATTAATTAGCAATTATTTAGCTAATTTAATTCGAATCTAATCCGCAGTTAACCTGTGGTATTCGTCTCATCTAAATTTATCTAAGGTCGTTTAGTCATTATTCATTTAGTGGTACATCAATACAATTTTTAATTCATTATCTAACAACTCATTACGAGATAACAAATGAACAATATTTAAAGCACTTGTGCTAATTAAGTGGTGATAAAATGTCATGTTCGGGAGCATCTTATCACCAATTTGACATGAAAAAATTAGAAATTTTTCGGTATAACAAACGTATCGCTCTCACATTTAATTTAATTACTTATTGCTTAATTTGCACTTAAATTAATTATTTTTAATAAATTACATAACGAGATTTTCGTTTAGTCGTCCCGTCTGGAATCACCCCTACAGGACAATTTTCTTACCGCGTTCTGGAAACTCTGGGAAACTACTCGGGAAGGTTTGCAATTTTTTTCACTTACTGGGATAGATGGATTCGTCAGTTGTGGAACCATATCGTACGAATATTCCGAAAAGCACCACCATAAGTACTTGAAAACTCATAACCGTGATAATATCCCGACGTCGGGGTTGCATTATTGAATCTAAAACTGGAACGACTGCCATCGCGTTTTGGTGTCCTGGCTAATACTAAATTATGCACAAAGTGTTCAAATAAAAGTATACATCAAAAGGGAGGTGGACGCGTAGATAGTGGGATAACACGTATATATTATATTAGGTATTAACAAACAAAACATTAAATTAATCTTAATTCAAGGAGACAATGGTAATTAATATTTAACACGTTTAAAATTAACTTTTTCAGCTGAGGTTTCAAAAAACAAACGAAATCAGAATTGCATGTTTATAATCTTCAACGTATTACAAAATTCAGTAGCGAAACGGTTTAATTTTTTCAAACCATTGTTTACGTACCCCAATTTTATTTAAATTGCTAAAAAGTGTCAACAAGATTATATTTAAGTCATATTTAATGGTCTAAAATAATTTTCTAGTTCAAAACCACTCTTAAGTATTTTTTTAACATCTTTAGACATTTAGGCTTAGTCATTAAGGTCAGTATTAATTTTGATTGCAATTGTGGAATTTTAAACGTTTCGATTCATAACATGAATGTTTTCGTAATGTAAACAGGTAATAAAAGTCAAAAAATTAGGAAAATATTCGAGAAACTTATTTAGTACTGTACAAATCACTCTGATTTCAATTTTTTTTGTAAGAAGTTTTAATTAAAAATCGGTGAAGTAGTCAATATGGGTAGACGGTTTTTAATTAACCGCTTTAAGTTAAGTGTTTTTACAAAACGACAGAAAATTTTACTATTTTCTCAGTAGTTTGTTTGCTTCTAAGTTACTTCCTAACTAAAAGTAAACAAGAACTTTAATCCACATTAACGTGGAATCCGAACCAGGGCGTAAATAATTACTGAGAGTGGAACCTACATACTCTACTAAAAAAAGTGAGTTTACAGGAATTGAATGAAAATTGGGAAAAATTGGGATACCAAAGATATTGAAAAATAACGTGAATTTAATTTTGTTATTTTTGGGTCTACGTCGTTAAAATTTAGTGCTATCTATGAGAAATTAGAAGCTACAAAATGATTAATTTAAATAGTTCGAATTCCTTCTTATCGTGTATGATATAGTAAAAGAAATAATTATTCAAGCAGTAAAATTAATCATGTAATTGAACTTGCATATTTTTTTATATTATCACTGGAACACTCATCGGTGATTATACCTATATGACCGGAATCTTAAAATAACGCATAGGTAATTCGTCATTTAAAAATGAATTTAAAAACATTACGAAATATTTGGCAGATTGGGGTGGATCCTAAAAATAAATAAATACCAGTTATTTAAAGATTTATGCATTTTATCAGTGATGACTTGCGAATATTGAAACTATGGTACTGACTGAAAAATGTCAATAACGAGCAACTGAAAGGGCAATGAAAATTTGCTTTCCTGGAATTTGAGCCAAAGAGAAAATGTGCCCGTCCAGTGTGCAAATATCCCTGAATTTTGCCTTTTTCCCTTAAAGGATTTTCCTTAATATTTTTATATTATCGTCCAATGTCCAATCGATATTCCGCCAATTTAGTAATACAACATTAAGTAACCTAAACTTTGGTTAAAAATAGTAATCTGGTTTTTGAAAGCTTCAATAGCTTCTTGAGATGATGAAAATCGCTGTCCATGCATTTTTTGTTTGATATTGTGGAATGAATAAAAGTCATTACGCGATGAATTAAATATACGGGCAATAAGACATTAATTTGATGTTAATCTCCTTCAAATAAGCAATTGTTTGACGAGCTGTATGAGAGCTGGCATTATTGCCATGATGAAGGATGATGCGTTGTTTTCAGTTGTTTTTTCTGATTTCGGCAATGACTTCTGCCAAACAAATTAGGCGTATTCTTTTTACAAGTTTTATTTCCATCTCAGTTACGCAACTGAGACGAAGTGAGCTGAGCCGAACAGAGATTAACTGAGTCAAAGTGAGAAAAACATAAGGTAAAAAGAACAACTTACATATTACAAAATACATAAAACAAATTACATAACCTCTAAAAATACAAAATATAAATTTATTGCAACCGGCAATTAAAATTAAAGAAGTAAAATAAGTACAATAATTAAAACCAAGATGTACGAAGAAGTACCTTCAGTAGATGCTAAAACGATTGCAGTAAGTGACAAGTTTAATTAAATTTTTGTAATTAAAAATTGTAATAACTACCTACTAGTAAACTAGAAACGTGAAATATTTATTACACATGATATAATTCCTCCATTTTATCGAAGAACACAAAACGAGTAGGTCCCCTACCCATTTACCCTTGGCATCTTTACAAGATTTGTACGTCCTGACCAAATTTAACCATTTTTTTCTACAATGTTCTTCGGAGAAAACAAATTGTTGACTAATCAAGTGGTTACTCACGTTACTCCAAACTTGGCGTCGTTTGGTAACGTGGTTTAAGTGATCCTTGTATAGCTCGACGCTAGCAATTAGAGCTAGCGTTTCCTCATGAGTCCACATGACTCGTTTCCCGGTTTCCATTTATTTCTAAAAAAAGTTATACGTAACAAAATAAATACATATGTTGGGATTACAAATTTAGGTTTTTGGAAGTTGTATTTATTAAAATAAAATGTTACGCTTATATAGAATAAGCTTGTGTTACCAATCAAAGATAATCTCTTTAATCCGGTTGATCAGGTTCAAGTCCTTATTAAATTAAATAAATTACCAAATGTTTATTACGAGTCTATTTACGAGTTTATTACGATGTTTATTACAAATTAGCTCACAAATTACATAACCTCCAAAAAGACAAAATATGACGAAAGAGATGACGTTAACCTTTTTAAATCGACCAATCCGAGCTATTTCCAACTTTATCTCAGTTGTAACACTTCGAAATAGCAAGATCAGTTGTTATAGGGTGGGAGGTAATTTTCTCAGTTTAAACTCAATTCGGCACGGCACGGCACATTCGTTTGACGAATGTACAACGGTAAAAAGAACACACTTTTAACTGAGTCAGCTGAGTATCTCAGTACATCTCACTTAAAATAGGTAAAAAGAATACAGCTATTGTTGGGTACCATTCAGCGTTAACTGTTCTTCGATCCTCTAAAGAAATGGTTGCGACATGTTCATTAAAATCGAAGAAAAAAGCCATAATTTTCTTGGAAGTGCTTCGTAAACGAATAACTTTTACTTTTGTGGGATTCGGTTCATCTTGAAACACCCAAACAGTGAATTATTGCTTAGTTTCCGGTTCATAGGAATATAACCAAGTTTCGTCACCTGTGATGACGTTTTATACAGATTTTGCAGTTGCTCAATCGAATTTTTTGAACATTTCCTTATACCAATTAACACGAGCCTTTTTTTGAGCTTTTGTCAAAAATATGCAGAAAAAATCGAATGTATTGCAGTCTTCGATATGCCTAAGAATGCTTTAATTTCACTGTAAGTCACATGTCGATCTTTTTCAATCATGTTGCGCACAGTACCAATGTTTCTTGGAGTAACAATCACGAAAATTTTTCTCATGGTGCTTCATAGCCAAAAGTTGAACGAAGCGTTCTATGCATTGTTGTTGAGTTAGGTCTTGACTAAAATCGTATCATCCAATGAAAACCTTCACGTGAAATTTCTATTTTTTAACAAAATTTCTGGTTTTATCATGAGGCGTGTTTTACCAGTTGGGTGGTTTTTACTGGCAACCATTTTACATCCACCTGTTTGGAAATTTGCCTATATGGGAGTAAATTCTATTCTTCTTCTTCTTTCGTAGCGCTACAACCCCGGGTGGGTCTTGGCTGACTTAACAATTGCCCTCCACGCCTCTCGATCTTTCATCAGATTTAGTGCTTCATTGTATTGTAAGCCTAGTGTTTCCACATCAGATATGATATTATCCCTGCAGCTTGTTCTCGGTCGTCCCACCGGTCTCTTACCACCTGGAGCATCATCCCATGCCAATCTGATTAGCCTACTATCTGGTTGTCTCTGGACGTGTCCGGCCCAACGCAGCCGTTGCGCCTTTATTTCCTGTACTATATCCGGACCGGTAAATATTTCTTTTAGCTCTCTATTTGTCCGTATCCGGTATTGCTCCTCTACGGGATTATATATTGGGCCAAATATCCTCCTTAAAACTTTTCTTTCGAAACGTCTCAGTCGTTCTTCATTTGTTTTGGTCATCGTCCAGGCTTCTGAGCCGTACATCACAACAGGCCTCACCACGGTTTTATATATTTTGATCTTTGAGGTTCTTGTTAGGTTTTTCGAACGGAACAGCCTGTTGTAACGAATTTTTTTACAATCGTTACGAAATAACATCGACTTGTACAACACCGTGTATATAAGATTCTGAAATCGACCGGCTTTCGTTCGATTTTCCGTAACCGCTCGGTGAAGCATCCATCTTGATTTTGTCGACAATCGAGTTCAGTCGTAGTCAATTTTTGTTCCGACTAATATTATTAATTAGACGATTAATTAATTGATTTGGTCATTTAAATTGGTGGATGGATGTTTTCGCTACTGCGGATTACCATAAAAACATCATTTCAATCATTTCCGTAAGTTAACTTGTTGAAATAACTTCTTTAAGTAAATTCGTTTATTCAATTTTAGAGTACATGTGTTCTGATTAGAAAACACATTCGCACAGGGCTGTTTTAAACTGTTTTTAAAACTGTAGTTTTATAAATCGAATGACAAGGTTAAATTGTCAAAACGACGAATTATTCTGGCTGATGTCAACTGTTAATTTTTTGGAATTCTGATAATTAATTACACACTGGAAAGTAACAACTTTAGGAATAACATTCAATCTTTGGGGTTCTTTGTTAACCAACTTATTTCATGGTGTTTCCTGACCTGGTCAAGGTAGCTGTTTCCGTACAATCAGTGGAGTGGTCAAAGACGTATTCCCTTCATCATCCTGGTGTTACAGTAGTCAAATTTTGGAGTCCGCTTAATTGTCAACAGCGAGTATTTTGTATTTATTTAATCCTACCAAGGTACCTTTGGGGTGAGTTGCATTTTGTAAGACTTGTAAATTTATTGCTGTACATTTAACAACACCTTTTAATTATTTTTATTACGGATCAGCTCGCTGATTATATATGAATTGTTGCTACATACTATCACAGTTGTTGTACAGTAATTTCAACGAATATAATTTGTTTACCATTATTTTTTTGCATTCTTTATTTCTATTGCATCATTTGAACTTACAACCCATGACTCTAGCTCCCGCTAAATACGAGTTGGTTTAAACGTACATCAGGGTTACTGCCGACAGCAAATTTTACTGTCATTTTTTTGGCAGATGTTATTTTGACACCTTGTAATACCAAAGACCTCATTAGTCTTCGGAACTTGCAAGGGTGGAAAAACTTACATTGGCGCCCGCTGTGGAGGCAAATTTTTGTTCATTTTGATGTCAAATAACTTAATTATTATATCGTTGAAATCTGTGCAACACTTGGTAGATTGTTTCTTGATTAAGCGACGGAACACCTTTGACGATTTTGTTGTTGTCTTGTTGACAAGCGACCTGAAGTTGATTGCTGTTGTGTGTAATTTTTATAATTATCACTATAGTATTGATAATTTTGTTGACAATTTTAACAGCCCTAGCGAAATTTTTTACTGCGTTTTTTATTTTTATTTTCAATCAATTATTGCTAAGAGAAGTTATTATCACTCGTTTTTATCATGTCGAATGTTAAAAATTATCTTGCATCACTCAATAACGATGAAGTACTCGTTGAGTTAACAATTAGAACAGAAGATATTAACACCATTCCTGCCCATAAGGCAACACGTCGAGCACAGCTAAGAAAGCTTTTGCTCGATGAAGCTTTCAATTCTCGTCTTGCTATACATAAGTACACTCCGCCTGATGTTCAAGCCGATTTATTAATTTGCAAGAATGCTCTTGACGAAATTTCAATTGAAATAAATAATCTCGAACAGAAGTTTGATTCACAAACTTTAGACAACATCACAAATCGTCTTGCACATTATTGTAATCGCCTAGACATTATGGAGGGAGCTGGGTTTAAAGACACTGAAAGGGGAAATTTGTTAGAACTATCTAAACTATTGCGTTCAAAAGTAGAACACTTACTTCATCTGAATGAAAACGAAAGTGATGATGACGAGGAAATTTTAAGGCAACCCAAAGTTAGCAATCCGTCTGGAACAGCAACTAATGAGGAATCTCCGGGTTATTCTTCTTTAAAGAGATCTTCATTGTTGCCAGCAGTTGAATTAGCTGAGGTTTTAAAAAATATTTTACCATTTAAAAATAATGACCGTGTAGCAATCCACAAGTGGAATCTTTCATTTGACGGCAGTGGAGGTTTTCAAGAAGTTTTTAATTTTATTGAAAGAACTAATGAACTTTCAAAAACTCGAGGAGTCAATTCTCAAGAGCTTTTCAACAAAGCGGTTGAATTTTTCTCTGGAGAAGCTTTAGTTTGGTACCGTACGCTAGATTCTAATATTAACACTTGGGAACAATTAATGGAAGCGTTGAAAATAAGATTCCTGGCTGTCGATTTCAGTAGGGTTTATTTGGCAGAAATCAATAAATGTAAGCAAAATTCGAATGAATCTGTTAGCAGTTACATCGAATCAATGTTTGCAAAGTTTGCTAGAGTTACACCTATTCCCTCTGAAAGCGATCAACTATGGACAATTAGGGAAAATATGCTTCCTTCAGTTTCATTAGTGATGGGTACTGCTTCTATTACAGAGAAAAGCGAATTTATTCGAGTAGCTCAACGAGCTGAACTTTTAGCTAAAAAGACTCTTTCAAAAGAAGTTCCCACCGCAGCTTTGACTTCTGTTGTTACCCCTACCGCTCCTAAGGAGTCACCTTCTGTGAATCCTCGCAGACCTCTCACTTGTTGGAATTGCTCGACACGCGGCCATTCTTACAGATTCTGTTCCAAACCTCCTACTACGTTTTGTTATCTTTGCGGACGCAAAGGAGTTACTTCACTAAATTGCAGTGGTAACCACTCAAAAAAACGCAGGTGGGCCAAGCGGAAACACTGCTCGCCGCTAGCCTTAAGTATTAGAGCAGACAGGTTGGGTTGGAGTAATTGGTTGGTGCACGTTAGCGCTTTTTGCGGATCAACCGCCAATTCCTCTGCTTTATTCGCTCATCCCACGACTGATCAACGACCCCATCTTAATCTTTTTATCGGTAGAGAACAATTAACTGCACTTTTAGATTCCGGTGCTAGTGTATCCATACTTGGTACAGATGGACACTATCTGATTGACTTGCTAGACCTTAAGTTGAAACGTGATCAAAACGTATTTGTACGATCGGCTGACGGTACTTCGCAACAAATTTTAGGCTCGGTCGAGTTGCCTATTTCAATTTGTGATGTTACTCGTTCCCTTAACGTTTTAGTATGCAATAGTATACGCACTAGTTTGACTTTAGGTATTGACTTTTGCAAACTGTTTGGAGTCAAGGCAGATTTTTCCCGCGATCAATTTTTTGTTAACGAGGTTAAATCAATTGAGTCAATCAGAGCCGCTGATGATCTCAGTATTGAACAACGAGTTGCTCTTGCCGCCATAAAAGATAAATTTAAAACTCTTTCCCACGATGGTTTAACAAGAACCCACAAGATATTCCACCATATCGACACTGGAGACGTAGCTCCGCTGAAACAACGTTACTACCCTTTATCACCCGCTATGCGTGAAATTGCTCATAAAGAGCTCGATCGAATGTTAGAGTTAGATGTAGTACGACCTAGTCACTCCGGTTGGTCATCTCCTATGCTTTTGGTTAAGAAAAAGGACAATTCTTATCGTTTATGTTTTGACGGTCGCAAACTTAATCAATTGACGAGGAAAGATGCCTACCCATTACCACGTTTAGATGACATTTTGACTCGTTTGCAAGATGCGAGATATCTAACTTCAATCGATCTAAAAAAGGCATTTTGGCAAATCCCTCTATCTCCCGAATCATATGAAAAAACCGCATTTACCGTACCTGGTCGTGGTCTTTTTCATTACGTAGTAACCCCGTTCGGTATTTCGAATGCTCCCATTACTCAACAACGATTGATGGATAAAATTTTTGGACCCCTTCTGGGCGAAAAAATATTTGTTTATTTGGATGACATTATTGTCGTTTCTTTTACTTTCAAAGAGCATTTAGAATTACTCGAGCAGGTCTACGACAGGTTACTGGATGCTAATTTAACCATCAATTTGGATAAGTGTGAGTTCTGCAGGTCCAGTTTGACTTATCTTGGACATGTCATTGATAACAACGGACTACACACTGATCCAGCAAAAACTCAAGCCATAACTGACTTTCCTAAACCTACGAATACTACTGGTATAAAGCGATTTCTGGGAATGATAGGCTGGTATAGACGATTTATACCGAATTTTTCATCCTTGTCTGCGCCTATTACCGAGTTAATCAAGGGTCGTGGTAAACGTCAGACTGTCGTATGGAATCAAAACGCCACTGAGTCTTTCGAAAATTTGAAGAAACAGTTAGTTTCTGCCCCTATTTTAGCAAGTCCTGACTTCAGTAAACGTTTTTTTATACAGTGCGACGCGTCAAATTATGGCCTGGGCTGTATTTTAAGCCAGGGAGAAGGTGAAGAGGAGCGCGCTATCGCATATGCATCAAGGACGTTGAATAAAGCGGAACGTAACTATTCGGTCACTGAACGCGAATGCCTAGCGGTTATTTTTGGTATCGAGAAATTCAGGCCTTATGTTGAAGGTACCGAATTTACAGTGATCACAGATCACTATAGTCTTTTGTGGTTGCTTTCTATGAAAGATCCAGTAAATAGATTAGCCCGTTGGAGTGTTCGCTTATCACAGTATTCTTTTAAAATCCAGCATCGGAAGGGAAATCTGAACGTCGTACCTGACGCATTGTCTCGCGCACCCTTAGAAGTCTCTTCTTTGGAATTGTCCGAGAATGACCTCGATCCGTGGTATCGTCGCATGTTGACTCGAGTCACTAAAGCACCAGCTGATTATCCCGATTGGAGGATAGAATCAGGGCGTTTGTACAAACTCATACCAAACTTCCATAATGTTGTTTCTAATTTAGTAGAATGGAAGCAGTTAGTTCCTAAGTCGCGTCGTATTGACATTTTCAAAGAATGTCATGATGATCCGACTTCTGCTCATTTGGGGACGCTTAAAACTTTTAATAAAATCATAGAGTTGTACTATTGGCCCAGGATGCGTGCTGACGTGGCGAGGTATGTGCGGCGGTGCCCGGTTTGTTTGTCATCCAAAGCTTGCCAAGGCGGACGGTTTGGTTTAATGGGTCGAGAAAAGAAAGTGCGTTTCCCTTTCCAATGTATTTCAGTTGACTTAATGGGACCGTTTCCCAGATCTGCGAAAGGTAACACCATGTTGCTAGTGGTTTGCGACTGGTTCACTAAATTTGTTTTAGTGCAACCGCTACGTAGAGCTACTACCAAAGCCATTTGTGATTTTCTCGAAAATCATGTTTTTCTCCTTTTTGGCACTCCGCAGATTTGTCATGTCGATAATGGTCCACAATTTACCAGCAACGAATTTCGGAAACTCATGAGTGACTATAACGTCAACCATTTATTTTATAATGCATTATACCATCCCCAAGTTAATTTTGTTGAGCGAGTTAATCGAGTAGTCGGTACCGCTATGCGATCATATGTCAAAGAAGATCATAAGACTTGGGATGTAGAAATACATAAAATTGCTCATGCGATCCGATCTGCCACTCACGAGGTGACAGGGTTTACTCCGTCTTTTCTTAATCTCGGGCGTACCGTACCCGCTAAGGGAGATTATTATGGTCGTATAATGAATTTGAGGGAAGAGGAATTAACTTTAGAGAATCGTGAACGGGTGGCTGGGGAAATGAACCGGTTAGATAAACTTTTTGTAGATGTAAAGAAGCGATTACACGACGCTTACCAACGCAATTCTACTCATTATAATTTTAGGAAGCGTAGTATTCAGTTTAAGAAAGGAGACGTAGTTTGGCGTCGAAATTTTGCATTGTCGAATGCTAGTAAACATTTTAGTAGTAAACTGGCTCCTAAATATTTGAGAAGTCGTGTAAAGGAAGTAACTGGTCCATTAACCTATCGTCTCGTGAACGAACGCGGTAAAGAGGTTGGAGTATTTCACGTTAAAGATTTAAAACCCCATCCTTCGGTTTCCGATTTAGTGGAACCTGAGGATCAGGTTGAGAGATGTCGTGGAGGGTGAGCGAAACCTTATTTTAGTCCATAAGTCATACCATCTGACTTATCATTTTCCGTGGGTCCATCATTCCCGACTCACTTTCTGTTTTTAATTTGTTGTCTTTTGTCTTTTTATCAACGGCTGTGAACATTAACACCTCAAGTTCATAGTCGTACCATCTGAGATTTTTTCTCACACTTTTTTGAAGTCGTGATAATACAGTATTGGAAGCCCTTTGTTGGTCAATTGTTGACCAAATGCCAATTAGTTTGGAAATTTTTTATTTTTTTGTTCATTAAACGTTTCTATGCCCAAAGGACTTTGAGTGCCTTTGTCTGAAACAAACCTTACTGCTGGGTGAATGTTCTTTTTTTCACTTTCGAGCCGTGCAATGGGTCCCATGAGGTCCATTTGTTTGTACGGTTGGTTTCAGACCACCGTTACATATTTTGTTTTTTGTGGATACAGATCCTATGTGGTGCTGTACCAAACCAATTGAGAATTCCAGTGCATGTCGATAGCCAGGGATGGTCTCAACATTTTTTTATTGACTTTTTGAAGCGCCACGCGCTCTGTCAAACGGGTTAACGCCTTAAGCAGATTTGAATAGCAACGTTGCGATTACTGTTCAGAAAACCCATTTTGTTTTTTTTCCTTGGTTACTTTATGAATCGTTTAAAGGATTCAATTTTTAGTTTATTTCCAATATTGTAGAAGAGCGTCTTCAACGTCCTAGTTAGCGTAGTACAACTGAGTGCTTAGTATTAGGCAGCGACTATCATTTTCACGGCATGAAATGCAGTTGGGAGAGGGCAATGTAACGAATTTTTTTACAATCGTTACGAAATAACATCGACTTGTACAACACCGTGTATATAAGATTCTGAAATCGACCGGCTTTCGTTCGATTTTCCGTAACCGCTCGGTGAAGCATCCATCTTGATTTTGTCGACAATCGAGTTCAGTCGTAGTCAATTTTTGTTCCGACTAATATTATTAATTAGACGATTAATTAATTGATTTGGTCATTTAAATTGGTGGATGGATGTTTTCGCTACTGCGGATTACCATAAAAACATCATTTCAATCATTTCCGTAAGTTAACTTGTTGAAATAACTTCTTTAAGTAAATTCGTTTATTCAATTTTAGAGTACATGTGTTCTGATTAGAAAACACATTCGCACAGGGCTGTTTTAAACTGTTTTTAAAACTGTAGTTTTATAAATCGAATGACAAGGTTAAATTGTCAAAACGACGAATTATTCTGGCTGATGTCAACTGTTAATTTTTTGGAATTCTGATAATTAATTACACACTGGAAAGTAACAACTTTAGGAATAACATTCAATCTTTGGGGTTCTTTGTTAACCAACTTATTTCATGGTGTTTCCTGACCTGGTCAAGGTAGCTGTTTCCGTACAATCAGTGGAGTGGTCAAAGACGTATTCCCTTCATCATCCTGGTGTTACAGTAGTCAAATTTTGGAGTCCGCTTAATTGTCAACAGCGAGTATTTTGTATTTATTTAATCCTACCAAGGTACCTTTGGGGTGAGTTGCATTTTGTAAGACTTGTAAATTTATTGCTGTACATTTAACAACACCATTTAATTATTTTTATTACGGATCAGCTCGCTGATTATATATGAATTGTTGCTACATACTATCACAGTTGTTGTACAGTAATTTCAACGAATATAATTTGTTTACCATTATTTTTTTGCATTCTTTATTTCTATTGCATCATTTGAACTTACAACCCATGACTCTAGCTCCCGCTAAATACGAGTTGGTTTAAACGTACATCAGGGTTACTGCCGACAGCAAATTTTACTGTCATTTTTTTGGCAGATGTTATTTTGACACCTTGTAATACCAAAGACCTCATTAGTCTTCGGAACTTGCAAGGGTGGAAAAACTTACACTGTCCAGGGAAAATGTACATCGGTTACCGCTCTGTATGCGTCCTTTTATTTCTTCGGTTATGTCATTGTCTGCAGCGACAGTTGACCCCAGGTATTTAAAATGTTGGACTCTTTCAAAATTGTACTGGTCGATGGTGACATTTTGTTATTCTATTGCAAGAAGAAAAAGTTCCTACTGTTTCATTATAAGCACAAAAGGAAGTGCCAATTTTTCAAATTTGTAACAATTTTAGTTCGTTTAATTTTTTTTAAATTTAAAAATAAATAATTCTTAAAGTTATGGTGGTGCAATTTTTGTAAATTTAAAAATTTCTCATGCAAAAAGTCAGTATGGGGAATCTGCTTCCATTGCCCCCCCCCTGGGGCCTCTTATGAGGTTTTGGTTACGCCACTGTAAATATTATTTATGTAAATTAAAGAAAAACTTCATATAATTTTAAATGGTAAAATGTGCTAAGAAAATCCTGCGAAATGGACAAATAAATGACACCCTAGTCTCAGTTGCAAGGAAATACATATTATCAGTAGTAGCTGACCAAAAGAAGAAGATTATTAATATCAAATCTGAAGTATAAGGTCCTTGTTTTGACCCATTATTAAAACTATAAAAATTAATAAACAGTTTTTATAATAGCTACCGAAAAACCTCTGAAAAGGGAAATACTAACTTCCTGGGAGAAAAATTCCAGTCAGCTGCTCTGAATGAGTATTTTCACTAAAACCAAAAATATATAGTAATTTTATTAGCGGGATACGTGGGACGATATGTGTCCCTATAAATTCCAAGGAATACAGAGGATTCTGTATTCTGGATTTTAGGTAGAAGGGCAGGGCAGAGAGGAGGCCATTTTAGTGGCCCTCGTCCCATCATTCCCTGAGCCATCCCAACTGAAGGATGAACTCCAGGACCCTGGCAGGCGAGGTGCCTCTAATTCTGGCCATGTGAGGCCAGAAGTCCCACAACGTGATAACTCGTTTTGACGCCAGAGCTGGGCAGTAACAGAGCGAGTTGTCTCGTCTGATACATTACATCCCCAGCATCTCATCTACGATCCCCAACGAGTTAAGGTGTTTGTTGAGTTTACAGCTTTTAGCCCTGCCCTTCCTTGTCTGCATTCAGTTTCATTGGCCTATCTGCTGGAATGAAGCTCTAGGGTATGCTGTTTTAGAAGGTAATCTAGGATCTTGACGAGTTTTCGTCACCCTCGTGGTCTTGGTGTCCCTTGACCCAAGGAAGAGAAAGGATATTCTGATTTGATATCTGATGCTGTTTGTAGATATTTGAATGTTTTTGTCATGGATACATTATTTGTCCTAGACCAAATACTATTATACCAATAAGTTTCGTTTGGAAAGCTGACGTGTACTTGCCCAGCGATATGCTCATTTTTAGGTCAAGTTCGGCGGAAAAGATTCCTGCCCCTGCTCCAACATTTTTTTTGAACAGTCAGGGAATGGGCAAATGTCATACTCGTCGGTTTTTGGCGGGTTTAACAGGATTTTAAATTTCCTATTGAATATGTATTTAGGAAGATTCTGTCAGAAGGGCCACCCTCGCGGAGTAGTCCCCCAATATCCGTATATGACCCACAGCTCCATGCCTCTAACCTGGAAGAGGATACACATTGCCGATGAAAATCATATATTGACTGTTACTGACAAGCATAAGCAAAATAGGTAAGGGAGCTGCCAACATTGTTGAGCACTTAAAAACGCATCCTGGATTTGATAAATACGGTATGATCGTGGTTATGAAGGATTATGCTAACCTGTATTCTATTTTATACAATGTTGCTGATTGATTAAAATGTTGTTTATTTTACAGTTTTGTTCCTTAAATCCTGCCTTTGAGACTGGACTTATGGTTTTATTTGGAATTGAGTTTCAATTCGCAAAGTATCATTTTAGGAGTTTTTAAAATTTCTTAAGAAAAGAAGGATGGAAGTTAAAAAGAGTAAACTGCTATGTACTCGAAGGAGCAACTTCTGCTGGATTGTGCCATAAAAGTAATGATTTAGGCAAGGTATTTTCTTGAAGGTTAAAGTTGGCAATACAAATTTCTTTTATGCTGCACGCACACCGATAGAGCAAAACGATTTAAGACAAAACATTTCGTTTTATCTAAAAACTTGATAGAACAAAACGTTGTGAAATAAAATGTTTTGTATTGTCTTGTCTTAAAAGGTTTTCTCTGGTCTTGAAACTTTTGTTTCGCCTTGAAACGTTTTGTTGATCTGAAAACAAACTGATTAAAACGTTTTAACACAAAACAAAACATTTTGCTCGACAACGCAACGTTTTGTTCTATCATGTTTTTAGATGAAACAAAGTGCGTTTTAATGCGACAAACGTTTTGTCTTAAAGCGTAAAATACGTGGAATAACCTATAAAATCGTTTGGGGTGTTATACATGAAGAACTGCAAATGAAAAAGTTGTCAGCAAGATGGGTGCTGAGCTGCTGAGTTTGCTCACAAGAGAACAAAAACGCAACCGTATGAACATTATTTCAAAGGAATGTTTGGTATTATTTTAGCATTAATTCTCAAGAATTCTTGCGTCGATCCATCACTCCAGAAATGAAGGAACAGGCTAAAGGGTGAACTGAAGCTGGCGGAAGTGAACCAAAGAAAGCAAAAACAGTTTCATCGACTGGAAAGGTTATGGAAACTATTTTTTGGGATTTTCATGGAATAGTATTCATCGAATATCTTCAGAAAGGAAAATCAATAACAGGGGCATGCTGTGCACAATTATTGGATCAAAATAAATTTGGGCAAGAAAAAAGTGCTTGGTTTTGCATTTTTCTTGTCAAAAATTGCAATGGCAAAACTGCATGAATTAGGTTACGAATTACTTCCACATTCACCATTTATTCTACGGAATTGGCTGCTAGTGATTTCTTTTTTCCAAACTTTACTAAATCTCTTGGAGGAAAGAGATTTAGGTCAAATGAAGAAGTGATAACCAAAACAACATTTTGAAGAGTTTGAAAAATGTGTCTACCTAAAAGGAGACTATGTTCAAAAATTAAATAAATTTTTCCCCAAAAATATTCTAAGGATTTAATAACTGCCCTCGTACTTATTTATCCAGATGTGCATAACGCATCTATGATGTACTCAACAACTATTGTCTTCATGTATTCAAAGGTCATACAAGTTCTTCAACAAAATTTGCCTAATTTTACAATAATTGCTTATTTTTGCATTGCATGCAAATTTTCGAGGCTCTTCATATTTAGAAGCTATGAACTTGAACAGTCTGGTTCGAGGTTTTCAATGCCACCATTTTCATTGTGCATATAATTGAATATTTTACAATGCATATTCTCATGCTTAAAACTACATTTCCGCGTGTCACAATAAATAAAAAATCTAGTTAATATATTCATAACATGAAACTTTTCTACCTACTTAGAGAATGCAGAAACAGCAAATGTTCAACGTTTCAATACAGAAAAGAATCTCTTCTTCCAGTTAAAAAGTTGATACCATGATTACCTGCACCATTGCTTATAGTCTATAATGAATGCTTGTGGTAACATTCCTTGGTTAATCTTGGTTAATCGAATTACAAATTAAAATACCTCGCAAGTGAAAAAACGCGAAAACTTTCAGACAATAAACCGCGAGTGAAAAAACGCGAAAAACTCAGACAAAATCGTAAAGATGACATAAACCTCTCCCTCCTCCTCTCCCAAAAACAACCCACGCCGACTTGCACTACGCGCATACCAGGAGCTACGCTCCAAGTTTGATGACAATCAAACGAACTCATCGTCCGATGCCAGTCGAGACCAAGAGAAGGCCGGTTTACCGGGATGCTCTTAATGCAGAACCAGAAACCAGAAACCAAAACCAAATTAAAATCCACAACTCCAGTAACGATCTGGTAAGAGGAAAAATTTTCAGGTTACCATACCATAGCAAACTCTTCAAAAGTTCCAATCAATAAAAATTGACATCAATGACCGGGAGGTCTGGGGGGTATGGAATACAATATTTACTCTTCTTCGTTGATTTGGTTGCTAATTTCGCTTTGAATATTTCTTGATGGGCTTTTAGGCCCAGTTGTTCAGTATTCAGTTATCTTTTAACCTGAATTATTTTCCATGGAAACAATTCTTGAAACAATCATTTCTATGGAAAATAACCCAGGTTAAAAAATAACCCGAAACTGAACAACTGGGCCTTAAGGTTGTAAATTTTTCTTTTAGAATTAATACGTACTAACTCATGGAGGGAACGTATGGAGGAAACGTATGGGGGGTAAAACAAATAGGGGTAACGTATGGGCAGGGGTAATTTATGTGAGTATTCGATTACGTAATAAACTTCTCTTATATACCGACGCGACGCTTGAGCTGTGGTTTTTGACTGGTTTAATGTCATGATTAAACATGGTAGACTATTGTTCATTTTCGGCTTCATATGAATAAATCCAAGTTTCATCAGATTGTAGACCAAATTTGAAAGACCTCGGTTGAATTTCTTGAGCATTTGTTTGCACCATTTGACACGACTTTGTTTTTGAGCTTCTGTCTGATTGTGTGGGATCCAATGACTGCAAAGCTTCCGTACGTTTAAATGATCGTGTAAAATAAATCATGTGTATTGCTTTCATATTAATGCCTAAGAATGCTTGAATCTCTCGATTAGTCACATGCCGATCTCGCTCAATCATTTCGCATTAACATTAGGGGCAACAACAGACGTTGATGGACGACCTGCACGAAATTCGTCACTGTGAGTGGTGCGTCCACGCTGGAATTCGTAAAACCAGCCATAAACAGTACCCTTGGACGGTGCTTCATTTCCGAAAGCCAAAACAAGTCGATCGATGGATTGTTTCGGCTCTAGACCACATTTAAAATCATGGCAAGTGATTAGTGTAGCTCCCCGACTAATATATTATAACACTGCACTGCACTGCTCTGAATTATTGATCGACACAGATTCAATTTTTTTTTCAAACATTTTAGGCTTCTATACAAAGTATAACAAGAAGCCTTATGATCTAGCTCCGTGTCCGTCCGTCTGTCCGTCTGTCTGTCCGCATAATTCAAAATCATACAGAGCGTTTCAAATCGTGTTGGAAATACTCTGTGTGTATAGAGGTCTAAGAACTGGGTAGCCAGTGCGCTACTTTTAGGCTTCTATACAAAGTATAACAAGAAGCCTTATTTAGGCTTTTATACAAGGTATAGAAAGAAGCCTTATGGTCTGGCTTCGTGTCCGTCCGCATGTTTCAGAGCCAATCATAACGTTGATCAACTGATACGTTGTTATATTGTAAATGCTTCGTCTATATAGTATTGCGTTAATCTGTTAATCCGTTGTTTCGATTTGCTAATGCAATTTATAAATACGCAAATGTTCGAAAGAAATTTACTAAGTTAAAGATATTTTCAAAGAGGTCTCCCTATATGAACTACTTGTTAGGCTTCTATACAAAGTATAGCAAGAACCCTTATGATCTGGCTCCGCGTCTGTCCGTCTGTCTGTCTGTCCGCATAATTCAAATCTTATCAGAACCTTCGAAATTGTGATTGTGACCGCAAAAATTTAATTAGTGCAGATTATCTGATATTACATTATAATAATATGGCGACCAAAAATAACAATTTTTTTTCAATGCAGACCAAATATAAGTTATATTTTATTTACATAATTTTTCACCTATATAGGAAATTTAAATACGTTGATACGTTGATACGATGATACGTTGATACGTTGATACGTTATTACGTTGATACGATGATACGTTGATACGTTGATACGTTGATACGATGATACGTTGATACGTTGATACGTTGATACGTTGATACGTTGATCCGTTGATACGTTGATCTGTTGATACGTTTTAGGCTTCTATACAAAGTATAACAAGAAGCCTTATGATCTAGCTCCGTGTCTGCCTGTCCGTCCGTCTGTCTGTCTGTCTGTCTGTCTGTCCGTCTGTCTGTCCGCATAATTCAAAATCATACAGAGCGTTTCAAATCGTGTTGGAAATACTCTGTGTGTATAGAGGTCTAAGAACTGGGTAGCCAGTGCGCTACTTTTAGGCTTCTATACAAAGTATAACAAGAAGCCTTATGATCTAGCTCCGTGTCCGTCCGTCCGCATAATTCAAAATCATACAGAGCGTTTCAAATCGTGTTGGAAATACTCTGTGTGTATAGAGGTCTAAGAACTGGGTAGCCAGTGCGCTACTTTTAGGCTTCTATACAAAGTATATTTATGATTAGGGCCAATTTATTTGTCAAATCGTCTTGACGTTTCTTCGGCGAATCGCCCATGAAAGCTGCGGGTCTCGCGGAAGGAGGAACAACCGGTAAAACCGTCACGATCATCCACTCGGGTCGTGAGTATTTCGGATCCATTCCCAGGGCGCTGCAATCTGCGTCGCTAATTTGTCTAAAGATATGCAGCACTTCTTCCGCCAACAAATACTTTTTTTCTTGTGGAACCTTTCCGTCGGATTCCTTCCATTCGGCCGTCAAATCGAGACCCGATTTTCTAATTACAGGTTGATGATTTCCACATCCACCATCCGCGTGACATATTGTTTGTTCTTTGCACATACCGTACACTACTTCTAAGCGTTTCTTGGAATCGTCTGTAGTTATCTTCTGAGCGTGTTCATAGTGGTTTTGTTTCTTTGTGTTCACTAACAATTTACTGCAATTAAAGCAGACGCAGCGTAAAACTTTCATGACATTGTTAATCATGCCAACGTGAAAGATAGGTTTGGCCAATTCGATGTGACCAAAGTGACCGGGGCAAGTGTCCCGGTCGCCTTCGCATGTTTGACATGGTAAAGTGCTGTCAAACGCTCCCATCCTCGGATCCATCAAGCCGCCCACTTTTGGAAGACTTCCTTCCATAATTTCTACATGATTTATACCTTCTGGGACGACAGACATGCTACGAATATCTTCCGGACTAAAAATACCAAATTGCACATTCTTTACAGTTTTGAAAGCAGATTTGTTTTCGATTAATGTCATTGTTAATACCGTAATTTACTTTTACTTAACGCGCGAAAAATTAGCCAAACTGTTACATCTACTATACTCATAGGGCGATGTCCTATATAAGCAAATTGATCTGCTGATACGTTGATACGATGATACGATGATCCGTTGATACGATTATACCTTGATACAATGATTCGTTGATACGATTATACCTTTATACGATGATCCGTTGATACGATGATCCGTTGATACGATGATCCGTTGATACGATTATACCATGATACGATTGTCCGTTGATCCAATTATTCTTTGATACGTGGCTTACTGGTCTAACTGCCGCAGGGATTAACGGCCAGAATAAAGTGAAGATAAGGTATTGTCCCAAGGATATGATTTACTAGTTTTACTTTGATGTGAAAAAAACAAGTTTTTATTTATTTTAACCATAGCAGTGGCTTGATGTGATTAGTGAAGTTAAGTTGTAAATAAAAGAGAAAGAGAGGATTGGTCCACCTCAAAAAATGGACCGCACATTACAGAGAAGTAAAGTTTCGAATGGAATGGAAAAGTTTGATTGTTATTACTTATATAGTAAATGATAATTACCAACCGCAAAAAATGTAATTGGTGCAGATTATCGGATTATCTGATGTTACATTATAAATATTATGTCGCCCAAAAATAACTAGCAACAACAACTTTTCACACCAGAAAGGTAGCTGTATAGAAGCCTAGGAACTGCCGCTAAAGCGAGTTCCACCTTTTTTAATAAAGGAAGGAATATTTTAATTATCAATTATGTTTTACTTTTTATCAAGAATTTTAATGGTGTCTTCTTTTTATAATTGAAATTTTTTTTAATTTTGACCTTGCGACGATCCCTTTTGAAGGTTTTACGATATGCAAAGATGTGAAAATTCGGAGCCTACCTGAATTTTAATTGTTAATTTGGCACAAAAGCGTTATTTAAAATTTTAGGAGTAACTATTAAATTTTTTGTATCGACGACAAAGTCTGCTGCCATTTGAAATATTGTGGAGGATGGTTTTTGTGCAAATATTTGCTTTATCGTGAGTCACGTCTTTGCTGACCGCGGAAGTAATCTTTTGTTGGTGTTACTTTGCACCCCAGATGATCACCTCGAAATGCCTTCGGATATTATGAAATAGAAAAGAAAACATGGGCAGAAAATATTCGAATTTGGCAGCAATAAATTTGGCTTTTGGCATTTGTGAAAAATACAGATGAACAACAAATAGTCGTTTAATGGCTTAATTAGAATCGATCATTCTATTAGGACTTGTTATGGTCACAGAGTGTAACTTGATAAAGGCTGATATCAGTTAATTGAAATCAATAAAAGAGTTATGTTTAACAAATGCTGATGTAAGTAAAAAAGTAATAAAATGATCAAATAAGCATGTGGTATTTTTAAAGCGACATTGAAAATTAAAATAATATCCAAATAATAAACAATTAAATAATATTTGCGACAACATGTAAATTCTTATGCAATTAACGCGATTATTGTTGGGAAAAATAAAACAATTAGAGTGGGAGGTAACCGTTACATTTTATTATAAAACACTTCAAAAAAATTACAATGAGCCTACGAAAAATAAAATTTCAAATAATTTACATAAATAGAATTTTTTAAACATAGAGAGATTTATTTTATTAAAACGAGTTAATCACAATTAAGGTAGCCCCATTTTTGCGAAACTAAAGCCGGGTTCGTGCACACGCCGCCGCGACGTCATTTTCTGCGATCTTGATTGGTTCAGCGGTGTTCGTGTTTCGAGGTGGACCAATCGCGTCGCGGTTTCGGCGTGTGCATAAACTGAGCTTAACAATAATTTTGTTACATTTTAGTCGCACAAAAGAGGGGACGTAGTCACGTAATAAGGATACTTTAATAATGTGGTGTCAAATTCGTCTAAACCTTTAGTTTTATTAAAGTAATTGTAATTAACACATTAATCACATCTTAGTTATATTAATTTTAGGTAATTACACAAAAGAACATAAGCTTTTACAATATTATAAAAATATCGTGAAGACGTAAGTTATGTATATTATAGTGCAGTTTACAGACAAAAGTCATGTAATATTTTAAAAATACACTTATAATCTAATCCATAATTTCGATATTTTACAAAATTTCAACTCTTAGTTAGACTATTCTGTCCATAAATAGAGAGAATTGTGGGTACGTACACTAATATTACTATTTTTAAATTGCAATGCAGACTTAATAACAGCCATGAAATACAATAATTAATTAAACATTTATTTACACTTTTAATTAACATAAAATGTTATGCGTACAGTTATTGATATGCAATTGTGCAGAAAGGTAAAAATATTTGGATTCAAACGGTCGTCATCTATCGATTATTTTCTAAAACGTATTTTATTTGCAAATACTGAGCAGGGCCGGGATTGGAACGTTAAAGTACAAATATATAATTTACAAAAAGTTCACTACTGCATTCTTAAAAGAAGTGCACGTTTTTACGAAATAATCGATAGACGCATGTTAGTATAATTATTTTTTACAAACGGATTTATCGCTTTATTTGAGCTAGCATTTTTTTTTAATAATAAAACAATTCCACCGTCAAATCTGAAACATTCATTGTTTTCTTATCAACATTATGGTACACAAGTTTGCGGATCTATTCTAACCGAAATGCCGAAAGTTACCTTTCGGGGGGATGCCGAATTAGGATAGATCCGAACAGCTGCTAAAAGAAAATGAAAATAAGCACCAAGTAATATAAAAAAAGGAATTTGGTCAAAATATAATCTATCACTTCTATAATATTAATTTAATAATTTAAATAATTCCTAATAATAAATTTTCTTGCGCATTAATCTTTACGCGTTTTATCGCTTAATGCCATCTTCAAAAGGTACAACGTTTCACACGCACAACGAAGCAAAAAAGCTCGGCCCATTTTATCGATGTGGCAAGCGAATGATGATCGTTTTGTGCGTTTGACGATTGTAACGATTGAGTAACACTTGGATAAATTTCTGAGCCGATAATTATTATTTGTTTTTTTTTAAATTACAAAGTTAGGCGCAGTTGTATAGGACGGTCGATAAAAAAAATTAAACTATCTATAACTTTTCACATTACACAGCACCGAGTATGTTCAGTCGAATACAGCAAAGTTAGTGAGCATTGCGTTTTTGTACGCGACGTTATTATGTACTAAAAGCAGTCCTTAAAGGGTTCTCAAAGCTCTAAATCTAATCCTCCAAGAACTGTCCTCAACATCTGTTGTCAACTGAGCGTACTCATTTAAATGTGCCAACTTTCCTTCTTATAAAAATGTTCTTTTCTTAAATCTAGGATGTTCTGTCGTATCCCGTAATTTGAAAATATTTATTTAGAATAAAGGCGACTGCAATAAAAAATTAATAAAATTTCTAAAACTACTCACGTGAAATTTACGTTAAAGGTATTAGCAGTATGCCGGTCGTACATAATAACCAAGTTACAGAAACGCTAATGGTGGAACATCGAGAATTAATTTCGGCGTAAGCAGGGGTGTTAATAAAATGTCTCGGTGTTTGAGTTGGAGCTTTTGATTCTTGTACACAAGGTAGATCGGCGAGTGGTATTTGAAATAAGTGCCTCAACGTTGGATCTTCCGGTTGGGAAATTGTTACTTGATTTTGCAAACTTTGTTGTTGCTGATAATCGTCGTCTTCGTAGTACAAATATTCGCTTTCACCATGTCCTGCGCTAAGTGGATTAAGAGAAGGATCTTCGTCGTCGAGTAAAGTGTTGTCGACAGCTTCAGATTTTGTTGAGAACAAGGATGCCGCTGGAAGTTGATCCTCGTCTATTTCCAAGTGGCACGTTAACTCGTTGAGCGTATCGCGAATTATTTGGTTCTTTGTTTCGTTTCGTAAAATATGCATCCACGCCAATCGGCAGTCGCATACGAACTGGTTATCTGAAACGGAACAAAAATTTCCACTTTACAAAGCAATTCACTTGAGAAACAAAAAACTTATAAATAAAGTATCCACATTATTGGATTTGGCCTTCTGTTTTTGATGCACAAACATAAATAACAATAATATATTGAATCAATCAGCGATCGTAAAAAAATCGAGCAGACTGTTTTTTTTGCAAAAATATTTATTTCTGGGCCATACTAAACACACAAATCAAAACCTAATTCTTATTAAAGTGACGTCAAATGCAGGAACTAAACGAGCTATATATCATTTATACAAGTGCGCCAACAGCATCAAATATCAAATACGAACCATTTACCGATATTAAATCAATGCTGTAAACAACAGAGATGAGACAGGGTTTGTATTAATTCTGACAGATCTCGAGGGGCTTTAGGGTCAACACAACCCCACGGGACACTAATCCGCACTGATACTAATGCCAATTAAGACTTGGGGCTACATAAAACTAGGGTGCGTTATGTATGATTCTAACATACGTGTAGCAGTTGGTATTCCTAAAATAAACTCGTGTCTACCAAAAGATGAAATTTTAATTATCCGTTTCGCCAATTATTACAAGTAAAATTGTGTTTTCAAATAAATTATGACGGAGGGGAATCACATACTAGTACATATTATACAACTTTGTTTCGCTCCGTAACTATCGCTGAAAATCAAAGTTAATAAAGTCGTAGAATGGCAGGCACAGGTGAGTACACCCACGACTTACGACTACGTAACGACGCGACGCCGACGTCTGCATGTGAGTTTTATTGAACACTCGGTATATTTCACTACGTTTTCCTTTTGCATTCGCCTAGATGAATTTCAAATCGGCTTTGCTATTGTGTTCCCATAGACTAAATAAATTTATAGCTCCGCAGAGGCTGCGTAAAATTTGAAATGGCTCTGCGAGCAGTGAAATATAGATGGCAACACTTATTTACCAATCCGACGAGTGTTAATGCATTGCTGTTATCTATTTTTCAGTTTTCGCTAAATTCAATTTAATTTATGGAAAGCCATTTTATAATCTGGAATTACAAATCGGTAGTTGTTACTTCCTGACTAAACGTAAACAAGGACTTACTGCGGCTTAACGTGGAATTAAAACCACGGTACACGTAACTCGTTAACTTGACAAGTTTTCCTACGGAAAATAGTCAACTTTTGTTTTTATATATTTAGATTTAAGAACCGTTGTATAGTTTATAATGTACGTAATGAATATTACTTACTTAGTTTTCTTCAGGCTTTTCGCAGTGCTTTCAGATAGTAATTATTTTTCTCATTTACAATTTATTTTGTAAAACTTTGTATTGTAATGCTGATGAACAAGAAGAAAACTGCTTAATTCTAAAAGCATAATAATTGCGACAAATGGAATTTTTATAAATAGAGTAAAAATATTTAAACAACTTCTGAAGTCAAGCCTGAAATGTGCTGAAAGCAGAACCGGACTGGCTGCTAAATGGAGAATGCAACAAATTTTGCGTTTCTCGATGCTTTTTTTAATTAGTAAATCAATTGAAATAAAAAACATCATTGTTTTCTAGTAATTTTTCAACTTACAGCTTATAATTGCTCAAATTAATAATTTTGTTATAGCTCCATAAAATTTTGCAAAATTTGAAATTTTATTAATCATTTCACACTTCGGAATTTACGTCAACAGATTTTGCTACGAAGGGTTCAATGCGGAATCCAAATCACGTCATAAGTGATCAGCTGAACATTAATTCTGTAGTTTAAGATTATAAATTTTTCTTTTACAATGTATCCATAACTGGGGGAGTATTCCATACCCCCCAGACCCCCCCGGTCTCCAATATTATTGTCTACAGGTAGGCCCTTTCTGTTCTATTAGTTTTGTTTATTATGATAGATCCGATTTTCCGTGTTAACTAAACTGAACCTGGGAAAACTTTCTTCCGTGATTATTGTGGTACGACCGTGACCGGGGGGTCTGGAGGGTTATTCCCTCCCCCAGACCCTTTGGTTAAAATAATAGTATAAAGTAAAGATTTTTATTTAAATATATTGTGCCCTCCCATTTAAAAAAAAAGTGACGAGCCGCCACTGCTGTGCTTTATAAACTTTTTAAAATTACTTCTGTGGGCATAATTGGATTTTACATCTTAGATAATTTTCTTAGCTGGCCTTCGATGTGCCTGTACACTGTGTTTTATTGTTATGAAGGCAAATCATTAACACAGTGGGACGACCGACGGCTTTACGTGCCCTCCGAATCACGGAGACGATCAAGAAATTTTTACGCTCAAACCCGGAGTGTTTATCGCGCTAACTATCAGGCCATGACCGTCATCTTCTTAATTTGAAACAGAAATAAATGGTTTTATTATTGTTGTTAGCGCGATGCCTGAATTGGTCACCGGATGTCACGTCACTATTACGCATAATTGGACATAACCCCTACGGGGTTTGAAGTGTATAGACGTGTTTTCAATTGTAATTGCTGTATAAATTATTAATATAGTAAATAATTTTAGGGCGTCATTGGCGTTCAAGCCGTTTATTCCGCCTTTCAATTTAGTAGCGCCATCTATTGATAACCTTTGGAACTTAAGCAGGTGTTTCGAAATTTCATGTTTCAAATTATAATCAAATAAAATACCTTTAAACTAGAAAATATATTCGTTAATTGTCAATGTTCTAAAAAAATTTATGGCTGTTAGTAAAAATTGGAATTAAACAAGTAAGAATTTAAACTTTATTTGACTATATTTTATGCCAAAATCGTAAAAATGGGATTTTTATGCTGAGGTCACATTTTCTAACCCTCTCCCCCAGGCGTGGACGTCCTTTATGGAAGAATTTTAAATAAATTAAAAAAATAAGCAGTCATAAATATTCATAAAAAGGAACTTTCTTGCCAACAAAACTACTGTTTAAATACTTTTTTCCCATGTTTCCCATGTTCACCCAATTTAAAATAATTTTAGTCAAAATTGAGATTCCGCTTCAAAACTATTTGAGATGTGATTAATTTTATTGTATCGTATGTATTTATTGATGTGGTTGTGCGGCCTAAAGGCCGCACTGTCACATTTTACGCTGATTAACTTAATGATAAATGAATATTTAGAAATATAGCAATGATCGCAAATTATGGTTTAGATTCGCCCAGCTCAGAAGTCCCTATCTCGCGATTTCTTATCTGACATTCCCGGTAAAAATTTGCATAATTTAAATTTTCCCATTTTTTATACAGGGTGTCCAATGTTTCCCATTTTTGGAAGATTAAAACTGTGATAGATTGATGGTTGACCAATCAGATTCGTTATAGAACGTGATAGATAGAGTTAGGATATTTCTGTAGGAAATATCATCGTGAACCAGTTATATTCAAGCCCAGTGGTCCCAAATTTCGGTTTATGAGTTTACATATACGGAATTTTCTAATAGCAATAGAAGTTACACAGTAGTGGTTGAGATGATTTCTAATTTGGACGATTTCTATTCGATTTGTTTCGTAGTTCAAACAAATTGGATTTTTTTGTGTTAGGAAGTGAAAGTATGACTGATATATAACCGTCTTTGCATTTTAAGGAAACTTTTCATAATGGAAGGGAAAAATGTCCACAAATGTTCTTCAGTCGGAGATTAGAAAATATACCAAGCAAGCAAAATCAGCGCACTTTTAATGAACTGTTAAGTCGAGTTGTTAGGTTTTTGCTTGGTATATAGTTTAAAGTTATGCAAGTTGCCATCTCAGATCCTTGTATATCGGATTTAAGACAGGATTATAAGTTTGAAACGCTGCGACCATTTCGTAGATTTACACAAAAGATTAGTTTGAATTTGAATCTTTGGATAGAGTTTCTTGGTATACTGGTGAATAAAGGCCGTTCACAATTATTTGAATTTAATCTATAGATTCGTGGTCCCTCTTGTAAAATTTCATGAACTACATCTACATTTTTTTAAAAATCCCCGAAACTATGTACACAAAATTTCACAAATATCCTCACAAATTAGGAATCATCCGTATTTAACTCAAACAATTTTCATTGATCCGATCCCAAAAATGAATAACGCAAACAAAAACTTGATTTACATAATATTTTATTTTCCAATTCCACTTATTGAGTAGCCTGCCTTCCTTTAAGGAATCTCGATAATCCATTCATGCGCGTCCCATTTAGTTGAATTTTTCCATAAGCGAATAAAGAAAGTTTCAAAAAATACAATATTACTTTTCAAGCAGCATTCTAAGTTCGTTTTCCAATTCGTCAAACGTTTTGTCCTTATTAAAACTATCATCACCACATTCACCAATTAAAAAATCTGAATTTGAACCATTTTCTTCAGTTTGAGTTGGAGAACTGCGGAGGAGTTCGAAACCTCTTGTAATCGGCGTCTTCAAATTTTCATTTTTTTCTGTTGGAATATCAGACAACGTTCTTATGGTAATATTTCCCGGAAGATGATCTTCTTAACATTATTTTTCGAATTTTTGAATTTATTTGATCATCTACGCAATCTGTATTTTTATAGTCTTCAAATTTTGCTTCTGGTGTTAAATTTTGGGCATTATTTGGGTTGCAATCTGTTTTGCGTGTACGAACTTTGGAAACTGGTTTAGCTTGGTAATCTGACGAATTTTTAACCAAATGTAATTTTCGTTTGCTTACCCCATAAGTAGCCACATTTCCTTTATTTCGATGAAAATTTGGCTTAAAATTTTTAGTTTATTTTTTCTACATTTGCGAGTTCGAAAGATGTCGATTATCATAGCAATACATTTCCTTAGCAAAAGTTTCACTTCAAATCAAAAAACACTTAAATTTTTTAAAAAATTGGCTTCAGAAAAACTCACACCGTCTGGTTAAATAAACATCAATTTAAAATGGTTACATAGATCTAATTCCATTTCGAACATGAAAAAAAGAAGTATGAAAAGCCTTTTGATTGGTAAACGGCAACAAAAAAAATAGAAACCCAACAAATAGTTTAACATTAATTTTAGCATCAGAGTCAACGAATAAACTATAAATCCAGCCAATAGAAAATTTTATAACTAAATTTGGGCAATTTGCATACGATTGATTGAGTAGAAATTTGAAAAATTTATATTACCCCTATGAATATTATGCTCAAATGATTACTTTTTGAATCCACCCTAGTTGTGAAATTAAATTTTAAAGCTGTAATTTCTATGCAGGGCTAGCTCATTTTTATGGCAAATTAGAAAATGTAGTTTCCTAATCATAACTATTTAGTTTTTTATCCACTAACTAATTTTACAATCTCAAATTTCTTGAATGTATTTCTATGAAGACATGTTTATTTTATTTAATGTTTCTAATTAACAGTCATCGAGAATATCTCTCAGTCGATTTTCCATCTCTTCTAAAGTTTCGTTGCTATTTTCTGCATTTAGAAAGTTTTCGTCATCTATCGATAAAAGTAATTGCAATTCCTCTTCGAAGTTCGTTTCATTGTCAGCTCCACTAATTACAGTAGTTTTCTGTTTCTTTTCAATGGAAGAGCTTTCCGGAAGTTCTTCAGTAGAGTCTAGAACAAGCATTTTTTTATCTGGTTCATTTTTACCAGATTTATCCTGAAGATCTAAAACGAAATTTTCAGTTCTTTCTTGCATAACGTCAGACAATGTTTCGTTGGCACCGTTATTGTGATCTTTAAGAGAAGATCTATCTCGATTATTATAATTCGATGTTCTAACATTGTAATTATCAAACTTTTTCAAATTTTCTTTCGTTAACTGAAAACTACGCGTCGGTAAATTTTTATCAAATTTTGTGTGACGAATGTGTGAATTTTGAGGATAAGGATGATTTTGATAAATATTCGAATGACGTCGCGGACCTTCATTATTCCATACATTTGGATCTCTGTAATTTCCGGAAGACCTAGGTAAAATAGTCTGTTTGTACCTGACTGTCGAATTGCTGTTTTCAGCTATTTGTAACCGGTCGGCATAATTTTCAGAAGCTCGATTATTGGTTCCATACGTTTTTTCGTTATTTCTCCTACCATTGCTTTCGTAACGTTGTGAACGATTATTCCAGTTATTTTCGTTTTGGTAACGATCGGAAGGATTTTGTCTGTTTAACCTAAATGCTCTTTCATCATTTCTTCGGTTTACATGATAATTTGGGTTAATTTGACGTCTTCTCTCATTATTTTGTCTATCAACATATCGAGAGTTCGACGAATGGCGTTCATTATATTGATGTGACCCCATTTTGAAATTTAATTTAATATTGAATAAATACTTAAAATTAAAATTCTTATATAGTAAATAAGAGATTATCTTCTTAAATCTACCACCAAGTTAAAAATTTTTAATACATCCAAAATTTATTTTTATATGCGAGTATTTAGATTTTGGGTTGGTAATAAATTTACCACCAAGTTTACAAGGGATTTTACCAAATCCCCAAATCAAAACAAGGTGGAACTCGCTTTAGCGGCAGTTCTTAGGCTTCTATACAGCTACCTTTCTGGTGTGGAAAGTTGTTATTATCTGGTTATTTTGGTCGCCATATAATGTAACATCACGTAATCAGATAATCTGCACTAATTAAATTTTTGCGGTTGGTAATTATCATTTACCATATAAGTAATAACAATCAAACTTTTCCATTCCATTCGAAACTTTACTTCTCTGTAATGTATGGTCCTTTTTTGAAGTGAACCAATCCTCTCCTTTCTCTTTTATTTACAACTTAACTTCACTAACCACATCAATAAAAACTTATTTTTTACATCAAAGTAAAAAAAAACTAGAAAGTCCATTTTAAATTTAAAACAAATTTTAATTTTATTATACCTTACATACGATGTGTTCACAATGACAATTTCGAGGGTTTTGATTAGGTTTGAATTATGCGGACGGACAGACGGACAGACAGACGGACACGGAGCTAGATCATAAGGCTTCTTGCTATACTTTGTATAGAAGCCTAGAAGAGAACAACAGGCGTAACTTAACGAAGAGCCGAAGAGCAGAAGTTGTTTGGAAGGAATAAAAAAACGATTAGATCCCCAGACCAACAAAAACGGAGACGATCAAAATTAGAGAAATGGTGAAGTCAGTGATGGCGGAGCTGGCTGGAAGCACAGCTAAAATTATGGAAGAAGTGCAAGACTTCAAGAACTCTATCAAAGAGAAGGAGAAAAAATGGGAAAAAGGAAAAGTACTTAAAAAGGTCTCAATATTTCCAACTAAGGATCTAACTATTACCAATTATATGCTGCTACTAACGAATGAAAAAATCAAAAAAAAATTTCTGCGTAGAGACGAGTTTAATGCGTTTGCGCAGTGCGCACTGCATTCTGCGCAAAAATTGTGTATTGTCGTCATGCACCCCTAAGCCAAGATCTACAAAGAGTATTTATTTCATAAACACATTAAAATTGAATCCGTCATTTAGTTATCTAAAATTATAAATAACCGAAAGAATATTTATCAAATTCTTATTGGAATTCCTGTATAAAAAATAGTAGCTCATAGATTTCCTTAATCCGGTCGTGTAGTTTATCGGTCACGTTTAGGCTAGCATAAAATTTAATTAAAATGTTTAAATCGGCCAAGTTCTAGGCACGAGCAGACTATAAGTTGACTTTTTTGCAATCGCGTAGAAAATCGAGGCAAAGTAAAAAATCAAATATTATTTAATTTTCGGTGGTGTGGAAAGCAAATCAGATAACCTGGCTAATGGAGGGTAGCTGAAAGAAATAGCTTGAAAGCCTGAGGGCAAGTTCTTGTATGTAATAGGATGCAGGAAATTAATTTAAAAAAAATCTCAAGTACAAACAAAAATCTGGAATATATTTTTTTATTAAATTTGATATGAATTTTACAAAAGATGATGGCTGTGCGGTTTCGGAAAAATTATCTTTCAAGTACGACTTGTCGTTGTGTCATCTCTGTTCCGAATTAATATGAAGAGATCTTCAGCTAGTTAATATTTCCTCCACTTTGTCAAAGTGCGTTGATATTAACTATATAGGAAATAAGAGGAGATACCATAAAGCAAGAGATGTAATAATATACGAGTACCATTTTCAAAGGAGCCCAACTGTATAGGGAATATTACTAATTTAAATGGCGTATTTATAGTGCAAATGCAAGAAACTTTTAAATTATATAATATGGGAAATTTATTAAATTTGATTTAAATTTTAACTTAACAACTGGTAGGATTTTACTTTGTACTTGCACATTGAATAATAAAATTTTGACAGTATAAAAATAAACTTGTAAATAAATTTCCAAGTTTAAATTTTCTTTGTTACACAAAGATGTGATAAAAATACAGGAAAAGCGTTGTACGAAATAAAAGTTTGGATTTCCTTATTTTTTTCATAAGTAAGTTGTTGCTATTTTAATTTGTGTCCCAAGGAAGTACTATGTAAGTAAATTGTTTCAGTAAATACCCATTTGATTATGGTTATTTACTTAATATAAAAGCAATTACATAATTTAGTTTATTTTCTAATATCCTATTCAGATTATGGAGGTGTAAACAAGGATTTAATTTTGTTGTACTAATGTAATCTTTAATGCTTAACCAAAAGTTTACGCAAGTGGAACGTTTTATAAAGGGTGTATAATAAACGTTATCTTTATCCCATTGTCCCAAACCGTACCCATAATTTATAATTGAGTGATACTTGAGCAACATCAATTAAAATTTATGTTAATAAAAATTTGCAATTTTCAAAATTAAATTTTCCTCTTCCATTCGAATTTGGTAAAATGATTAACTTTGATTTTATTACCTAGCGTAATAAAAATGCTAATAAAAACGAGAGCTTTATTTATGATTTCATAAAAAATGTCGTATTTGTGTTGATTTAAGATTGTCTACTGATAGCGCAAAATTGTGTCACTGGGGATTCTTATAATAAAGAATTGGAGAGTCACAAAGCTCCTGCTTACGGAAATAAAAAGCTCAAAAATGGGATTCATTATATCCACTACCAAAATATTAATTTTGCACTTTAAATTAACCAAATGCAAATTAATTCAGTAAATGTTAATTATAGTTAAACTTTTAGTTTCTGAGATATTGAAGATCAAAAAGTCGAGCTTTAAGAATTTTTATTTTTGAGTTCCCGGAACCATTATTGCTTTGTTGAGTTGAAGGTTCCCGAAATGATGAAGAGGAATAACAAAAATAAATAAATAATAGGTATAAGAAATTAATATAAAAAACTAAAATATGAACATCTCAATCTTCCAATATTCTGGGGAGCTTCCATCGTGCAATATTTACATAATCTTGGCAGCTTTCCCACTAAAGCAGTCTTGAAAAGTTCACCACAGACAAGACTTTTTCATTTTATTAGTTACTTTTATTGTATATTTATCGTTTCTCTTGTAAACGGAGCTTTTATATATTGAATTTTACATTTTTCTAAGTATTTACTTCTTTCAATAACCAGTTAATTCTTTCTTTATTTTTTGTTTTAAACCATAATATGAATTACTGTACCCGGACATTACTTCCATTAATTTCTCAGCCCCCAATTCCATTGTAGTTACTGTGAAGGGAGGTTGCGGTCTTTGGTTTTATTATTTCGACCCCTTTTGTCTTTGTATTCATTTTTTGACATTAAAAATCTTTCACTTCCTGTTTTAGTTTATTTCCATTGAAGTTTACTCCCTTCCTTACAATGTTTCCTTTTCTTTATTCTGTCTCTGTATTCTCTTTATATATCATTTCGCTCTTTCTCAAGTCAAGAGAAAGTCTCAAGAAATGTGACGCTGGTATTTCTGTTGCTACCAATTATTGGTAACCTGTTTTTCACCTTTATCAGAATGATTTTTTTATTGCGAAAGGCAATTGTGTCCCAGCTTAACCCCTCACAATCTGCAACCTCCTCTACTTGTCTGATTTATATGTTACCTATCAATCATTTGTTTAAAAGGTTGAAAACCCAATGTAAATCCAGCATCTCTAAAATTGAAGGTTATGGGTCAGTTTGTGCTTGATCACAAAAAGGGCTTAGTCTACAATAGTTACATATTTCTGCGTGGAAATAACTTCGAAATGCGATCTTTTGCTTCAATATTACTTAAATTCTAAGGTCTCGACATCAGACTTTAAGAACAGAAACAAATTTACAGAAGGAAGTTACAAAAATCATTAAGTCATGAATTGGCCGTTTTTTACGCATTCTACGCGAACCATATAAAATTAAGGTTTTTTTTTCGAAAATAATGTAGTAAGAATAAAAAGAAATAAAAAAAAAATTAACACAAACATGACAAAACATCAACGTATATTTAGTTGCAGCTGTTTCAGGGGCTAGGCAAAAGGAAAATACTCCTCCAGCATCATAATATCTGTGCTTCCAAATAACCTCTGCTTCTAGTACCTAATTTTATATGGTTATGTCCTATCTAGTAAATATAAAATCGATGCCTTTCACTGCAATTTTGGGTTCGAATAACGGACCTCGCGGAATTTCTTAGCTCGGCCCTCCGGCAGCTATCATTGCGGATCGAACAATACAAAAAACCTTTATCAAAAAACAGGTACTAAAATAACTTAATTGTTGATCCACATTAAAAAGATTTATGAGTTGCGGAAAATATAAGGTTCCCAGGTGTATAAAAAGTTGAGAACCGCTGTTCTACAGAACCCTAAATTTCATTCAATTTCTGCTGAAAACATTGTCAAATTTAGTTTCTAGGAACTAGTTTTTTGCCAAGAAATTCTATGAAGACAAGGGATAAAAGAAACTTGCAGAGGACTCAATTTTCCGTAATTTTCACAAAAACAATGGATTTTTTCTACCACGTGTAGCTTAAAATTTACTAAAGCTTTTTACTTTTATACAGAATTCTATACACTTTAAATCTTAACATTTTTGTCTTGAAATACACAACCTCAAAACGAGTTTCGAATTTATATTTTAATAATTTTATTTTTATTTTTTTTTAATTATATTTTTCTTTCAATTTGAAGCCACGAGCTGCCACTGAGTAGCTGTGATGTTGAAGCAACGAATTTGTCAAAAGATTTCAATTTGAGAAGCTTTTTTTTACTCAAATTGTTCGTTTTTTTTCAGATGCGTCAGATGCCATATGGTTTTATTATCAACCATCTGCCCGATTTTAAAGTTGCCATTAGATGTCAGATCATTAATAAGCAATGTTTTAATCCAGTAGGAACTCTGATGAAGTTTTGCATTTCTAAGTTGGATTGCGTATTTGAATAAATCTTATTATCATTTTTCAGGACATGATCAGAAGGTATGTAGCTAGACATTGGTTCCAAGTGGCCCAAACACAGACGATTGGAAGGAAATTAACGAGGCTTATGTAGAGGAATGGATGAAGTGGGACTGAAGAAGAACGAATCAAGTCATCAGCTTTCAACAATTTTTGTATTATTAATGGCTTAATTAAGACTAAATATAGGATGTCCCTGCAATCGAACGCGATCTCTGTTACACTTAGAAGACACTTTTTTAAGAAAAATTAATTTTTCCGAAACTATTAATTTTTTAATATTAATGCTCTAGTACTTTTTTTAAAGAGCATTAGATCAATTATAAACTAGATTATAATCGTTTATCATCTAAAATCAACGGATTTCGAGTTATGCATTAAAAGAAGAAATGTTAAAAAAAAACGAAAAGCTTTTACACGAGCTACAATTTTATTCCAGTAAATTTTTTAGAAACTCCAATTCATTTCACAAAAAAACCGAAATTGCTTATTGATAATGTACATATTTATGTAATATATTATGTACATCGAATTCATAGTTAATCTGGTTTTAGTCAAAACCTTTCGTTAATGTGTTAAAATTATTAATACTACTGTGTAACCGCATTATTGACATAAAACCCCTTAATTTATTCAAAAACAAAATAATTTATTATCTTTTGACTTATTTGTTTAGTCTAATTTCACCCAAAATTACTAAATTTTCCCATCTAATTTCGGTTTATCTTTAGGAGATCACTTCGTATTTGCATAGTTTCAAGATTGTGAAAAACTAGCGTCCTTTTTTTTAAAATTTTCGTACAATTGTACAAGTAATTGAATTAAAAAATGAGTTATTCAGTGCAGCACTGGACAACGCTCTTAAGGAATGACGTTCGTATAGTTCAGTGGGTTACACTTCTTGCATTTAACAAGGAAACGTTGTCGGTTGTTCCGGAAGTGTATGGTTTAACTGCACGACTAGACCGAGCCTGAAGTAATAATAAATTTATTAAATTAACGTAGCACATCATGTAGCAATCACAGCAGTAGAAAATTGATTAACGTATGGAAATTTCCAATCAAAAAACAATTTAGCTGAACAATGAACCTTAAATTATTTTTAAATATATAACGCAACGTTTAGAGTATTTGTCAAATTAAAATTTAATTTTAGTTAGCAACATTTGAGGTTTTAATTAAAATTTCAAATATGATCAAAGAAATGCGAGCTAAATTTTGCACGGTAGTTGAAAGATTATTTTAAGTACGCTTTTAATTTCGGCAATTTTAAGGTATTCTACATAAATAGCGCAAGTGCTCAAATAATCATGAAAGCATAATTTTCCCTTTGCAAAAATGAAAATAAGATGGTTTTGGAGGTGAAATAAGAGTGCGAAATAAAATTATGACGTAAAATAATAATTAATCGCACAATTGTGATTGAGACTGAGAATAAGGAAAAGGGAAACTGCAGGAATACCTAAGACCAGCAATTAGTGCACTAGAAAGCACTCGACTAGGTAGCGGAAATTCCATGTCTCGTAAATCACTCAAAAAATGGAAGCAACTTGAACAAATTCTCATTTTGAATTCCGTTCGTAAATTTTTGTATAATCTCATCGTGGGGCGCTGAAAAAATGCAGCCCCGTCTAATATAAAATTGATTGTAACGAGTATTTATGTTTTCGAATTAAAAAAATGAATTTCACCATAATTAATCATAAAACTTAGGCGTACGTAGCAGGTGACGCCGATGTTAGATGATATGGTTGATAGGTCCCAAGAGTGGAACCTAGTGGGAAAATAAGTCACGCACTCAATGTCAAGGGATGCGAAAGTAAACTATGTGTGTCCGTTACGAATGTCTGGAAAAATTCGATTAATATTTTACCGTTTCCCCTAAATAAAAAGAACAACAGAAAAAATATTTTTTTTAATTCCACCGCTATTTTCCGAAATCTTCTGATCGAGATGCTCGTATATGTATAAGGTACATCTTATTATGTTAAAATGTAATAACGTGAAGGCCACCAGAAACAATATTTACATGCAAATTCAATTTTGTACAAAAATAAATTTTCTATTGGTTTTTAAATCAATATTATTCGAGCTTTCTTATGTGTCTAGCAAACCGATCGCACAGTATCGGATTTAGGTGCAGGAAAATTATTGGTCTGTATTTGGGCGGCAGTTTATTTTGTAGACACGGAAAAGTTACGTACACTGCATATTTTTAAGTGTAACCGACTGGCACTAATTGTCGACACATAATAAAGCTATACCTTTTAAAGCCACTAAATTTATGCATTTTATTGTATAATTAGTTCGGCAATTTGATTACCTCAATAAAAGTTATGTGGAAAATAAAGCATTCCATTTACTTAACTGGGGTATTACGCGGTTTATTTACTTAATTATTTAAACAATAAAACTGTAATAATTTCAGGTTTACAGCTTTCAATTAGAAAGCAGGCAGAAGGGATATTAAAAAATTGTCATGAAAAAATTCCTTACAAATTTTTTATGAGATATAAAATCTGAGTCAAAACCATTTGAATGAATACACTGCAGTGCTATAAATTGAAGATGTTTCAAGCCTTCCTCAACATTACCCACATAAAGCTCATTTTCTTCAATTCATTGACCCTCATCAATAAAATCACATTATATTATTACAGGAAGTTCAAAGCTGTGTCATAATTTAATCTTTTAAGGTAAAAGATAAAAAATAAAATTCAATTTATTAGGGACCTATCGTCCTTGAAGGATCATTGTAAAATTTGCTGATGTGTAAATTAGTTGTAAAATCATTACATTGCATTTTCAACATCGTAACAACTTAATAGAAAGCTCGTCATGCTTATGATATTCATGGATTGTGCACTATGATAATAGTAAGGGACGAACGTAATCAATCAATATCACAAATTGATTCAAAAATTTTCACATTACTATTGAAATATGAGTCAATATTCTACTCTTCGCTTTCAACAGTGGTTAAACAATACATAAAGTTGACTATAGCGTTATTGTAGGGTCGATAAGGTACGAAAAGTTTGATTTTATGGTTCTGCAAATTTTTCTAAAAAAAATTATAATAGCACAATTTTAATTTTTATGTAAACGGTTTGATTTAATAACTGAAAATTGAAATTTTTCACCTTCAATCGATTTTATACCATAAAATTCTATAAAAATTTCTCACATTTCGGCTATGAAATTTTTTTTAAATTGTAAAATAACTAAAATAGATGTGCAAAACTAAGGGTGGTTGCACGCAAAATAATTTTTGGGTAAAGACGAATTTGTACCCTGCTTTTTGCGAATGGCCAGGTAGAAGATGAGCAGTCTCTAAGCTATGATGAGAAAACTCAGGGAAGAAAATGAAAAACTGGACTTGCCATGAGTTTGAAGTTGAAGCAGAAAATGAAAAGTAATCTAATAATATTTGAAATTCAACATAAAAAAGGGAATTTCAAGTTATTTTCAAGAAATATTAAAGATATTTTTATTTATAATACTGTGGCGACCCTGAATTTCAATTCTTAATATTCAAGTTAAAAGTTCCCGACGCCAACACCTTGAAGTTGGCAACCAGTCATACGGCAAGTAGTTGGAATTGATCAGTGGTGCCAGAAAAAGTTTTGTTTAATTATTATTACCAATTTGTTATTAATTGCTGACGTTTGAAAAATATATTGTTAATAGTTTATGTGTGATTTTTTATTCATCAAAAATCCCACACTGGTGACCCCACCGTTGAAATCACCGTTGCAACATCAACACGGAGGAACAAACGTGAGCATAACCAATTTTACGGTAAATTATATTGTCGTTTTTTTTTCGGAATTGGCAAACCAACCACGTGCAACCGAAAATGTCGAACACCAACGAACCAGGCAACAATTCCGAAAATAATCAACCATCAATAACAGATATGGAACGAAGAATTCAGGATTTGCTTATTCAAGTCACAGAATTAAGGACACAACAACAGCAAACCTCACAAACACAGAATTCGGTACTACAAGAGCACACCCATTTCGAAACAAACAAAATTTCCACCAAAGTGCCTCCGTTCCACCCAATAAAACCCGACCTGTGGTTCCACCAAGTGGAAGCCCAGTTTCGAAATAATGGAATCAAGGCGGATCAAACTAAATTCGATACCATTATAGCTTCATTAGACCCCCGATACCTCGACGTAGTGGCTGACATAATAAGAAACCCACCACAGGACCAAAAATATGAAGCTGTGAAAATACAATTGATAAACGAATACGCTGACTCACAAGAGAAGAAGCTCAAAAAACTATTACAAGGCATAGACCTAGGTGACAGTAAACCCTCCTCACTTCTTCGAAAGATGAAGGACTTGAACGGATCGTGCATGACAGAATCAGTTTTAAAATCGCTGTGGCTTAGCAAACTACCGGAAACTACAAGATCGATCATTAGTTGCCTAGAAACCGGATTAAAAAACAAAGCAGAGGCAGCTGACAAAATCATGGAAATGGCAAAATTTGAAACATTCGCCATCGCAGCAACACCACAAAACACAAATAACAGCGATATCTTATCAAAGCAAGTCGATGCCCTGACCAAACAAGTGGAAATCCTGGCGACCAGATTCGAACGTAGCAGATCGCCTTCAAGAAATCGCAGTTCATCAAGAAACCGGAGCCCATCGACACAAAAAACGTACGATATATGTTGGTATCATTTTAAATTTAAGGATAACGCAAGGAAATGTACGGATTGGTGTAAGTTTAATACCAAGAACCAAAAAAACTAGCGGAGCAATACTCACCCCTAGCGACAGATGAGGTATTGCGCACACAATCCAGCCGCTTGTTTATATTCGATCGAAAATTAAACATGAAATTTTTAGTAGACACTGGATCGGATCTTTCGCTGATACCCCCAACACCACTAGATAAGAAACATAAACTCAACGATACCAAACTGTACGCCGCAAATGGTTCTACAATATCAACGTACGGCCAAAGATTATTAACGTTAAACCTTGGTCTCCGTCGAAACTTTGCATGGCCTTTTGTTATTGCAGATGTAACAAAACCAATAATAGGAGCAGATTTTTTAAAGAAGTTCCAGTTGTTGGTAGATTTAAGCAACAAAAAAATTATGGACAAGAATACCCAATTAAAAATTACGGGAGAAATCGAAACAGTTTACAATTCCGAAGTCAACATTACCTCATTCCCCATCGGTTCCGAACACGGACAATTGCTCCAAGAATTCAGTGATCTAACTCAAGCCAACGTGACGGTCAATTCAAAAATCAACTCAAGCGTATTCCACCACATAGAAACGCATGGACCACCGGTTTTTGCAAAACCACGAAGATTACCTCCTGAAAAATACAAAATAGCAAAAGAAGAGTTCGAGCACATGGTACAACTAGGTATTTGTCGTCCGTCTAATTCCCCCTGGGCCAGTCCACTGCATATGGTGTTAAAGAAGAACGGCGATTGGCGTCTATGCGGAGACTATCGGAGATTGAATGCAGTAACCATACCCGACAGATACCCAGTCCCATATATCCAAGATGCTACTCTAAATATATCAGATTCACAAATTTTTACGAAAATAGATCTAACGAAAGCATATCATCAGATACCCGTACACAAAAACGACATACCGAAAACAGCAATAATTACACCCTTTGGACTGTTTGAATTTGCCGTAATGACGTTTGGATTACGAAACGCAGCACAGACATTTCAACGTCTTATCGATCAAGTACTTAAAGGCCTCAATTTCGTTTTTAAGTACATCGATGATATCGTAATTGCGTCAAAGAATCTAGATGAACATTCGAAGCATATACGACTAGTATTCCAAAGATTACGGGAGTATGGTTTAAAAATTAACGTATCAAAGTGCGAATTTTTTAAAAAATAAATTAATTTTTTAGGGCACGTTATTAACAAAGATGGAATACTTCCATTGCCCGAAAAAATTGAAGTTATAAAAAATTTTCCACAACCCAAGGTAGCAAAAGAGTTAAGAAGATTCCTAGCTTCAATCAATTTTTATAAGCGATGTATCCCGCACGCAGTGATATCCCAAGGTATACTACAAAAATTATTAACAGGAAATAAGAGAAATGATAATACGGTAATCACCTGGAATAACGATGGTTTGGTTGCTTTCGAAAAATGTAAGGAAGAATTATCGAATGCCGTATTGTTAGCACACCCTTCCGTCGATGCTGAAGTATGTTTATACGTGGATGCTTCAGACAGTTCTGTTGGAGCGGCACTACATCAACTGACAAAAGGAAAATTACAGCCGTTAGGTTTTTACTCGAAACGTCTTACGGAAACGCAAAAGCGCTATAGCACCTACGACAGGGAGCTATTGGGAGTATATCAAGCGGTAAAACATTTTCGAACATCGTTACAAGGCAGGTTTTTCACGATATATACCGATCACAAACCGTTGATATTCATGTTCGACAAAAAAACGGATCAAGCTTCACCTCGTCAATTACGACAAATAGATTATATCAGTCAATTTTCAACAAGTATCCGACATGTTCCTGGTTCCGAAAATATAATAGCAGATATGTTATCACGAGTCGAAACAATTGATCAAATGCAAAATGTGGTGGATTACGAATTTTTGGCCAAACAACAAGAACGCGATCAAGAGTTACAAACATATTTAAACTGCAAAAACTTAAAAACATCATTACAATTAAGATTGTGCACAGTACCGAACGTCAAGAAACAAATTTATTGCGATGTATTCACCGGTAGATTGAGACCTTATGTAACCGAATCGTTCCGACAAACCGTTTTCAATCAGATCCACAATTTATCACACCCAGGCATAAAATCTTCGACTAAATCAATCACTGACAGATTTGTCTGGCCTTCTATTCGAAAAGATTGTAATAAAATGGCAAAAAACTGTATTGCATGTCAAAGATCCAAGGTAATATATCGACATAATAAAACACCGATTACGGGTTTTCTGGTTCCAGACGAGAGGTTTAGTCATGTCAATATCGATTTGGTAGGGCCGCTCCCAACATCTCAAGGTTTCACCTATTGTTTAACTTGCATTGATAGGTTCACCCGTTGGCCCGAAATTATACCTATTCAAGACATCACCGCCGAAACCGTCGCGAAAGCCTTAATTAGTGGATGGATCTCGAGGTTTGGTATTCCACTTAAGATTACGACCGATAGAGGAAGACAATTTGAATCAAATTTGTTCAACGAATTAACTAGAATTCTGGGTATAAAACATTTAAGAACCACAGCCTATCACCCAGAAGCAAACGGTATGATCGAGAGATTCCACAGAACAATCAAAGCCGCAATTAAATGCCATCGCACCAACAATTGGGTCGACGTAATACCGACAATTTTATTAGGATATCGCTCAACAATAAAAGAGGACATTGGCGCAACACGGGCAGAATTAACATACGGTACTACGTTAAGATTGCCAGGCGAATTTTTCGAATACGTAGATAACTCGCCTCAAAACGAATTCGTCATTAAATTTAAAAACATGATGGAAAATTTAAAACCGACGCAAGCTACAAATCACGATTCAAAACGACCAACATTTATACAAAAAGAGCTTAAAAATTGCAAATATGTTTTTGTTCGGAACGACGCCGTTACACCGCCGTTAACACCACCGTATGATGGCCCATTTAAAGTTATGGAACGTAAGAACGCCACATTCATTTTGGAAATAAAAGGAAAAAACCAAGAGATCACTATTAATAGATTAAAAGCAGCGTTTACCGAAGAGGCAGACGATGAGCCAAACAACCTCCAACTACCAAGTCCCACAGCACTAAAAAAACATCACGACCAAAACAGCCGGAACCAAAAAGGTCACCTTTCAAGACCAACGTCTCCAACCCGACGATTCAACATCAAGATCGGGAAGACGAATCAAGTTACCCGCAAGGTTTGTCGTGACTTCATCACTCGAAGGGGAGTAGTGTGGCGACCCTGAATTTCAATTCTTAATATTCAAGTTAAAAGTTCCCGACGCCAACACCTTGAAGTTGGCAACCAGTCATACGGCAAGTAGTTGGAATTGATCAGTGGTGCCAGAAAAAGTTTTGTTTAATTATTATATTACCAATTTGTTATTAATTGCTGACGTTTGAAAAATATATTGTTAATAGTTTATGTGTGATTTTTTATTCATCAAAAATCCCACAATACTTTCAAAAATATTTTTGAAGAAACCGAGGGGAGGGGGTTCTTGAAAACCATGGAAGTTTTTTAACTACAGTTAGCATTCAAATAGTTGAGAATTTCTATTAAGATTTTTGTTAAAATAAATAATATTCTAGTGGAAAATAATTTCTAGATGGTGTCGTCCCTCTAATTATTTAAAATGCTTCAAAACTTGGCAGCTGAAGGGTCAGGGGGTTATGAGATACCCCTCAACATACGGCGATTAAGCGGTAAATCATTAACTAATTTTTTGTGATAAAACTCCGTTACTTTTCTGTGCTAAGATGATGTCCTGAGGGGAAGGGGAATTCCATATCCCGCAGACCATCGGGATTCTATTTTTCACTTAAAATACAAATTAAATACATCCAGCGTTAATTTAAATAAATAAAGTTTTAAAAAATTGACGCGTTTCGGGGGTATTCGTATGGAATACCCCCCAGCGTATGGTTATGAAACGGGAAGATATTAACAAATTTTTTATAAAAAATATTTTATGCTAAGGCTGCTTTTACTTTTCTATGCTAAGATGTGCTGGGAATAGGGGGTAGAATCCCTCGGGAGTCAATTTTTCACTTTCTATAGTATTATTGACTTGAGTATTCAATTTGTCAATGAAGAGTTTATATTTGCAAAGTAACCCCAGAAGACTTGAACATAAATTAAATACATCCAGCGTTAACTGAAATAAATTAAATTTTAAAAAATTGATGGTTTTTGGGACCGGGGGGTCTGGGGGTATGGAATACTCCCCCCCCCCAGCGTATGCCTATCAAACGGTCAAACATTAACAACTTTTTTTAATATATTATACTGCTTTACTTTTCTATACTGTTTTCCACTTTTGATTGCAGAATCCGAGGTCTGAGGATGCAATAATTGCCCAACGTATGATGATAGAGTGGTTAAATATTGAAAGATGTTTCATAACATTGCTTTACTTCTCTTAGATATGATGATATATACTGAAGAAAGAAATACATCATAATTCGAAGGACTAATCGACCTAGGCAAAAATGGCAACAATTTAATTAATTTTTACACATTATTTTGCTTACAATGTTCAATGGGGTACCGACAAAAAAAATTAGTTGTGTTTTTTCACATACATACATAAATACGATCCTCACGTTGTCCATTGCGATTTTTCTAAATACTACTAGTTTCGATGTAATTATTAATTAAAGTCACTTCAAACTAACTGTGACGTCACATTAACGTTAATTGTTTTATCCAGCCACGCGATGGCATCAATTGCAAGTTGTGGTGTCAACTTCAGATGCGAATATTTTGTGTACATAAGTGATGTAAATATTAGTTTTAGTCAGTCCAGTTTAGTTTTGGTAAATAAAAGAATAATAATTTGGTGTTATTTTGTGTATAGATTACCTTCGATCACAAGATATAACAGTTAGATTAAATTTAAGTTTAAAAAATCATTTAAAATGTCGAACACTAGTATCGACATTTAAAACGTGCTTAAGTTCCACAAAAACTAATACAAAAGTTTCAGGCTAAAACTACACAAAATAATCGCATCTGCAGTTGACACCACAACTTGCAATTGATGCCATCTCGTAGCTGGATACAACAATTAACGACAACAGTTTGTTGTCGTTTTAAAATTATTTAAAGAATGTAAATTTTATTATTTAATTATATCGAAATGAGTCGTTTTTAGGATATAAAGGATATCCTAACGATCGTATTTGCGTAAAAAAACACTACTAAATTTTTTTGTCGGTATCCTATTGTGATGTTGGTTATGGAACGTCGTGACTTTCACTGATATTTTATTTTGTGCGTTGGAAGGGTTTTAACAAATATAGTAGGTATACAATTTAACTCATGAAAGATTTCCTCGGCGACTATTCTTAGTCTTCTTCATCATTGCAGAGTGAGGGGGGGGGATTTATTCTCCCTTTTTTAAATATCACGTGTCGCATCAGTTACCTCCTGTGAGTTGTTAGATGCAGGAATTATAACAATGTTAGAATTATAAAAATAATAATTAGAAGTAAATAAATAAAAATACAGAAAATTTATATATTTTTTCCCTTTAAATTATTGCTCCCCATAGAAGCTCGAAAAAATAGGTGGCTGCAGAGACCGGGGGGGGGGGTCTGAGGGGTAAAAATAATTTAATTTCCTCTTTTAGTCCAGACAATAAAGATGAATATTGTTTAAGCTTCCTAAAATACAAATGTGTTTGATTGTCGTAATGAACCCCTCAAAATTTCCTTAAAATCCCCTGGCCTCTTCCTCACCAATTCACGAATTTACCCCCTTAACACGGTTTATTGCCTGTAACTTAATTTAATTTTCACGCAAAATTCTCAACATATCGAAATCGAAGAGCACAAAATTCTATATTAATTCGAATTTTCAAAATTTGCCCATCAAATGTTGTGTACCTACATGTTCTTAAAAGTATATTTTGCAAATCAATTTTGGTCAAATGTTAATTTTTCGTGAAAATGATATTAAACGAGTTACAGGCGAAAACCGCATTGGAGGGACTAAAATACCTAATTGAGGGGGAAGCCAACATGCGATTTTAGGGGACTTTTGGAAGGTTCATTTGGATCATCAAGTACATTACATGTCTGCGAAATTTCAGTTTTGCGGTCTTTTTTGCAAGATAAAAATGAAACTTTCCAGACTATTTATCGTTTTTTAAGTTTTAAATAATTTGCATTCCTAACATTTTTGTCTTCCTTATTGTTCTCTTTCCCTAAATCCAGGCCTGCGCTACGCACTGAAACAGCGGTAAACTGGATGACCCTCGCAAGATCACGTGGGTAAAATATATATAACGTCGAATTTTTCACTCTGCCGTTTAAACCACATGCACCCCAGTTTGGCGAAGCCCTAGAAATCAGCCAAGAATTTGACTGCAATTTGAACCGACCAAACATCAATAAAGCGTTTATAAGTCATCTAAATTAGCAATGTTGAAAAATAAACAGCAAGAACCGTAAAGTAAAATTTTGACTCCAAGTTCGTCGTACAAAAGGTAAAGTTTTTCAAAGCTATTTATCTTTAAAATTCTTTTTGTTTGTTAAATTAAATTCCTCTGTAGAGCATTTTTAATGCGCGATTACTTGGGTTGAAAAATTATCACATCAAAATGTGAAAGTTAATATTAAAATTTATAAAGTTAAAAAAGAATCGCGCAGGGGAAATTGAAAAATTTTAAGTTCTAACCAAAAGCAGGCAGGTCCGGATTAGGAGGCGTAGTAGACTACAATTTCCGCGATGCGTTTGACGCCCATTTAATCATACAGCTTTTCGTCTCGGCGCTTTTATAATTAATGTCGCAATGATGATGTCATCACGCACTGACACGCCTTTTGCTTCCGTTTCCCTAATCCCGTAAATTCACCCTCCTGGCACTCCATCAGAATAGAAACGAGCACATTAGAGTTTAGACAAGATCGATTTCCTATTGACCGTGTGCACCTATGCCGCTCAAATTGTATACATTATTAAGTTTCTTATTCTGCTTGTCTGAAGCGAAGCAAACAATATAAATTTTTGTTAGGACGATGTGAAAATTAGTAATGTTTAAATTTTTTCGACTTGGGCCTTGCCGAATTTATGTTTCTCCTCGAGTACGTTCCTCGTTCATTAGAAATAGATAAAAATCGGGAATAAATAACGCAGCAATTGACTAAAGCATAGTTAGTTAGTACGAAAGTTTACCACATAAATAACTTCCTCCAACTTCAAATAAGACATTAAAAGCTCAGCGGGACAATATCAGTCAGAATGAAATCAGTGAAATGGGATTTTAGAATGATAAGTTGTTACGTTTAGAAAATGAACCAAAATACCTTAACTATTTTGCCAAATTTATTGATGCTAAATGAAATTATTTCATATTTCATGTTTACATGGACGGAATTATTTAAATTCAAAACTATTTAACTTCACCAGTTTGCTGCTATTATTTATTGCAGCCATATCAGCATTTATATACAAACTTTTCATTGCAGAATGGATTACATAAAGCTCCAGCGACACTTGAATGATGTTAAAAGAGTTAAATGGTCCGTGCTCAATTTATAAGTATTCGTAATGTTCAAACAGCTAAATTTTTAGGTTTAGCATTTCACACTCACAAAATAAAAAATTTTACCAATCCACTTCAGACTACATTTTTCACTCAAGTCAAACAGTACACGGATAAAAAAAGTCTCTATTGCCATCTACTCTTGTACTTTTTCAGTTTAAATAATCGAATTATAGTTTACGCCTGTGAAGTGCAGGGACGGACAACGACAATTTATGGATTACATTTTTATGTTTAATAGTTAGACAAAACAAGTTGTGATCAATCATAGGATTACGATGAGTTATGCTATAAAAGGCCCTACAGGTTATAGTGGGATACGAACAATGGCCACTTAAATATTGTGCTGCCAGGCCGTCCCTGTTTAGGGTAAGAAATTAATAAACTATGAGATTACTTAGTATTTTTTTTAAATTGTAGAAATTCGACGGTTTAACAGCACAAGCAGTGGGAATCTTTAAGCAAGTTTAGTCGTATTTATTAAATTCTTTGATGTCTAGAAACGTAACACAAAATTTAGTTCTCTCACCTAAATAAAACTAATCCAACCATTGATTATAACTTTGGGAAAGATACACAAGTACGGAAAATTTAACACTCCTATAAAAGTAAACAAAAAGTATTATAGTATAATTTAAGTTTTGAATTTATCTTTCTATTTAATACTTGTTTTCTTTAATATTATAATAAATAGAGATATGTTAAAAATGTAAAGAGGATATTGAACACTGAATTTAATAAAAACAAAAGTTGACTTCTAAAATAGGTAATTAATTTTGGAATGGAAAACATTGAGAGTCAAGGAGAATTTTCCTTTGAAATACTAATAATGTAATACCTACCTACAGTATACGTAATATTAAAAAATTAATTTAATCGTTAATTTGGGGCAAGATCAGACGTTACGTCGTTACGCCTAAAGGGATTGCAATTATACCAAAATTTTAGAATATTAGTGTTCCTATTTAAATTTTTAATACTGATGTAACGAAATTTTTCTTTGTTAGTACTACAATAATTAATCTTTGAATCCTGAAAGTAGACATACAATTTAGTGGAGGCCACATAATTTAATAAAGAAGGAAAAATATAAATTTACTGTATTTTCATTTACTTATTTACTTCTCGAGTAATTTAATTCCGAAGAAGCTTTAATCGAGAAACGTGGTAATTTAAGAAATTTAGGCTGGGGGCGGCCCCTGCGCTGTGGGGGTGTAAAAATGTAAAACATTGTGTTACTTTGAAAATACTCTTCATTTATCAGATTAAATACCGCAGTCAAGAATAGAAAGTGAAAAATATGGTCATCATAGCCAAGAAAGGTAAAGTATTATACTAAATATTTGTTATGTTTTACCGCTTGATCACCGGATGCTGAGGGGTATTCCATACCCCCAGACCCCCCGGTCTTGACGGACGTCAATTTTTTATAACTTCATTTACCCGAAAGAGCTTTCAATTTGAACTTTTATGGATATTTTTGAACTGAACTTCCGGCAAGCGCTTTACCAGGAATGGAACCAAGAACATTATCAAGTCATGACTGTCGTTTATTAGTTGTTCCAAAATGAAAAAATTATTGGGTTGAATGCATTTTATGTCTTCAAGTCTTCTCCTGTTACTTTGAAAATATTAATGCTCTTAATTTCTGTTCTTTACTAATTTTGTAATTAAATTTATGAGCAATTTTTTACACAATATAATTGTTATTTTCAAATATTTTAAAGCAAAAGTCTATACAAAATTAGATTGGATAACATATAAAAAAATTGGATTATACGACATTTATTCGCAGCACAATCGCCTAATGTTTTTCGTCATTTGCTACGAACTGCTCTAAATGCAGTTACCGCCTTTTTACCAGTGGCGACAGAGCTGGTGTTTTTTGTTTTCAATGTGAGATCACATGCCCTTGTGCCTTTTAAGGCCAGCCGCCACTGCATCCAACAATAATTGCTTTAAAAATTGGAAGTTTCTTTGTAAAGATTACAAATAAAACATCCGAAAATAGCGATAAATTGCTATTATAATCAATTGATTTGCATAAAAAGATTTTTTAATATTCATAAAATTAAATTATTTTACTGCTATTGCCAACGAATTTCCACGACATAGCATGAAAATTATATATTACATCGTGGGATTTGTACGACTATTTATAGTAAATTGTCCGATGTCTGGGGTCCTTTCGTAGGCTTTTATTTTCAAGGCTACACAAATTACTTATTAGTAAATATCGAAAATGTATATGTAGAAAATTTGTTTGAAATCTGCTTTTTCTACAATTTCACGATGCTATACTACATATTATATAGAAGACTCGAGTGGGCATTGCAAGGCTCATCTCTCTCTATTTATCTTGTTAAAAAAATCTTTTCTTTTAGACTGCTTTCGGAAAACAAAGCACCCCATCAAGCTCGTCACGAGCACAAATCACAACTATTTTTTTGAACGGTGCAGTCTTTACTATACAAAAGAATATTTGAATGCTTTTCGTGCCAATACACACCACAGATTTTCCGATGTAAAAAGTTAAATTTTCCGCAAGATTTTAAAACAGGATCAAGTACCAATAATCGGATTAAAGTCACGTCTTTTAAAATTTTCGCAAATTTTATTACGTAATCTGGTTTTTAAAACTGCAATTTTCACTTTGTTAATCTTAAGTTCGTAAGTGCTCTTTCGGTGTTACGAACAGATGGAAAGCAAAAGGTGACAACTTGGGGGAAAAAGACAAATGTGAAGCAACGCTTAATTCGGTCGTGGTACATTTTTTGTTGTAAATAAGCTCCATGTTTTTCTATTTTTCTCGTTTCTAGCAATTAAAAAATATTTAGCGGTTATCAGAAAGCAATTTCATTTTTTATCCTTTGGTTTAGAGACCATTTTAAGTTTATAGGCAAAGCAATTTTAAATTTAGTACTTCATTGTGCCGATTCCTTTTGTAGTGATCGAGATAGATAACGATAAGATAGTCGTAGAGGGACCAGAAGCTTAAATACTTAATTTTTGATAAAGAGCTTTACGTCAACCGAAATAAATGATCGCCGTCGTGCAATTATCGACTAAAGAACATTGCACATTCGAGAATGCCTAAGAGGCCGAAAAAATCAATTAAAAATTTATGGGGTTCCCGAAAACAAACTAATTATTATTTTTTACAAACATCTTAAGATGCACAATCCTCTCGAACGGCGATGGAATTTTTACACTAACATAATTTTCTACTTTATATTAAAATATTGAAATGTTAAAATTTTAGTATATTCGATCGAAAAAAATTCATGTATTTTTTATAAATGCGAACCTATTTACCCTGAAAACTTGAAAGTTTCAAGTGTTAAAGCTTGAATAATTATGTAAATTATAAATGTACCTCGGAATGGGTTGTAATTATTAAAATATTCAAAAATAAGTACAACATGGTACACTTCCATCTAAGCAAGTACAATTTTGCACTTAAAACTTATCCTGTTTAGCGTTCAAGAATTCTTATTTTAAAATTTAACAAACGACATTTAAAAAATAACTCGCGGGAAAATATTTCAGCTGGAAAAAAAATTGTTATAGCAGCTTGAAAGCTAGGTTATTGAAAATCTATTTTTATAGGAAATTACAAATTTTGAGCTAAAAAGTTTTATTCACAATTTAAGTTTGAGCTTAAAATATGTGCTTTCGGGTTTAATAAAAAAGTTCTTAAAAAACCATCGGAAAATAACTTTAGGTATATAATGGTTAAATCCCTTCGCATCCCAAAATTTACGATTTCATCGTTTATAGTCCTACTCTGTACTTTTTTAATTATTAAAATCTCATTTAATCAATTAGGTTATATTTATTTAACAAATTAATTAGTTTCGCTTGCAACGGTCAGTTGCACTCAAATTCGAGGAAACGAGGAAATTCGTATTAGCAAGCGCTGTTTAATTTTAAATTCCGGAAAATAAAATAAGTCGACTTAACAAATTGTTGTGTTTCTAAAATAAATTATCGCAATTTGGTAAAGCTGTTTTTAAATGATTTTTAATTTAACAAGGCAAGTGTAATCAATAAAGTTTATGTACAAACTTTCCCCTTAAAAAAGTTAAAAACGAAATGCGATGTGCTGGCATTTTCCTCCTTTTTAAAGACTTTTCCAGCAGCTGGAGTTGCATTATTGCCTGCAGGTAAATCGAAAGTTGCAGTTTGGTCATCGTTCTCCTTAATGAAATTATCATGTATTCGCTTTATTTTCTCAATTTTTGGTGAAAGAATTTACAATTTTCTTCCCTGTTATTCATTACGTTAATCTTAACTCAAAAAATTGCATTGTTTGAGTCCTGGAATTTTCTTAGGATGCTCATTGTTTGGTCAATACCATCAATTTCTTGTACACACTTGAAGCCTGTGATGAGTTGTTAGCTTCTACTTTGAATTTGGTTATAATAAACAAGACTACCAACTGCTATTCTCTTTTGTCTTTACGGAAACGTTAAACTGAATTAATTTTAACTGTAGGAGATTTAAGCAAAAATACTATTAGAAACCTCCCAGAAAATGATAAAGCTGTTGTTTTAAAACATTGAATTTTGCTTAAATCAAACTTAGAGTTAAAATTTATTTATTTTAACTTTCAGTTAAGTTAATTTTGTAAGATTTGCAAATACGAGCTAAGTTCACAACTGTTGTAATTAAATTTGAATACAATTTCGAAACAAATTTATGTGCCCTTTCTTGTCAAGTATTCTGCGCAAAATTTTATATTTTGGCTCAACTTTGACCAATTCTATTAATAACTTACAGAAGGACATAAATCGTACAACAGTAAAATCGCGATCTTTCTTGAGGAATATCATTGTTAATCAATACTCAAGTATACTCAAGACACTTTTATTGACTTGAAGCTCGAAGAAATTTTTCCAATATATCAAAACAGTCCTATATCCTCTACATCCATACCATGTGCTCGATAAATTATTATGATTAACACCTCAACTAAATATGTGGATCTTTCCAGCTATTGATTAATTTTCCAGTAAATTACTTATTGGTTAACATTTTATAGCAGCACCAAAACTGTTTGCTCTCATAACAAATAAAATCTGTTTGGTTGTTTTCACTGTAAATATTAAATTTTTTTATTGGTGCTAATAACACTTTAAATTTAATAATCGAATATTGATTTTAAAATCGTACCCACTTATAGATGCTATAAATAATAAATCAGTAACTAAATAGTTATTTATGTACCAAGGGCGATATAGGTATGTTTATGCCCGCGGATGCAAGTTTCAGCCGAGGGCCCTCGGCCCGAGGTTGAAAGCAGTCAAGGGCATAACCTATATCGCCCGTGGTGCATATAACGTTTTATTTTTCACTTTGAATATTATATTATTTGTATATATCGAATATTTTCTATTGATATTTAGTAAATTGATAAGCTTAAATATCAATTTGTTCAAATAGACATGGGTAGCGTTGGTAATGTTTTTTTTGTTTCAATTTGTTTATGAACTATTGACATTTTGTAAAACGCAATTTTACATTTATTTAAAATGGAAGAAATTCCACAGATAATAGTTGAGAGAGCAGAACAGGCCATCGGGGAATTATTACCCAAGAAATCGCGATCGCTCTACGAAAAAGAATTCGAAAGATTTGGTGACTGGTCCAACAAAAATTTAGTGAAAAGTGTCAATGAAATAGTTTTAATGGGATATTTTCAGGAACTGGTATGAATTGTTGCTTTTTCAATGAAGTTTCTGTTACTTATTTATATAATTGAGTCTACATATTAATCTGTTAATGTTTTATAGTCAAAAACATGTAGTCCGAATACAATGTGGTCAAGGTACTCAATGCTGAAGTCAACATTGCTGGTTAATAGGAAAATAGATATAAGAAATTTTAAACGCCTGGAAGCCTTTTTGAAGCAATCGTCAAAAGGATATATTCCCAAAAAATCAAAGATTTTGTCACGAGAGGATGTTTTAAAATTTTTCAAAGATGCTTCGAACGATACATACCTTTTGGAAAAGGTATTAATGCGGTGGGTGACATTAAGTTTCTTATATTTATTTATATTTACTGTAGGTTGTTCTGGTGATGGGTATTTTTGGTGGATTGAGGAGAGACGAGCTGGTGAAATTAGCAGTGGATGACGTGGATGATAGAGGAGCGGTTGTAGTGGTGAAAATTCCAGACACAAAAACTGGTACTCTAAAAAGTTTTACTATTGTCGAAGAGAATGAGATGAATGCTTTGCTACTTTATCGAAAATACGCATCTTTGCGACCGAAAAATACAGGAGAGCGGCGTTTTTTTATGACGTATCGCAATGGTAAATGTACTGCGCAGCCCGTTGGTAAAAATACTTTTGGGAGTATACCGTCAAAGGTAGCCAAATATTTGGGTTATGCCGATGCTACAAAATATACGGGACACTGTTTGCGTCGTACGTCAGCAACTCTTCTTGTAAATGCAGATGCAGATATGTTAACACTAAAGAGGCATGGACAGTGGAAAAGTGACACAGTTGCAGCAGGATATATTGTGGATAGTATGGCCTCCAAGAACAAGATATCTTGCTTAATTGCTGGAGTGGATAGTAACCCTGGCGGAAATAGTTCTTCCAACAGTCATCTAGTAGATGTAGGAAATTGTTCAGTGGCAGGTGTTGATAGTTTCAGTGGAACTTTTACTAACTGCACTTTTAATAATATTAAATGTTCCAAATAATGTTCAACTTCTAAATAAATTATAATATAAAAAATGCAGTTAGTGAAAGTTCCACTGAAACTAATATTAAATCTTCCAAATATTATGTTCAACTTCTGAATAAATTATATAATATGTATAAAAAATGCAGTTAGTGAAAGTTCCATATTAAATGTTCCACATAATATTCAACTTCTGAATAAATTATAATATAAAAAATAAATACCATATTTTATATTTGACATAAGAACAGCTGGCGGGCGAAATGGATATGTTTTTATGTTTCGTATCCAAGGCAAAATCAACAAATATATTCAAAGTGAAAAATAAAAATATTTGATGCCTAGCAGTTTTAGTTAATAACTGGTGTTAAAGAAGAGAAATAGACAAGAACAGGAAATATACATTTTAACTGCAGAGGGGGCAAACAATTAACGTATGTGGTGAATAGTTGTCACACAAAAGGGAAAATAGAGGGTCAGAACATACCAAGTGGCATATAATATTCTGTAATAGATAATTTTGTACAATCATGTGAATAATAAATATTTATTCTGAAAAGATTTGCCTTCCTGCGATAAGAATTGCTTTTCCTGTTGTACTAAATATATAGCAACGCGTTCATGACACTGACGTGTGTCAACGTCAAACTCGAATGTAAGTACATTGAAATTATTATTTTACGAAATTATCTTAGCAAATATAATAACTTAATCTTAGCTTTTTCTCTTGATAATTTTAGGTTACGAAATTATGTTGTTAGTTCGAGTGCTCTTGGTTAAATTCTAATATGAGGACTTCTTATTGAAATTTAATATTACAAAATTATTAAACTATTAAAAAATTATAGCTTAAAACTACAAGTAATTTTAAACTACAAGAACCAGCTCGTAGGCTAGGTAGATTTAAAAAATAGTTTTCCCAACTCTGTCAGCAAGAGATATGTATGATCATCTGCTTTTCATTCAAGCTTGTCAGCCTAGATCCCAATTCGTAGAGATTCTGCTCTATTGTTTCATTATCACTAGTAACTAGGAACCACATTTTGATGTCCGGGCATCTTTTCATCTGATGATATAAACTTATACATAAAATGTAAATCCCGATCTGGCCCACTGATTAATATAAACCCTAACTGTTATAACTTTTCCATTGTGTATTGCGGCAATTTTTAAAATACATAGTGAACTGTTTGCTTTAATTTTTTCAATAATAAAAATTTTATTTTAAAGAATTCTCTTCTCATTTGTGCATTTACGAGAAGTTAAATGATTCACAGCATTGATCAGACTGCGAGTAGTTAAGCAAGCGGGATTCCAGGCCAAATTTGTTTAATCACCATTTTTAAATCGCAGAAACCATCACTAACATTTGTATTAATTTTCGATTGATCAAATTTGAACTTGTGATTTTTCTGAAAAAGTGTCCTAGAAGCATCTAGGTTTAACTACTGGTGCGCATGCGTCTAGTTGTATATATATAATTTTTGTAAAAGCGCAAAATTTTAATGTACAATGTAGGATTTTTTACAATCATTTAATGTGTAAATGGTTTTTCGCCAGTGTAAATTCCCAGATGCTTTTGTAACTTTCGGTGTCACTAAGGCTGCATTCAGACTAATAAAGCAAACCGTTTTGTCGCATTTTGTTTTATCTAAAAACATAATAAAACAAACCGTTAAACAAAATGTTTTGTTTTGCCTCACAACTTTTTTGCTTTTAGATCAAGCAAAACGTTTTAAGATAAAACAAAACACTTTAAGACAAAACAAAACGCTTTAAGAGAAAACAAAACATTTTGTTTGATCATGTTTTTAGATAAAACAAAATGCTTTTTAATGCGACAAAATGTTTTGTCTTAAAACGTTTTGCTTTATCAGTTTGCATGCAGCCTCAGACACTCTTAAAATCAAATATATTCAAAACTATTTCTTTTGATATAAGCATTTTCTTCGTATTTCTACTAATTAAGAGATAATATTAATTAAGAGAGAAATAATCACCAACATCGGGAAGACCTGATATGGCACACGAAAGAAAACGTGCGAATTTCTGAGAACAGATGAAAAGAATTTTTTTATTGAAAAAATTTGGTAGACATCTGAAAATGTCCTTTAAACAAGCTTTACAATAGATCTACCACTCTTTTTCACAATGTTTTTAAATAAATTCTTTTATTTTATTTAGATAAGGGTGTGCCGGCAGGGCTAATATTTATGACAGTCAAAATACTTTAGTAGTAGTGTATCGAAAAAATTATAGGGAAATCCGTGCAGGGCAGCTGGACCATGCTTACCCTGCTAAAGCCTTTCAGATAAATCAAATAATATTAAAGCAGGGAAATCGTAAAAAATCAATTAATCAAAAACTATTCGGTAGGATTTATTTGTTTTAACAAACCCAGAAATCTATTAACTATATTATCTTATTCTATACGTCTTTGCAAAGTTTCATAAAAATCTAAGAACTTGCTTCGTACTATACAAGAAGCTGTTTTGTTTAATTTTAATTAAGAATTTCATTACAAATTTTAGTCTAACATTGTTGTAATTTTAAAGGCATTGAAATCCGAGTCCTACAACAACAAAGATAATCCACAAAGTGCCTGTGATTCGCAACACGCAACTTGGGAAATAAATTTTTGTGTAGCCTCCGCATTTTATCGAAGCTGAAAATTTACAACAAACAACCTCATCATTTGTTTTACTTTTAGAATCACGGCTTTTCCGACGCCTCGCCTGGCGAAGGTTTGTTGTCTGCCTCCAATATAAACAAAAAAAAAGTTTTGACATTCTTCAACGTTCTCGGTGTATTTCAGCTAGACGAACGAAAAAAGTGAGCTAGTTCTGGAGATATTTGATTACTCGAAGTTGATCGTCTCGTCCATATTATACATTATATAAAAAAAACGTGCCACGTCGAGTCAAATCGATTGTAACCGGAAATTTCAAAAAATGATAAAGAATTGGGGCGTACGTTAAATTAAACACAAAAGTTATTAATTTTTATTAAAAATTAGAAGTGCGTGTGTGATGTGGTATTACATTAATTTAGGATGGTTTCGTATGTGGTGCAGACAGGAAGCAATTATACCCTAATCAGGAGCAGTCCAAAACATTAATCTTTAAAACGTCTTTAATTATATTTTAACTATTTCAGATTTTACACGCAGTTATGCATAAGCTTAAAAATGCCCGATTTCACTTTATGAAGCTGCTCCTGAAACATAAATTATGGATTCCGCAGTAGTAAGCTTATGTAGGCAAAGGAACATTTATCAAATTTTATTTAGCTTTCCTAATTTTTTCTTTAATAAATCGTTTTAGTGTTGCTTTAGGCTTTAACATCTGTCTCCATTTATAGATATAATTTTTATTTCAATTTGAAAATTCCAAAATTTTATTTTCTTAATTTATCAATTTCTTTTGTGTCCGCTGTTGTTGCTCTTGCTGCAGCATAAAATAAGCAAGTTATGACGGTCTCCTGCAGGCTCCTACCGCAACTTAATTTATGATTTAAACATGTCGAACCTTAATTAAATATAAAATATTAGGGCGTGGTTTTGCTGTCGGCAATAAAAGACAGGTCCGCATAATAATTTAATTATACGTTAGCTCAGTTATTACTCGCCCAATGATTATACAATTTAATAAACTAATAGTAATCTTACGCATCTAAACATAAATTGAATTTGCTACCTGTTAAATTAAATAAGCTCTGCAATTTCGATCTCATCTCCAAGTCAGACGCACAAAATTATATTTTTAATTTCATCTCGAGCGTTATATAAATTACTATTATATAAAAATTTAAGTACACATCCAACTTGTTATGTCCACAAGATGGATAAACTTTTTATATGAGTGAGAGTGGAGATGGAAGATTGGGTACGGATTTTTGATTAGTAGAAGGTTCAGAAAAATCAAGATATGACACGTACACGTGCTAATCGAAGAGAAACTAATGGAAGTAGAAGAACAATTTTACCAAGAGCTGGAAGAGATTTTAATGCAAAAATAAGTCAAGAACAAGAATTTCAGCCAACAATAGGAAGGCACAATTTGCATATAGAAAACTTCTGATGGGAAGAAATATGTTGATAAAGGGTAGAGATAGTTTCAAAGGTCAAGAACCCTAATCTGCGCGAGGAGGAGCCAAGGGGGCGAAATACATACATATACGAATTTGAGCCTTCTGCGTCGATTTTTATTCAACGCTGAAGAACCCCAATCTGCGCAAGGAGGAGCCAAGAGGGCAAAATACATATATATGATTTTTAGGGTTCTTGACCTTTGAAACTATCTCGTCCATAAAGGACGTCCACGCCTAGCGGGGAGGGGGGTTGGAAGAGGGAAAATAGGTAGAAGAGAAGTGAATGACGACTTACAGCACCTGGAAGTGTCGAATTGGAAAGAGAAAGGAATCGAAGAAGGTAATAAATGAAGGTGTGGGCCTTCAAAGCTTTTAATGGTATTGTATATATTATATAATTTTATGCATCTAAACATACATTTAATTTGCTGGCTGTTAAATTAAATAAGCCCTACAATTTCGATCCCATCTCAAATTGAAAACGCACAAATTTATATTTTTAATTTCGTTTCAGACGTTTATGCGTTATATAAATTATTATATAAAAATTTAAATAAACATCAAAATTGTTATGTGCATAAGTGTGGAGCAAAATTGATACGTAAACTTTTTCCTTTTAACATAGATAGAAAATATATAAAAAAAAGTTTTAAATCTTCCAATAATACAAAGTATTTCCATAACTAATACGTTTTCTCTAAAAGCGAAATAAACTCATTTATTTCAATCAACTTTTTCAAGCTTCTTCAATTTGCAATAGGAATATTTTAAGGAATTGTTTCGAAAGTTTGTTTTCGGAACCTTAGATGGTATTACCGAGCGAGAAACTTTATTTATCCGAATACAACTTTAATAATTACATCTCATGTATCATATTCATAAATTTGCATTACAACATAAATATAACTCGATCAATTTAATATCGGAAGTGAGATTCGAATATCAGATTCACATCATCAGCATTAAAAGTCTGAAAAGGTAAATTCAACTTGTCAATAATTTGTTGGAAAGACTTGGATATTCTTCGCAATGGATGCTTTCCCACGAACAAACTGAGCAGAATTTTATTTTTAGATTTTCCCAAGTTCGTGATGAACATCCCGAGCATACAGGTTGTTACATTGTAAAAGGCATGCTTTTATCGATTGTTCCAACAGGAACGATTAAGATGAGCTGTCTAGATTGCTATGTTAGAAATTTATCGTATATGTAATGTGCTTTTTTTTAAATTGTCAAGTTTTTTTGCTTAACTTCCATTTCTCTTTATTAATCAGGTGGAACGCCCAATTTTTTCCGCCAACCAAATTGGCATTATAATGAAGTTGCAGTTGCGAGGATTAGGATGATGCATATCATGCTGCAAAGTTGCAGAACCATAAATATTGCTTTATATTGCTAACATTTATCATCGTAAATTCATGCACAACATCATAACTCATCTAACAAAAATTTGTGATAAAATTTTAAATAATTGTAGTAAATGTTCTTTCGCAAAAAAAACGTATCTTACACCTCCCACAAACGCAACTTACTGGAATTTTGTTATTCGCCGCAGATTCCAATCGAATTTTAATATTTAATATGACAAATTATTATATAACTAATAAAAACATTAAAAGCTTTTCGAAGAAAATGCAAATTTATTTAAATTAATTTGAAGGAACTTGCTAAATTGGCACAATTATAATTTACATTTAATTATTGCAGGTTTTATTTTTTTTTAAAGAGATTCTTGCACGTGATTGTATTTGCATCGTTTCGATCAGATTATGAGATTGGACGAGATTTTTATTCGTTGATTAAATAAAAAAAACAAGAAATAGTGTTTTTTTGCTTTAAATTGTAAATGTAATCAATACTTGGTGGTTTTTCACATTTTCTATGCTAGAGGAAAAGTTTAATTAAAAGGAAAACTTTAGTGTGGTATTTATTCATCAAACTTTTTGAATAACCAAACGTTTTCCACTTTGCGCAACCTAGTTTTTATATAAATAAATAATTTTGTGCAGATACAAAATTAATTAAATAGGTCATTGCCTTAAACGCATTTAATCATATTAAAAGGCCCTATCGGGCAATTTAATTTTGTGTTTTAATTTTAAAACGATGTGATGGTTGATGCATGGTTTATTTACTTTGCATTCACTCGGTAGTTTATAATAGAATATCAAAGTGCAATTTGTATTGCATCTATGTAATCAATTCTTCGACGTTACATATTGCAATATAGCTGAAATTTATGAAGCATTTTCAGTTATCATCATCATTATTAATTGTGTACCTTTATGTTTATTTAATGTATTTGCTTAATATAAAAATACGATTTAGATGTTTGCATTTAATCAATTTTATTGGCTGCTCGTGTTTTTTGTTTTAGCGATTTATAAAAAACAAATTCGATAACTAAATGTCTATAATTTTGTGTTGCCACGACTGAAGTAATGTTTTGAAATTAAGACAAAAAAACACTTAGGGACAATTTTAATTTAAAAAATAACCTACCTACTAAAAGTTCTCTAAACGACGTGTGAACGAAATTAGTTTCTCTAAAATATCTTTTTGCTCGTCAACCCCATAATAAAATAGAGCTGTCATCAAAAATACAGGAAATTAAATTCTCTACAAAAAACGTTCTATATTATGTTGTACTTTTTCTATAAAATACGATAAAGATAAAAATGCAGCGAAGATGCACAATAATAGTTGCGAATATTATTTCGTCTAGTGCAATTCAGGGATTTGTAACACCGCTGTTACGTTCTTGAATTATTTTCATATAAATATTGTAGAGTTTCTTAGAGGGAAGAATGTCCTAAAATATGCTCTTTGTCCGATTTCGTACGTTTGAAAACTTTCCGGGTTGTGAACATTCAAAGGAGCCCCCCATTGCGAACTTTTTAATGAAATTGGTGTCAATCTTTTGTACTGCAATCTAAATCTATTTTTATTCTAAAATTTTAGTTCGTCTTTTTTGTTATCGCCATGAATCACAGGGGAGGAGGCTGCAGTGAGACCGTTATGATATTTAAAATAATATTATATGGATCATTCCTTAAAAAAGAATTCGGGTTTTTAATCTTAATTAACACCAGTATTAATTGTTCTTTAGTCCCCCCCCCATCAAAGTGCTAAAAGTACAGTTTTCAACCGCAGAACAACTCGACAATTTAAACAATGATATGAATTAAATTATAACAAAACGTTGCGAAAAAAATGTTTTGTTTTGTCTTGTCTTAAAGCTTTTTGTTTCGCCTTAGAACCTTTTGCTTTTGCTTATTTTCCATATCCCCCAGACCCTCTGGTCTCTGAGATTATGGTTTGCAGGTAGGCACTTTCTGAACTGTTATTAATTTACAGTGCAGTAGATCCAACCTTTCACGTTAACTGATTCGAACCTCTGAAAACAATCTTCCGTTGTATTCGATGCACCAAATTTTAATAATAGTACGTTATTCAACTTGGGATTTAAGTGATACTTTTAATCTCGCGTGCGAAGGGTGTGCCCACGATGAAGTACGGTGGAGTCACGGTCATAACCTTCGGACAAGAGATTGACAGGCACTTAAATCTCGTGTTACATATACTATTTTATACAACTGAGATAGTAAAATAAAAGCGACCCCAAAAAGTTTGCAATCAAAACTAATTACAAGGTCGGTAAAATGAACTCACAGAACTGATCCAAACTTCAGGGAACCAAACACGATAAAATACCGAAAATGAGATTTGGAAATAACTTTTAGAAATTAAAAGAGTATATAAGACTCGCATTACACATGACAATATGCATTACGCATGACTTCACATTCTACGCCAACGCGCTGAAAATAATAATGCAATAGGATGTTAGAATTCCTTACATTGTAAACTTAAATAGAAATAATGCAATTGCGATAATAAACAGAAGTTTTATATCCTCAGTTGCATAAAACCTTGCCGATTAGGTAATAATCATTTCTTACATATCGCCGCTTTGTTGGAGGTTTTTGATCTATCGAGTACGATTTTTAATAAGAATTTTGCCAGTTAATTCTAGCAGTACTATAAATGACTGCACAGTTATAGGGTAAGTCGTGATTATTTGGCTTCTCCTATATTTCTTTTTCATTTAGTTAACACGCCACTTAGTCATTAGCTCACCCCTTTTTGTATGGTTGTATTTTTTCTCATTTAATATAGCGATGGACAAACCTTTGAATAAAATGTAATATTTGCCACGGGCGACCAAATTTATTGAGCTCTCCCTATTTTAACAGATAATGCTTATGAGTAGTTCCCTTTTATTTATATTGATTTCAAATTCACTTTTACTGAAATTAACCTGAAACAGCTGAAGAACGACTGAATAAAACAACTGAAATTTATTTGTCGTATTATTTAAACTTGTTGAAAAATAATCGTTTTTTAGGGTGTCCTTAAGAACTACTGAAGTTTTAGCCCCCCCTCTATCCGACGAGATTCGGCGTTACCTTCTAAGGGTTCGAGAAGAATTTATCGACTTTCTAACACCAAATGTGGGTTTCCACCGAGGTTGCACCATTTTTTAATATCTGATTATTCGAGGCTACAATTTTTACTACCGAAAGTGCTAAAAATAGCAGTCGTAATTTGGTAACTTGGAATAACTCGCACACACGAAATTAATTCATTTAACTTCGCTCTTATTTATACCTAAGTACAAACGATTGACAATAATTAATTATTATTATAAATTTTGCTGGGGGTTGTCACCTTATTCCGCGCATCGGGCGCATCTTTAGATTTTGCGTTTATGATCTATTAAACTTATATTTTAAATTTCGAATCGATCCGTTGAAAATTACTCTTTGAGAAAACATTTTTAGGTCGGGTTGTAAATATAAAAGATTGAAACATTCGATCAACTAATAAATTTACGTTTTGCAAATGCACAATAATCTTAAGAATTGTATAGTTAGGAAAGTATCATCAAATATTTTAATACACGTACAATGAACCATACGGTAGATGAGGAAGTGTTAATAATGTTGACGTAGCATTAATCCATAATTCACCTCATCGGCAATAAATTCTCTATTCTATAACGTTGCAAACTAAACGTCAATATAGGCAAATGCATTACTATAAAGTTTAGGTAGGATCGAGAGACACTTTCATACGATCTATAATCACGAGCCAGTGTCAATACAAGGACACACACGTGCATGTTTGGAACTCGTGAGAATCAATGCCTTTTGTTTTGCTATCTCGACCATGTGCAGATAAGCGGCCAAATGTGCTCGGGTTTAACATGGAAAGGATAGCGATTTCGAAATTACAGACTTCGATAAAAACAAGTAAAAAGTGCAAAAGTTAGACCTTTCTCGTCCAACCAGACGAGCAAAAAATTGTTTTGCTCGCACGTGTCGTACCAAACTTCTCGATACACTTTACATGGAGAAAGAAGAAAGTGTGCCCTCACACTCTAGGCATTGATCCAATTAAATCACGTCTCCCTTCTTTCTAAATTTATAGGACCCAATTACCAGGGTCCAAATCAATCAGTAAGTGGGAAAAATCCCAGATCAGAGTAGGGAGAATGCATAAATTGAGCTGCAAATTGCATATTCGGAGAGATTCACTTGGAATCTGATACTACCTTTTTCGTATCTTAGCGCTTCCAAAAGCGGAATTAAAATATCGAGGTCTCACATTTTTTTTGAGGTCTTTAAATAAATACAAGTCATTGGTGCTAAAAATTAGTGAGTGTCAACTGCAGGTATTTATCGAACATTCATACCGTCTATCGTTAATAAACAATTAATATTATCGAACATTCATACCGTCTATCGTTAATAAACAATTAATATTTATCGAACATTCATATCGTCTATTGTGGTTAAACAATTAATATTTATCGAACATTCATACCGTCTATCGTTAATAACCAATTAATATTTATCGAACATTCATACCGTCTATCGTTAATAACCAATTAATATTTATCGAACATTCATACCGTCTATCGTTAATAAACAATTAATATTTATCGAACATTCATATCGCCTATTGTTGTTAAACAATTAATATTTTATCGGACAACAATACGTCAATTGTTGTTAAACAATTAATATTTTATCGGACAACAATACGTCAATTGTTGTTAAACAATTAATATTTTATCGGACAACAATACGTTAATTGTTGTTAAACAATTAATCAATTATCGGACTTTTTGTTATACCATCTGTTTATCACGTTTCATCACGACGAGGTATTGCTTGCCGCTCTTAAGGCAATTACGTAGCATTGCTTTTATCGAATAATACCAAACAGGTGCTGCACTTCGAACACATGTGCGCATTCCAATCGTTGTTTTTATCAAACACCATATTGACATTTTTTTTAATTAGACAGTACCGGCTTGAATTAATTGTCATTTCGCGAATAACGAACTTAAGTGAAGTATATTAATTTAATTGTATACGAAGGAAATTCGCGTAATATAGTGCGTGAACCACCCCGTTACTTCACCACCTTTCGATTTAAAGAGGTTTTGGAAGCTGGTTACTCCGCTGACCTTCTGGTATGGTTTGAGACATCGCTTTCAGCTCTATTCTGCAGACGAATCTCACTCCCGAAGGACTCGTCATCGACTTTACCTAGAGGTCGAACATCAACCACCCACATTAAGTAAGAAACCTTTTTATATTTTTAAGATTGTGATGTTAATTGGTCCTATGGACCATTATTTGTGTTTATGAACGTTCAGTTCAACCCTGGAAGACGATATCGCAACCATTTTGTATACCTTTTATTTAACTTAATATTATTATCTATTATTAACGTAACTTTTGCCAAGCCATTCGAGCGTTCCGAATGTAACCAAGCAATTTAACGTAACGTTTCAAGTTTAGTATTGTAGCTAAAGTTTGTTTGTCCCGTTGTTGGGAATTTTGATAATCAATTGCGTTGATTAAGTTTCATGATCAATTTTATGAATCATAGTTTTAGACATCATCAAGTTGCGCTTAAGTAACTATTTATTTTGGTGGAGTGCTGTATTCAATACGCCCCCCTTTCATGCAAATTAACCTTTTGTATTTTTGTAAGAGTAATTGTTTTACGAATATTAGTTTCGCAACGGAAACCACACGGAAAGGTTCCGTCAACTGTACATATTTATTTTTATACAAGACATGTAAATTTGATAGTATCTTGTGTAAACTTTGTCAACTCCCCCCTGATATTATTTTATTTAATACATTTTATTTCCCAACTTTGTGTGTTATTATTATTGTTGTGTTAATGTTTATTTAGCTATTTTCACCAACGGAAAGTTCGCCTCCTGTAAAGGTAAGGTCATTGAGCGAGGTTTTTCCGGAGTGAGAATTCGCTGTAAGATCATCAAGTTGTCGCGTACCAGCTTGGAAGGTGTGATAACCAGTCCCCTTCAAAGAGATTCAGTTCTTCGTATGCGTGGCGCCCATTTAAACTCCCTCGTGTATATTAACCCCACCGATTTTGACTTAACTCCCCCCCCGTGTAAATTATTCACACCGATTTTGACAATTTTTAGAATCGCGATCGAGGATTGCCCGGTCGTCGATAGGAAACACACGCTTTGCGACGTGCCGTCACACGACCCTTTCATTCCATTCACCAACCCACCCCTTCGCGACTTTGAGCTAGCCAACCTTTTATTACCTGTTGGAAAGGTGTCGTAGATGCAGAACGTGGTGTAACAGGATAATAATTTGGCGCGGCCAACGTTGGGCTATCGATAAAGCCTTTTTGGCATGTTATGGTATCGAATTTCCTTTTGTTGTAAATCGAGTAAATTCCGAATTAATTTTTGTAAGTTGAAAAAAATAATTTAGCGTTCAACTAGGCGGCTGTCAAGAAAGCCCTTTTGGCACATTAAGTCAAATTTTGTAAATCACGAAGTTTTGAATTAAGATTTCAATTTTTAAAATAGTACCGACGCGCATGAATGGACTAACGAGATTCCATAACGCCCCCCCTATTTAAATTTAAAAGTGAAAATTATCGCGATTTTAAGATCAAATATTGTATTTCCGTTTACCATTAGTTGTTCAGAGAACAAGTGGAGTCGTGTTCCGCGAATTCTTTTTTGTATTTAATTGAATTTATTCATTTCGATTAATAATGGCATTCAGGATTGTACCGGACAAGTTGCGAAAGGACGAGGTCCAATACGAATTAAAGATTAGAGGTTTACCTTTTCACGGTTCGGTAAAAGAATTACGTGATGAATTAGTAATAGCCCTTGATAAAGAAGAAGAAGGCGAAAGTTACGCTTTAGCGTGGTATCCGTTTACCTTTGCAGAAGATTTGGTGGCATTAAGAGCCGGCTTATTGATTCTTCATAGACTACTTGGTCGCTTGGAAGTTTCACGAGACCAAGAACCTAACGTAGAAATCGAGGTAGAAACGAAGTTAGCACATTACTTTAATAGATTATCCCGATCAAAACCCTTTTTAGTAAAAGACAAAAATTCAAAACGAACAGTTATGGACGAATTAGAAGAATGTAGATCCGCGTACCGCTTATTTGTAGCAAATTCTCGAACGGAGCGAGATTCATTATCGAATATCGTGGCCGAAATTAGTCGAGAGACCCCAGTAGAACCAGAAGTAATCGTAACTTCAAATCCAGTTTCATTAAATATTAACCCCCCTCCGGTTGAGGTAGGGCAGAAAAGTTATTGTACGAAATCAACACCTGTTGTCAAGTGGCGATTAAAGTTTTCCGGTGAAGCAAAAAGTATTTCGATCACTGCATTTTTAGAAAGAGTCAATGAATTAATTGTTGCTAGACGTGTAAATTTAAGTCAACTCTTCGAAGAGGCGATTGACCTGTTCGAGGGTAAAGCATTATTGTGGTTTCGCGCAAATAGAGATAAGGCATCTACTTGGTCAGAATTAGTAGTATTATTAAATGCACAATTTCGACCAGCTGACTATGACGTCAGATTACTTGAGGAAATTACACGTAGAACTCAAGGGAACGAGGAAAATTTGGCAATGTATGTAGCAATGTTAAAAACAATGTTTGCTCGCTTAGTCATCCCATTATCGGAAGAAAGACAATTAAGTATCGCATTACGAAACTTAAACCCATTTTATATTGCACAGTTAGGTTTTACCGAAATTACGTCTTTTGACAGGCTCATTGAATTGGGGCGCATTCTCGAAGCGCGTAGGTTGACCATTTCCAATTACGCACCGCCGTCAAAGAGGAAAAACGACTTAGAACCAGATGTAGCTTATACCCACTTGAGTGTACCGACTCAAGAAAATGATCGCGCATCGCGTGCCGAATCAACGTCTTTTAGTAAATCACGAAATAATAAACGATCTGTAAATAAACCGACTTTTAAAAGTCGCAATAGCGCTGTCGAAGTTTTTAGTAAAACTTCAAGTAATAATTCTTGTTGGAATTGTGGTGGCACAGGACATTTAGCGTCGCGTTGTACCGTTCCGCAGAAACGTATATATTGTTATCGCTGTGGGAGAAAAGATGAAACAACAAAAACTTGTCCCCACTGTAACCCCAGTCAGAGTAGAAGGAGTTCGGAAAACTCTTCCGGGACTCATTAGGACGTGGTCACCTAGTGAACTCCCGCAAGTTTGTAAATTCGACCCATTTTCATAAGATGTTAGCTAAACGTAAAGATAAAATTAAAACTATATTAGATTATGTATTAGAGGATTCAAGACATGATAATCGTCCCCATGTAAGAGTCAATGTTCTCGGTTGTGAAATTTTAGCCCTCCTGGACTCAGGAGCGACCAACACGATTTTAGGCGAGGAAGGTTGGAATACTTTACAATCTACCGGTGTAAAAATTCAACTTGACTCCACGTTACGACCAAAGTGTACCGTAGCAGACGGTGAAATTATAAACAGTATCGGGATAGCTCAATTACCCATTCGATTACAGCATCGTGTCGCCCATATTTCGGTCATTGTTGTACCAAAGTTTTCGCACGCACTTATTTTAGGTGTAGATTTTTGGGAATCCATCGGTTTCGTCCCTGATTTGAAAAACAAATCGTGGTATTTCGGGAAACCCCAAGTTGCATCTGTAACTACCGACAAGAAAACACCCTTACAAACTATTTTTAATTTATCAGTTGAGGAACGTCAGCGTTTAGATAAGGTCATTGACCTACATTTTCGGACTAAGGTCAAAGAACTCGGTTGTACTGACCTAGTGCAACATGTTATTAAAACCGACTCAATGCCGATTAAACAGCGTTATTATCCGGTTAACCCTAGTGTACAAGCACATATCGATAAAGAATTAGATCATATGCTTAAGTTAGGTGTAATAGAACGATCATCTAGTGGTTGGTCAAACCCCATTTTGTTAGTCAAAAAGAAAGACAAATCATATCGATTTTGTGTCGATTTCAGAAAATTAAATCAAGTATCCGAGAAGGACGCGTATCCCATCCCGTATGTATCCTCAATTTTAGATCGTCTTCGAGACGCACGGTTTATAACGTCCCTGGACATTAAGTCAGCGTATTGGCAAATTCCTGTCGAGGAAAATTCCAAAAAATATACCGCCTTTACAGTACCCGGACGTGGATTGTTTCAATTCACCAGGATGCCCTTCGGGCTTCATAATGCTCCTGCTACTTGGATGAGGCTGATAGATCAAGTTCTAGGTCCCGATCTCGAACCCTTTGTATTCGTATACCTGGATGACATCATCATCTGTACATCCACCTTCGAAAAACATCTTGAAGTGTTACAGGAAGTTTTTTCTCGGTTACGTACCGCAGGTCTATCATTAGGGAAAGACAAATGTCACTTTTGTCAACCCGAATTGAAATATTTAGGATACGTGATTAACGCAAATGGATTACTTGCAGATCCAGATAAGGTAGCGGCAATTACGCGTATACCAGCCCCTCGTACGGTTAAAGAAATTCGGCAATTAATAGGTATGGCTTCGTGGTACCGCAGATTTATCCCGCAGTTTTCAACAATCCTTGCACCGCTCACAGCGTTGTTAAGAAAAAATTCCAAGTTCATTTGGGATGAACCTTGTGAAGTAGCGTTTACGACTATTAAGAATTGTTTAGTTTCAGCCCCTATTCTATCGTGCCCTGATTTTAGCGTCCCCTTTACCGTACAGACAGACGCATCCGGTTTTGGACTCGGAGGAGTCCTCAGCCAAACCATTGACGAGAAAGAACAAGTCATTTGTTATATTAGTAGGTCATTAACTCGTAATGAACGAAATTATTCCGTTACGGAACGAGAATGTTTAGCAGTTTTGTGGGCAGTAGAGAAATTAAGACCCTATCTCGAAGCTTCACATTTCACGGTCATTACCGACCACCATTCCCTGATTTGGTTAAATAATCTGGAAAACCCCTCAGGACGTTTATGTCGTTGGGCTCTCAGGTTACAACAGTACGATTTCAAAATCATCCACCGAAAAGGAAAGGATCATTTAGTCCCTGACGCTTTATCGCGCACTGTTCCCGAAATAACGTCAGTATTAGTTGACCCTGTTCAAGTTAGAAGGTCACCCGATAAAGTAAAGAATCCAGTAGATAACGACCAACCCTTAATTAACTCGCATACCGATCGTTGGTACTATCGAATGTTGAAAAATGTCAGAAGAGACCCCCTTCAGTTTAGGAAATGGCAAGTTATTGAGGACGAATTATTTAAACAAGTAAAAGTTCGATATCCATCTCTATCGGATAGAGAGTGTCAATGGAGAACAGTAGTTCCGAAATTTCGCAGAAAGAAAATCATTTCCGAGTGTCACGATAAACCTACTTCCGGTCATTTAGGAGTTTTAAAAACATTTGATCGAGTAGCTCATGAGTATTATTGGCCGAAGATGAAGACCGATATTACTCGTTATGTAAATAAGTGTCCAGTTTGTATGGCTCATAAGCCTGAACAGCAAAAACCCCGTGGTTTTATGTCCCGTCATCCCGTAGTAACTAGGCCATGGCAAATGATATCCATCGATATAGTTGGACCACTGCCTCGGTCGACTAAAGGTTACACTCATATTTTATCGATTGTGGATTGTTTTACCAAATTTGCATTATTTTATCCATTACGTACAGCTACCGCATCTCAGGTCATTCAAAAACTTGAAGATAACGTTTTGTTAGTGTTTGGAGCCCCACAGTATATTTTGACTGATAACGGAGTCCAATTTAGAAGTAAGGAATTTCAGAAAATGATACAGAAATATAATACCCGAATTATCTTTAATGCATATTACCACCCCCAGGCGAATCCTGTTGAAAGGGTGAATCGTGTTTTAAAAACTATGTTAGCTTCTTACGTTAACGATAATCATAAGAGTTGGGATATCTATCTCCCCCAGGTTGCTTGCGCAGTACGGACTGCACTGCATGAAGTCATCGGAATGACTCCGTATTTCGCAAATTTCGGTCGAGAGATGATCATGTCCGGTGGACAGCGTATCGAAACAGCTGATCAGAACACGCTGAAAGACATAACATTTGCCGATCGTGACGAACTTAAACGACGTGCATTAGCACTAGGTGATGTTTACGATGACATCACCAAAAGATTAGAAAGCGCTTATGAGAAATCTAAAATTGTTTATGATTTAAGACGACGTCCGTCGAATTTCGATGTCGGTGATACCGTGTATAGACGTAATTATGTTTTATCCGATGCATCGAAGCATTTTAATGCAAAGTTAGCTCCAAAATTTGTAGGACCTTTTGTTATTCATAAGAAACTTTCGAACACCACATTTGTACTGTCAGATACCGCAGGAGTTAGACCTGGTGCATGGCATGCCAAGGACTTGAAGTCAAGCCCCGATTAAAGTTCAGGTTAGGATTTAAGTATGTTTTTTGGTGAACTTAATTTTGAAGTTCAAATTTTCTAATTAGTTTATAGGTACGGTTTGGAAGTTTACGCATCCACCTAGTGGACCCGTAGAAGGTTGTTTTTGACTTTCACGTAGTTAATTTACGTCAAGTTTTTTTTGAATTCAATACCGACCCTTAAGGTAAAGCTTTTGGAATTTTTTTTATTTAGTATCGACATTTACCGTAAGGCTTTTAAATTTTTTTTTGAATTTAGTATCGACATTTACCGTAAGGCTTTAAATTTTTTTTGAATTTAGTACCGACTTTTACCGTGCCGTTTTTCAAATTTTTTTTGAATTTCGTACCGACATTTATAATAAGGCTTTTTTAAATTTAGTTGGGAGTTTAGTTTGTCGAATTAAGTTAGAGTTTTCTTTTGAAAGTTTTTTTTCTAACGCCCCCTGTAAGGAGATTTTTTTTGTATCGAATTTTATTGTTGTAGTGCGGTTGCGTTTGGTTGATAGTTGTTTAGAGTAACCCGCTTCTCATGGAGTTATCGTATTATCAGGCTGGACCTAGTTCCACTGTCAGATAAAATTTTTTTTGGACGTCAATCCAGTGTTGGATGTCGATCCAAACCCCGGGGTTATTGAGTAATTTTGTGGACATAGTCCATCCCTCGGCGCATTATCGTCCCATATATTTTTTTCTTCTCGTAGTTTGGCGATTTATAATCTGCCCCAAAGGAACCTTCTTGGAAAGGGAGCTTTGTACAGGAGTAGTGGTTAAACTCGAAACAACAACCTGGGAAATTTACCTTGTTAGGGAATAACAGATCGACCACCATCGGCCTACGCAGTTAGGACATCTGTCGGTCCACGGAAGGACAATTCGATCATTAGTTTGTATTTTTTTCTCCCCCCCCTTTTTTTTTCTCTCTCTCCTCTACGACATTTGGAAAATAAATAGAAAATTAGGGATGAACTTGTATATCTGATCCATTCATCCCAGAGGCCATTGTAAATTTGATCGCGCCTTTCTTAAATTTCACCTTAGATTCGGGCCCAACCCAAACTAGAGTTCTGCGTCTCTGTTGTTAATTGTGGGTCTCACGGCAAGCGAAGGATCGCGTGATTTCGCGAACCGCCCTCTCTTATGACAGTCACAACGACTTTAGAAGTGATTAGGACCTCGAATATTTTCCTTGTGTGTAACTTTTATTCTTTTATTGTGTAATTAGCAGTTTAGGTTGAGTTTCGGTGTAATTAATTTTAAGGTATCGATTTAATCAATGTTAAGTTTAGATATTATGTAGTTAGATTGAAGACGTTAGGGGAAAGGAAGTTATTTAACGGTATCTCGAGCGTATAGAGTAAAATTACAGACCCCATAAGTAATCAGGTCTTTAGTTGGTTTTTTTTGTTTATCACGCATGATGGTAGGAGTCGCGAATTTCGTTTTTTTTATCGAACATCTAAGGAAGTAGTTTACGCGAAGTTAGAGGGTATACTTATCGGTCCATTGGAGTAACTACCCAATAAATCGCTTAGGTAGACCAAGTATAGATTGGTGTTGCGGTGGCTTAGTTACCCAACGTCCTCATCGGTCATACGTTAATTTTGTGGTCAATTTTGATTTTTGTTTGGAAGAACGATTGTGTTCTCCCCCCCCTTTTTTTTGAATGAAATGTAGTAGAGTCACTTCATACGTTTACAGTAAACATTAGAGGTGCAACTCAGACAGTTGTCACCATGTCGAGCCCTGACCAAGTTACGTTTTTGTGGGAATATTTTTTTCTCGTGGGTAAACAACAACTTTAGTCCCGGTTTAGTCAATTAACTCCCCCCCCGGCTACCGAATTGTATATAGAACCAGCATTGAGAATTAGTCCGCGTAAGACGTTAAACTACCCTTCTCAATTTTTACTTCCAGATTTTTCAGATTTTGTTCACGTACAACGTGATCGTCACGAACGTCGTGTTACTGTTGTTTCTTTTTGGAAGTGTCGGTGTTTTCCGACGCACGTCCAAGAATACCGGTATAGGAGTATCTGAAATGACGTGAACATTTTTCTTTTTTTTCTTTTTCTTCTCGTACTCTAGTGCATAGGTGCATAACCCTTGCATTCTTTTCTTTAGGATTAAGGTATAACGCTCAGTATCTGTGAATATTTCGTTCATTTTTTTTTCAACCATGTTGACTCTCGGTTGGAGTCAAAGTAAGTTCCCGATATTTTTTTTGGTTTTCAACCATGTTGACTCTCGGTTGGAGTCAAAATAAGTTCCCGATATTTTTTTTTGGTTTTCAACCATGTTGACTCTCGGTTGATGTCATGGTACTACCCTGGGATCCAGGCACTTTACGGATTGCCCGACTCCGAAGTATTATGTCACCATCTTGGAGCAAGACCCTCTTGTTACATTCCTTACACTTTTGTGACATATAGCTCTGGTGGATACGTTCCACTCATATGGTGTCGCCATCTTGGGCGAGCATTGTCGCTTTGCGCGATTTGCGCTTAGATTGGAGATTTCCCCCGGTGCCAGTCACCGCTGGATTTCCCGATCAACCGCCCGTGCAAGACACTAAACTACCTTTCTCGCTTTTTCTCCTCCAGGTAATTTGGATTTTGTCGAGTGTGGTGTATTCATGCTTTGCATAGGAGGTACAGGACCCTGCCGAATATGGTATATTCATGCTTTGACATACTGGTACAGGCGTTCCTTGGATTGGAGTTTCCAGTCGGCGCTTACCGCCGTTGGACTCCACCAGTCAAGTTGACGTCGGGTATTCTCAAGTAGGAAGTTTTTCCAAGTTTTTTTTTATGGAAATGTCCCGATCATTTCGGAGTAGCGTTCTCGTTTTCGTCGGTGTAATTCGGAGATTCGGTCCCTTCGGTTATACTGACAAAGACAATCCCAACCCCCGTATAGGGTTCAGTTTTTCTGGTTTTATTTCATATTTGATTGTATCATTGTTGACGACTGATACTCCCGTCTCGTCAACTCGAGCTCTGTAGCGTAAATATCTTTTACAAAGTATCGCATATTTAGTTGTGCGACCACGAGTTGTGTAACTTGTACCTTTTGATATGGGTGTCGGTTCGGTACCATCCCACTCTCGTCCCGCCGGACTCCATATCCCTTATATCGCGTCTTTCGCGAATTTTGGATCACGCCTATCGTGATCCTTTATTAGTCTTTACTTGTTGGTTCGGAGATTCAGCCCCTCCGGTCAACACGATTGACATGGCATTCGTGCCCCACTTTTCTTTCTCGTTCAGCACGTTCTCGTGCGTAGATCCGTGTTCAACCCGGACGGTTCGAGGATTTGCTCCCTCGACTGTCCCTTGTAGGTTGTCATCCCACCCTAAGTTTTTTTGAGAAAACCCCCCCCTATTTTTTTCTCGCGTTTAGATCCGTGTTTAACCCGGACGGTTCGAGGATTTGGTCCCTCGACTGTCCCTTGTAGATCGTTATCCCGTCCCGTTTCGTATTACGATTTATGCCCCACTATTTTTCCCGGTTGCATCCGTGTTTAACTCGGACGGTTCGAGGAATTGGTCCCTCAACTGTCCCTTGTAGGTTGCTACCCCTCACTTTTTTTAACCCCCCCCTCCCCCACTCTTATCTTTTACCCCCCCATCACTACCTCTTCTCTCTCTTCCGATCATCTCGTTTGGGTCGAAGTCATGATGAAGGTGGATGGTCTCCCAAACGGCTTTGTAAATTTGATCAAGCTAAGCGCAAGTTTTTTTCTCTGTTTCACCAACGATAAATGATAAAACAGACAGTCCCCATCTACTGAAGTGCCCCAAACGGCTGTTGTAAATTTGATCCAGCCAAGCACACGTTTTTTTTTACTCTGTTTTTTCAACGTATTGAAAAAGGCAGACAGTCCCCATCGACTGAACCATTTTAGAGAAGGCTTTGTAAATATGAGTACGCCAAGGAAGTGTTACCTTAGCTCAGGTCTACCTTGATCTAGAGTCCGGTGTCTTCACAGACATTTGTGGGTCCCACGGCCAGCGAATGATCGCGTGATTTCGCGAACCGCCCTCTCATGTAGGAGTCACTACGACTCACGGGTTGATTAAGCCTAGGGTTAGGTGAACCTTCTCTCTCTTTCCCGGCATATACGTATAGTCTAGTCACTAGCTGAGTAGTTGTTTCAACACTACAAGTGTTGACGGTTTATCGCAGGACAGTTTTTGTTTCGGTTGAGGTTGCGCGCGTCCCAGTTGAAGAGTAGTTAGGGATAACAACTCTTGACGTAAGGGGAGTGTCACCTTATTCCGCGCATCGGGCGCATCTTTAGATTTTGCGTTTATGATCTATTAAACTTATATTTTAAATTTCGAATCGATCCGTTGAAAATTACTCTTTGAGAAAACATTTTTAGGTCGGGTTGTAAATATAAAAGATTGAAACATTCGATCAACTAATAAATTTACGTTTTGCAAATGCACAATAATCTTAAGAATTGTATAGTTAGGAAAGTATCATCAAATATTTTAATACACGTACAATGAACCATACGGTAGATGAGGAAGTGTTAATAATGTTGACGTAGCATTAATCCATAATTCACCTCATCGGCAATAAATTCTCTATTCTATAACGTTGCAAACTAAACGTCAATATAGGCAAATGCATTACTATAAAGTTTAGGTAGGATCGAGAGACACTTTCATACGATCTATAATCACGAGCCAGTGTCAATACAAGGACACACACGTGCATGTTTGGAACTCGTGAGAATCAATGCCTTTTGTTTTGCTATCTCGACCATGTGCAGATAAGCGGCCAAATGTGCTCGGGTTTAACATGGAAAGGATAGCGATTTCGAAATTACAGACTTCGATAAAAACAAGTAAAAAGTGCAAAAGTTAGACCTTTCTCGTCCAACCAGACGAGCAAAAAATTGTTTTGCTCGCACGTGTCGTACCAAACTTCTCGATACACTTTACATGGAGAAAGAAGAAAGTGTGCCCTCACACTCTAGGCATTGATCCAATTAAATCACGTCTCCCTTCTTTCTAAATTTATAGGACCCAATTACCAGGGTCCAAATCAATCAGTAAGTGGGAAAAATCCCAGATCAGAGTAGGGAGAATGCATAAATTGAGCTGCAAATTGCATATTCGGAGAGATTCACTTGGAATCTGATACTACCTTTTTCGTATCTTAGCGCTTCCAAAAGCGGAATTAAAATATCGAGGTCTCACATTTTTTTTGAGGTCTTTAAATAAATACAAGTCATTGGTGCTAAAAATTAGTGAGTGTCAACTGCAGGTATTTATCGAACATTCATACCGTCTATCGTTAATAAACAATTAATATTATCGAACATTCATACCGTCTATCGTTAATAAACAATTAATATTTATCGAACATTCATATCGTCTATTGTGGTTAAACAATTAATATTTATCGAACATTCATACCGTCTATCGTTAATAACCAATTAATATTTATCGAACATTCATACCGTCTATCGTTAATAACCAATTAATATTTATCGAACATTCATACCGTCTATCGTTAATAAACAATTAATATTTATCGAACATTCATATCGCCTATTGTTGTTAAACAATTAATATTTTATCGGACAACAATACGTCAATTGTTGTTAAACAATTAATATTTTATCGGACAACAATACGTCAATTGTTGTTAAACAATTAATATTTTATCGGACAACAATACGTTAATTGTTGTTAAACAATTAATCAATTATCGGACTTTTTGTTATACCATCTGTTTATCACGTTTCATCACGACGAGGTATTGCTTGCCGCTCTTAAGGCAATTACGTAGCATTGCTTTTATCGAATAATACCAAACAGGTGCTGCACTTCGAACACATGTGCGCATTCCAATCGTTGTTTTTATCAAACACCATATTGACATTTTTTTTAATTAGACAGTACCGGCTTGAATTAATTGTCATTTCGCGAATAACGAACTTAAGTGAAGTATATTAATTTAATTGTATACGAAGGAAATTCGCGTAATATAGTGCGTGAACCACCCCGTTACTTCACCACCTTTCGATTTAAAGAGGTTTTGGAAGCTGGTTACTCCGCTGACCTTCTGGTATGGTTTGAGACATCGCTTTCAGCTCTATTCTGCAGACGAATCTCACTCCCGAAGGACTCGTCATCGACTTTACCTAGAGGTCGAACATCAACCACCCACATTAAGTAAGAAACCTTTTTATATTTTTAAGATTGTGATGTTAATTGGTCCTATGGACCATTATTTGTGTTTATGAACGTTCAGTTCAACCCTGGAAGACGATATCGCAACCATTTTGTATACCTTTTATTTAACTTAATATTATTATCTATTATTAACGTAACTTTTGCCAAGCCATTCGAGCGTTCCGAATGTAACCAAGCAATTTAACGTAACGTTTCAAGTTTAGTATTGTAGCTAAAGTTTGTTTGTCCCGTTGTTGGGAATTTTGATAATCAATTGCGTTGATTAAGTTTCATGATCAATTTTATGAATCATAGTTTTAGACATCATCAAGTTGCGCTTAAGTAACTATTTATTTTGGTGGAGTGCTGTATTCAATACGCCCCCCTTTCATGCAAATTAACCTTTTGTATTTTTGTAAGAGTAATTGTTTTACGAATATTAGTTTCGCAACGGAAACCACACGGAAAGGTTCCGTCAACTGTACATATTTATTTTTATACAAGACATGTAAATTTGATAGTATCTTGTGTAAACTTTGTCAACTCCCCCCTGATATTATTTTATTTAATACATTTTATTTCCCAACTTTGTGTGTTATTATTATTGTTGTGTTAATGTTTATTTAGCTATTTTCACCAACGGAAAGTTCGCCTCCTGTAAAGGTAAGGTCATTGAGCGAGGTTTTTCCGGAGTGAGAATTCGCTGTAAGATCATCAAGTTGTCGCGTACCAGCTTGGAAGGTGTGATAACCAGTCCCCTTCAAAGAGATTCAGTTCTTCGTATGCGTGGCGCCCATTTAAACTCCCTCGTGTATATTAACCCCACCGATTTTGACTTAACTCCCCCCCCGTGTAAATTATTCACACCGATTTTGACAATTTTTAGAATCGCGATCGAGGATTGCCCGGTCGTCGATAGGAAACACACGCTTTGCGACGTGCCGTCACACGACCCTTTCATTCCATTCACCAACCCACCCCTTCGCGACTTTGAGCTAGCCAACCTTTTATTACCTGTTGGAAAGGTGTCGTAGATGCAGAACGTGGTGTAACAGGGTTTATTAAAGTTATTGTTTTGATACAAATTAAGGGTACGAAATCTTAAAGTTGTGTTAATTTACGAATGCCAGATGGCGCAGTAATATAAAAAGTCTCCCTAGTAATATAATACAATTACAGATATTTAAAATTTAAGTTTCACTATTCGTTCATGGATGCCGCTGGGACAGGAATACAAATCCGTTTGCAATTTATTTCTGATTAGACAAGACCGTGTCTGATAACGTATTTTTAAACATTCTCTTCTTTTAGCATTCTTAACTTAAATAAATATTTTTTTTCTACATATATAAATATTTAAATGACAATAAACGACGTTACTTTGTAGTCACAATCTTGTACCTCGAGGAAACGATAAATTATGATAGTCTTGCTATAAACCGTAGTAGATTACAGCACCATCTTCGTCGTAAAAACTGAACCATAACATACGCTATGGAAAAAGAGGGATTTGAATTTATTATTATATTTTATTATTTGTAAATTCGTTTATATGACTTTTTATAGGGCAATAACTCTGAGAATGATCTCGTACGCTTTTTTATGTATATTATATTGGTTAATTGAGTGATATCCTTTTTTCAATTAGAAAACAACGCTTTCCTTTCTTTTAAATTACAACATAATAATAAACTGTTATATTCGGGCGTTACATCCATATATAAAATATTTTATTTACTTATTAATATTATCTACATCATATTAATTTTTGATTTGCTATTATGATTACCCTCACGTTTTTATTCCCCTTATTCTGGTTTTAATTAATTTTTTGCTTTTGGTTTAAGAATGTAGAATTTGCCATGACAAATAAAGTTGCCTATGCATACGGTTATCAATTTAAACTATGTTAATTTTTATTTCTTAATTTGATTATTGATAAAATAAAATAAAACATAGCGTGCCCTTGCCTATTATGTTATCATCATAATTTCCAAATTTGAAGTCAATCCGTTGAGCCTATTTTGAACTGAGCACGAAAAACCTCTAATGCACTGAATGCAAAATGAACTAATCCTATTTTTAACGCTGGATTTGTTTGATTATCATTGGTTATACAAAAAAAATGTATAGAAACTTTTGTTGTCGAGAATTCAATCTTATTTATTATCGAATATTGATGTAAGTTATTTTGTTGTATGATTGACGTACCTACTACAAAAAAGATATCTTATAAAAAAATTAATTTCCTTCAGGCATGTTTGATATTTGACGGTAAACTAAAATTCAGCGGATATAAAAAAAGAGTTAACAAAACAAACGATAGGTTATATTTAATTTTAAAAATTGGTGGGCTGCTCCATGGTATCTTGCCTATTGGGATGGAAAAGTAATGCAAGAAAGTTATCGGAAAATGGTATTATTTGTATAAAATCCATTAATTTTCATGAGTAAATACTTCGCGGTTTGGTTTCAGTTCAAATCCCATTTGTAATTCCCAAAAGTATTTTCAAATTGATAGATAAACAGTTTTCTCAGTTTAACAACACATGGAGTCAATGATGCTTAACAGATCAGTATAATTCATAGTCACCCTTAAACGTATGTACCAAATAATACAATAAACCATTATATGGGGTGCAGGCAGATCAATCACATCAAAATAACCAACTGTTTACTCAAATAACATTCCCTCATCTGCGCATTAATGATTAGTTTGCAAATATGTATTTTTTAAATTAACCAACCAATAAAATGCTTTGAACTGAAGATCGAAAAAAACTCTCAACTATGAAAATGTTTGATACAATCAAATCAATAGTAAATTGTACAAAATCCGTAATGTCGTTTAAATTACAACAATTTCACATTTTATAAAATCAGTTTTAGTTGGAAACTGCACTAATTTCGATAAATTGGATTGCATGCTTCGAATGCACATTTATAGAATTTAAAACTAAACGAATTCTCAATTTGCTTTAACAACATGCATATTTTTTTGTTTAATTTATATTTTTAACAAAACGCGTTTGTTTGTTTGTTTATTTGTAAATCGTTTCAATAGCACTTACAATATAAAAATGTTAAAAAAATATCACATGAAACAAATTTAGTTTTGCTTGATTACAATGCACACGAGCGGATTTTAAAACTGAAACAAACAAAATTTTAATTTCATTTTATTGTGTTTCAAATTATTCAAAGCGTATACATAATTGAAATCACGTAAGATGAGCTTACGCCATGATAACCTAAATTAATTTTAAAGGAGTAAATATCGTGTAAAATACGTCTTCTTCTTGAAAAAATTTTGTTTTTGAGAAAGAACTAAATGCGATGTAAATGTTCTTGTTAAGTAGTACATCAAATATATCAATAATTTTCTTCATTTTGTTTTTATTTTGTAAGTAAAGATTTCATATTTTCTAAGGTGGTATCTTAAGAGTGGAGAGGTTATGTGGTACGTGAGAACTTTTATTAATTCAGGGGGGGGGGATTGCATAAAACATTCCTGCATTTACTTAATTGTTGAATTTAAAATTTGTATATTTGAATTTTACTTTAGCTTTGGCAAAGTTGACTTAAAAATGCTAAGCCAGTTCTTTTTGCTGATGGCAAATCGAATAAAATTGAGAACATATAGGATCATTTTACAATCCGAGTCTTTTAATTTAGTTCGATTTCATAGCTTTGAAATTGAAAAACATAAAATTGAAATTGACTGTTAACTGGCGTTTGTTTAGGGGGGGGGGCGCTAGGATAGCCTTGGATCTCTTGTACCTTAGAAAATCGTATTTTCGGACGATTTTTCGGGTTTTCGGAGTTGTTCAAGTTATCGTAGAAGTTTTCCGTCAGGTGACGGATGAAAAAAAACAGCTTCCTTAATGAAAAATAGTTATCCGACATTTAATCAAAATATATTTTATGTACTTAACAAGAACATGTAGGTCACATTAAGTTCCACCCCGGATTGAGTCATTTTAAGCATATTTTACTCCACTCAGGCCCGTAGCCAGGAGGGGGCAAAAGAATCAAAAATTTTGAAAGTAAAACATTTGAATTTCGAAAATAAAATAGGTATACTTTGGAAAAAGTTTTTTTCTAAATTTATATGGCGTAATTCATTCCTTCGGCCTCACTCCAAGGTTCTAAAGTAGCCTATGTTTCTCGTAGCGTTGTAAATAACTTCTACACCAAATTTGGTTAAGATTGGTCAAATAGAAACGTAAAGCACGTGCACGCGTATTTGCATTGTCGATCGGTTGACAGCTTGACAGCATTCATTATTGTTTTTTAAGTTGATTTTGAGTAGCCTGCCTTCCTTTAAGGAATCTCGGTAATCCATTCATGCGCGTCCCATGGGGACGCGCATGAATGGATTACCGAGATTCCTTAAAGGAAGGCAGGCTACTCAAAATCAACTTTCCTTTCCTTTGCGAATTTTTACACTATTACAATACAAAAACATGCGCAGAGACCTACATAATAACTGTGCCAAATTTGGTTCCGATCGGTCAAACGGTTTAGGAGTTATAGGGAACATACATACATACACACATACATCCATTTTTATATATAATTATATCTATATACAGTCGACTCTCGATAATTTGAACACTCGTTAATTTGAATCTCTCGATAATTTGGTAATAATTAATGGTAATTTGAAATTTTTCTCTGGTCCTTCTCTGGTCCCTTGAGTTTCAATTTATCGAGAGTCGACTGTATATATACATATAGATTATGTGTTACCCAAATAGCATAAACAAATTTGGAGGTATAGGTGTATATAAATCTTACGTCGAAGCTAAGGATATTCATTGACAGTTGTTTACATAATAAATAGAGATGTATGTATGTACTATATACAAAGTAATTTCTACTCCGTTCACAGGCGCTGAAACGTAGCACTTGAATGATACAAATACGGTGTCAACGATTTATAGTTTTTTTATGCATTATATTTAATATTTTTATCAATTAGGTATATTTTAGTTTTTGTATGCATTATATTTTACCTATTTCGTAAATAAACCTTAGTTTTAAACTTTTGTTTTTAGTCTTGAATAAATTTTGGAACCTAACCCCCTTTTTTCTATTGCTTTTTTGGTTCCATTTACGCGAATTCCATGTACGCGAGGTTTTTGGCGAACGGAACCCGCGCGTACATGGAGGGTCTAGTGTATTTGATAGAGAATTTTATGCTCTTCAATTATGGTCTGATCATAATTTTTAATACAAGCATAAATAAACGAGTTATCGGCAAAAAATCGCGTTGGGGAGCTAAAACCCCCGATTGTGGGGGACGCCGGCTTGGGATTTTATGAGACTTTTGGGGGGGTTCATTAGAACACTCCAATGTACATCTCTGCCAAAATTCAGCTTGCCCGGATTTTTAGCAAACTAAAAACCATCCTTGCCTGGACTATAACGTTTGTTTTAAATAAAAATAAATTAAGAAAAATAAAATATTGAAAAAATTTGTTTGTAATAAAAATTCCCGGAAGGGGAACCCCCGAAAATTTTACTTTTAAAATATTTGTAATAAAGTAGTTTAATAGATAAATAAATAAAACTTTAAAAAAATTGTAATAAAAAGGGGAACTCCCTTTACAAGTGCCCCCCCCCCCCAAATGAAATCCTGGCTACGGGCCTGACTCCACTATTTATACAAATATTTTCAACGTGAGAAGGACTTGATTAACAATTAGAAGTATGATCTTGGTATTATGAACTCATCATCTTTCATGACTTGAAATGTATTTAGGTGAAATTTATCGTTTCTCTCGATTTCATTAAAAAATAATAATTTTTCTCACTTTCCCGCTAAGATTTTCCCCTGATACTTTCTCATAGTTTTACTTTTATAAATAATGAGGAAAAACAACTCGGTCACTAAAACATAATTTATATTTAATAGACCTGCCGTTCTTTGTTCCAAATTGAAAATTTTCTACGATAAAATTTATTTTCATTAAAACTCACATTGTTTTAATACGACCACATCTTGTAGTAACGAATCAAGTTAAAAGTAAAGATTAAATTTTAATTTAAAATAGTTTGTAAAATTTCGACGTCTAGAATTAAATTTAAGTGGAATAAAAGCGACTTGAGTAACGAAAAGCGACTTCAATTTGTAAAATTTAAAGAATATCGTGGTTATTAAATTATTTAATAATTTTAGTTAATTTCCCTGAACATTAACTACTTTTCATTAAATTGTAATACCTGGCATAAGTTGGCTCCTTTGTGGTCTTGGTGTTTTAATGGTTTTCCTCTGTTTTGTTGTAATGCTTGCCCAGACGAGACATTGAAACTCGAAAAGCTTTAGTGTGTTGTAGTTAATGCTTATTTTTCAATAATCATCATCGAAGTTTTAACCTCCACATTAGAAATAATTATTGCGCACGGTGAATGTTAATTTTCAAAGTGCTTTTTAATTAAATTAATTAACTTAAAGTTTGATTCAAACACAAAGTCTGACGATAAGATATGTATGTACAGAGAGAAATAGTATAATATTAACAAGTTACCAGAAATATTTAATTAAAATCGGTTTGCTATAATTACGAATCTCGTGTTTACATATGCGAGACAGATGAGAAAATTAATACCGGATTAAATAATTCACTTTGTGAAAACATATTTATCTAAACTCGAACAACATTATATTATTATACAGAATCGAATAAATACAATTTTCGGCCCCTTTAGTTTATTTATTTCAACGTTGTAGCGGTGCTAAGCCTAGTTTTCACCTCCACCGTTGGCGTTTATTATTCCATTAGGACAAATAGCTAGCAAATTTTGTATTATCTACCAATTGATATTAGAATTACGATTGCACTGTAGTGCATTATTCAGGAACGCCGATCAGGTAATACTACAGTCGACATAAATCGATTGACTACGTAATTCTCGATTATCGTAGATATAATTTCGATCTGCATTATAATATGTACCTACCCACCTAGTTGTAAATTTAGGTAAATAATTGCACATTAATAAATGGAATTGTTGATATTCCATAGTTTGTGTTCCGAATTTACTTTTCTGCACGAAGCAGGCACGTTTTCATTTTTTCAACTAAAACTTTCCAAAATTACTCGAGTGGTACCCAAACATAACAAACTTAGGTTTTACCTGAAGCAATTACGTGGAAACTAGATTAAACAAAGCCATGTCAGCGTTTTCGACATGTAGATTAGCCTCTGGCACAATATGAGATTTGTCACCTAAAGCGATATCCTGATTATATCTACATACATGGCAACAATCATGCAGTATACTAAAGAAAAATTGATATACTACGAGTATCTAGTAGAGGAACGGTTATGTAACATATAAATATCAAATTCAATACATCAACAGGCACAATTTGGCTTTATCCTGTACAGGACAGGATCGAAAAGAAACTGAAACAAAATTTTAAAATAATAAATAAACCTTTCTATAAATATTATAAAATTTAACGTCACGTCAACAAAAGTTATGAAAAGAATTAATTAAATCTGTCAGTAGATGAAACTTTTCTATTTTGAACTGATGACAGAATTTCCAATAATATGCGTCAAGAATTCCAGTTTATAGTGTTTTCGGTGGTTCGAAGAATTTCATAGACAATTTCAACTATTGCCATGGAACAACGCCAGCGTGAGAAGATAATTTCCTATCGATTTTCAGTTATTTTTACACAAATAATTGTTTATTTGTTTTCCGAAAGCATACTTGAATATTGTTTGAAAATTAATACCGATAGGCAATTGTTTTCTAAAGAGCGCTCCCTGGTGGTGTTCTTAATTTGACTACATTTATAAAATTTTGCATTGGATGTCAAATGTTTCAAGTTCGTACAGTTGAAAGTATTGTTGAAAAGAAAATTTCAAGAGGAATATTATGCCAAAATAAAATATAAGGTGTTCCTTTTAAAGTAACAAAGATTTTTATGTTTAAAGTTTGTCAAAATGAATGATAGCTGATGTCGTGCCTCTTTATTTTTCCTTTATAGAAAATTTGTTTTAATGCATTTTAAAAGGACTATTATAGAAATCGTTAGATTAAATTTTGTTTTCTTTATTTGGAACTCTATTTTGGAAAAACAGCGCTAAAAATTTTATTTCCACAAATATTTACGAATATCTCGGTTTGTGTTCATTTTAAAGCAAAATATTAAATAATTCCAAATAGAGTAAACTACATTTTCTACAAAAAAGATGTGATACTTTATTCTTGTAAATCGACCTGTTGTCGACTTACAGCCATCAAAGTGCTCGGGATATATTTGCCATTCTTGGCAGATTTATTAATTTCATTACATATTTACTCAATATTTTGCATGCCCTGAAATATTTTATTAGTTGAACGATTACTATTTATATGACCTAAGTATCTCGGATAATCGAAAATTCGGATTATCCAGAATTTCTATGACATGTGTAAATATAAAAAGTATTGCTATGACCTCCCCTATATAAAACTTTCAAATGAAAGAAAAATATAAAAATGTAAATGTTAAAATTTCGCGTGCTAAATTTTACCGGAAAGTTCACCACCTTGTATAGCTCAGCCTAAAGCTCTCCCAGAGTATTGCAGGTAATAGTTGAATTAAGGGATGTAGCTTACTGAGTTGAGAAGATTTAATTTTTAAATGTTGGAAAAATGTTGGTTGAGTTAGAATAAAAATGCTTAATTACTTTGATCAGATAAAACGATCCACTTTTGTTTTTGAATGATCTTTAAAAATTCAGAGTACTGACCTGTAAAAGTTTAATTATAATAAAAAGATTTGATTAATTTAGAAATGGTTTTATATTCAAAATAAATATCGCAAGCGCAAATAATCAATGTTCACAAAATTAATACAGATAGCTTATCTGTTACCAGAATGTTTACAATAATCAATATATCAAAATAATGTCGTATAATTACGATCCTCTTCCTTCTTCCTTCAAATGCTTAAATAAATTTAAGTCTTGCCGTTGTACAAAACGGATTAAAGGTTTATTTAATAAAATTTGTTGCTCGAAGCGTAGAAAATTAAATAATAAAAAATGTTTTGTTGCTGAATGTTTATAAAATAGGGTAGCCAAAAATTCACCTGCTAAGGTCTTTTTTCTCGCATCCTTTATGTAAAATGCTGAAGGCGAAAAGTTAATAAAATAATAATTTTGAAATACCTTTGAGTTATTTAATCCTGACTTGTTAATAAGTCGGCGTAGATGATACACTATCTTCGTTATCACTCGCGCATAAATGTGACACTTCCACACAGGTGTTGATGTAGTGGCTCGCTGATACGACGCTTCCAATCTCCTTCTGTTGAATTGAGTCGTTGTGGTAATAATCATCCAAATTTGACTTTCCAATTGTGTTATTTAATTAGATTATATGCTGGTAAGTAATTTCGAATTAAATAATTCTCAGATACTTGAGATTTGAGTTGAAATATAACATTTTTAATTTTCAGTTGCGACAACTAATATTTCGCCATCTTGGATTTCTTATCTTTAAAGTTTTTAATTTATCGGATCGCGTTTCACGTCTGTCCACTTCAAATATCAAAATTCAACTATTTTTACTTGCGCAAAATTACCAATTTGCGTTGATTTTCAACAACTTGTAAGTCAAATTTATTCCTTTTGTAAATTTTATTTTAATGAAATTTTCTGCAATTTTCAGAGTTGGTTCGATTATTCCGGAGATCACTTTTGTGCCGCTTTTGAGAAGATTTCCATTACAGTAGTCGATTTCTGGGCCATTTGAAGTAGAGAATTTGACTGTTTTTCTTATCACATTTCACTTATCAACTTTTATTGGATTTTGACCTTTATTTACCTTTTTACAAATTTCGGAGATCAATTTATGGTTAACACATACAGTTAGATATGACATAATTTTGGTTGTAAACAGATTTTCACACAATAAGTTATTTACAGAGATATTTCAATTTAAAGTTTGCAAAATGTACAGGTTATGTTTTACAGATAACAAGTTGTAATAAATTTCATCATTTCTGATTTAAAGTATCTTATTGGAAGATTTTGACATGGTCATCTTCAAAATGAATCTATTTAACAGGTTTTAATATAGCATTCTTATCTTTAAAGATCTCATAAAGTCTACAATGTCATGAAATAAGGTGGATGTGCTTATCTGCTCAATCTAAAGTTTTCAAATTAGCTTAAATTTCTTAAATATTACAATTAATTGAGATTTACAACTATTTGCGTTGTGTGGGGTCATTTTAAATCACAGCAGTATGTTTGACTGACCCGTGATTATTATTTCAATTGACACGATTATTTCGTAATATTTTTTTTACGTGAATGATCGGATAACCAAGACTCGATTGAAATATAATTAAAACAGTACAGAAATTGCCTACCTGCAGACTATAGTTTTAAAAACGGGGGTTCTGGGGGATATGGAATACCCCCAGTTTCATATAATTTGTAATAGAAAAATATATAACCTTATGTCCCTCATCAGGATCGGGTAATCGAGAGAATAAATCTTTAAAACAATGCAAAGCGAATATTGCTAGAGAATCAATAATGCATGAAAAATCTTTAATATTTCTGCGTGCGACTGGGGGGTCGCACCCCTCAGACCCCCGGTCAAGAGAGCCCATTTTTATAGGTAGGAACTTTTGAAGATTTTAAATATATCAAATTTTTATAGAAACAGATGTTCATCATAAGCAGTTTGTGACTTTAAGTTACGGTGGCACAGAGAGTGATTTGTACAACAGATATAAAGTGAAAGAGTGAAAGAAAAGTGAAGGATGAATCGTTAGCAAAATTAATATTTGCTGTTGAAGTGCGAGAATTATTGTGGAACTCTGAACATGCAAACTATAAAAGTCGGAATTTACGAGACGCAGAATGGCAAGAAATGTCATAAAATATTTTTAACAATGAATATGATGCCACCCAATTGAGTGCGAAATGGACTAACCTTCGTATTCAATTTAAATCCTTTTATGTAAAGAGTAAGAAAACAAAGTTTAGTGAAGGAAGAGAAACAAAGAAAGTATCATGGAAGTACTACGACCAATTGATGTTCGTCGCTGCAGCCGGGATCTCATTATATGGGATGTTTTCCAAATAATCTATTTGGATTGATTAGCCAAATATGTTTGGCCTTTACTGACCAAATAACTTGTTTGTATAGTTTTCAAAAATTTCGTGCTACTCCCGAGATTGATATCAAAAATTAATTTTTTACCATTGCAAATTAAGCCAATACCATAATGCGCCCCTGTTTGTCTGCCTCAATAACGTAAACGAGTGCTCTGGCGAAAAAAATGAAGAAATGAAAGACAATAAAATTTTAAGTAACCTTCGTTAGATTTTATTACAGGGTTTCTATTATATCGACGTTTTAAAAACCAGGAATAGTAGCGTTTTGCTGGAACGCTTCCTGAAAGCGAATTTCTATTGCTAGAAAGCTTCCATTGGTCGCAAATGGAAGAATATATTACTCAGAATAAATTTGGACATCTTTTACGCACTTCTGGCATGCGTGGGGACATAAGTATGACCAAAATTCAAATTTTAAAAGTTGTTTCTACATAAACACGAATTGATTGACCATGAACTGATGAAAAAAGTTTAACATGACCACAGAAGAAATCAAGAGCATCTTTTAAGCTATTTGAATATTTTTAATCAATCATTCTGCACTTTATGGTTAAGAAGTTACAGTTCTAATGATATACCCGATCATAGATCTTATATTTACTAGATAGGACATAATTAAATGGTAATGTCCAGGTAGCCGGTACCGGTTACTATATTAAGAGCCGGTAGTTTATGTTAATTGACCAATTTAAAGAAGGCGGGCGATACAACTGGTACCCTATATTAAATTCTATTGCTGGTAATAAATCTCTAGCTAAAATTTGAAATATAAAATAGGTAACGATTTTTAATTTACGCATTCGGTATCTACTCACTAAAAATTCGTAACAGGTTCGTTCGTAATACATTCTTAATGAAAAGTTTAAATTGACCAATGAACGTAAACTACCGGCTCTCAATATAGTAACCGGTACCGGCTACCTAGACATTGTCTAACTAAATACACAAGCAGGTGATATCGAAGTACAGTTATATGATGGAGGGGATATGCAGGGAATGTACATCCTGCTTTAATTTTTTAACTCCTTTATTTTGATATTATTTTCCTAAAACTTAATGAAAATTGTATTTTGTTAAAACAATTGGATATTTGAAACATCGATTTTTAATAGTATACTGCTATTGCTAGGCATAGCGATTAGTTAACTTTAATGAAATTAAAGAATCTGTATACTCGTTGCTACATTCTTTAATTTGGTTAGCTCTTGCAACGACTAACAAGGCAAGACAAAACAACGAATCCCTATGTGAATGGAACTTGATTCAAACTGTATTGCATCCAAACAGGAAAACAAACTTTATACCCGTTATTGTTTGCTTCACAACAAATGCGTCTATGTCGTATCTAGTACATATAAGATCGATGAACTCGACCATTTCTACTTCCTCAACGGCTATTTGTTTATACTTTTATTATTATTAAAAATAAAGGATAAAAAATATCCCCAAGTTTTGGTGGCTGTAACTCTGCAACAGATCGATTAGCAACAGAAAGGATAAGATATTTTCTGTAGAGAATTTAATCAACTTTATTGCCTATATAAGCTGTTCTTTTAGTGACGGTGACGACGTACTTTACTACTATAGAACAACTATATATTATAGAAAACAGTAATAGGAGTTTAGAAAGGATTTCCATGATTTCAGGTAGACTTCAAGTGTGTGATGCTGTGAGTTTCCTTTCTGGTGTTCCTCAGAGCCCTAGTTTAGGGGTCTAGGACAATTAGGCGCGGCCGATTAGACGCGCACTCAATTAGGTGCGGACCCAATTAGGCACCGTGCCATTTAGGCGCGGTTACAATTAGGCGCAGACCGTTCAGGCGCAGACCGTTTAGGCGCGGTTACAATTAGGCGCAGACCGTTTAGGTGCCAAGCCATTTAGGCGTCGGCCATAAACAAATTAAATTGTTAATCTGTTATAAGTTTATTTGGGAATATTTTATATAAAATGATACACTTTATTTTACATATAGAACGCAAACTTTAATAAACATAATATTTTGAAAGCTTTATACCAAATAAACAATAATCTAAGAATCTACGATAATTCATCGCGGTCAATTCATCGCGCGACAATTCATCGCCGCGACAATTCATCGCGTGCGACAATTCATCGCGTGCGACAATTCATCGCGTGCGACAATTCATCGCCGCGACAATTCATCGCGTGCGAAAATTCATCGCAGCGACAATTCTTCGCTAATAACACTAACCTAACGACAGATCCACCTCTTCGCGGAAGATCCACCTCTTTGCGGCCGATTTAACTTTTTGCGGAAATTTATTTGTTTTTAATTATTAGTTTTCTAAAGAAATATCAAAAACTAACACTAACCTACCGCCAGATCCACCTCTTCGCGGCAGATCCACCTATTTGCGGCCGATTTAACTTTTTGCGAAGATTTATTTGTTTTTAATTATTAATCAACTTTTGTGATTTTTAAAAATAAATACAGACTTATAACAGATTAACAATTTAATTTGTTTATGGCCGGCGCCTAAATGGCCGGCACCTAATTGGGTCCGCGCCTAATTGAGTCCGCACCTAATTGGCCGCGCCTAATTGTCCGTGCCTAATTGTCCGTATCCCCTAGTTTAGGCACTATACCATTTTCTTATTAACGTCTGAAAATCTTTTATTCGCTGGTAATGGAGAACTTTTCCGAATTATTCTAACATCTGCTTAACAACAAGTTTTATTCGGTATTTTTCAGTAGAAAACGGCTTCTTTGACCTCCTCTATATTTGTCGATGACATCGCTGTTACAAAATGCTGATAGAGTTAGGAATTTAGTGGTTTACTTTGATAAGAAATTAAATTTTCATTTACATCATGACTATGTTATAGTTGGAACCAACATATTGTTAGGTTGTTTGAAGCGTCGTATGGGTGTGGTCTTTAATAGCACTAGAACACAATCTCTGTTGTACAACTCTTGCAACAATGATTGTAACAATGCAAATTTTTTTGTCGTTTAGGTTTAATATGACATTGAGTAATTTTCAGGACGGCAGGTCTTTAGAGGTTTTGTAATCGTAGAGGATTCAATGTTTCATGTCAATTATTGCTACACCGATTACATCCTGAAATTTTCAATTAATCAGCTGTTACGAGCAACGAACAGAACAGACCTAGTTAAGGAGTTAACATCAATATGTCATTGCTTGGATTTTAAAAGACAACTAAGATTAATGCTGCTGTTAATTTTTTTCTATATTGTGTTGTTTAGTGCAATTTTATTTTGTAAACAATTCAATCGTAAATCAATACAGCTACTTTTCTAAGTAGAGTAACTAAGCTACTGCCCAACTCAAGTTAAATGAATAAAGCGAAGTGGCATGCTGTTAGGCCTGTCGACGGGCCATTGACATTTAGTAAATTAGAGAATGAAATTTCAATCTACCTCCTTCGTAAATCTGATGATAGAGACTTAGAGACACAATTAAGGGTAATCATTACGAAGTGCAGATCCTGCTTGTCCGGTTTAGGAAAACCACAACACTCCTGCTAGAAATAGAAAAACCTGCTTTTGGCAGGTTTGTATGCCAATTAGAAAGTCAATCGTTAAAAGGTTAAAATAATTTATGGGAAAATACATGAAAAGTTTTGGAAAACTTATTCGAGTTTTCATTAAGGTAGACTCCTTTGCCACTTGTGCGATTTAAATAAAGAAAAACTTTTGTAGGCTCAACTTTACAAGTTCAACATATTATGTTAGCTTCCTCTGTCGACAAATAAATTTTACGTAAAAGTTCATAAACTAAGGTATATAAAAGATTTATAACTTTGATACAAAGTTATTTGATACAAAGTTATTACAGGTATTTAGCATAAATATCATAAAGTGCTCTATTTTCTTAAAATTTTCCTATTTCGTTCGGAAGGGTGATTAATTACTTGACGAGTTATGGGGTTACATATTGCATTAATGGCATTTAAACTTCCAAATTGTAAAAGTTCTACTAATTACGTCAGTTAATTTAACTTTTTTTTTAAATTTTAATCAAGTGAAATATCAGAACGCGTTTATTGGGGTCGGAAAATTTCTTTAAGAGGAAAATTAGATACAAAAATGTTTTAAGTGACTGGTAGTTGTGCGAAATGTGCAATATAACAAGGTCCGCTATTTTAATAAAGATATAATAACATAGGGGTGGTTTTATTACTGTACGATCTCGAGAGTCCCGTATGCTTAATAAACAAGCACGAAAAAGAAAAAGTAAAATTTTATAAATGAAGTGACGTCGCGTCGTCGGCAGTATGCATTTTAATTTTAAATTTTCGGTCGCAACTTTCAACCGTACAAAATTGCACAAATATAAAATATTTTATATTTCTCGAATTAACTTAATCAACCCTGCTTAAAAAACTACCCCGTAGAGTAACATATACGATAGTCTGGATGAGGAGCTTAGTGTAACAAGCAATATTCATCGTTTATTGAATTATTCGGATGCCTATTAACTTGTTGAGAAATAGTAGCTTAGGGTGTACAGTAAGGGTTACCGAGGGTACCAAAGAGAATGTTGATGTTGGATTAGAAATCCCTTGATACATCTAACTATTGCTTTATGTTAAAGTACGCCATAGAAGTCGAAAGTGTCATTAAGAATAGAAAATTAGATTATGAAGGCTTCACGGATGCATTTGCAAATTGTTAGCAATTTTCCAGAAAAATCATATCAGGGCCAGGTGGACTGACATTAAAGTTTCAGAGACAGACCACTAGAGACGATTGTTGACGCAAAACATTTATAAATAAATCTAATGATGAAGTAATTTTTCGTTTTGCTTCAGTCATTTTCAACTCTTCATTTGCATCCGTAAATTTTCTGGTAATTTGTTTGTTTTTTTGCTATCACCGGATATCACTTATTTCTAGTCTTTCCACATTTCCTTATCTAATATATTATGTATAAAGCTATCTAATATAATATAGTACACTGATTTCCCTATGAATTTCTATCGGTAAGGAAAACTCATACATATCAGAAAGCTTCTAGTGAGGAAATTGAATTCACGTAATCCGGACTTTCTGTTATTATTAATTCACTCCAATTGTTACTAATTTTTTTTATTTTCTTTTGGTTTCTTCAAACTAAACTTCCTTTCCTTTATATTAATTTAAACTTTATTTTTTTAAATAATTGATTGGTGGAAACTTGTTTTCCGATCGATTTTACTTCAATTATTGACAATATTCGTATACAATTTTATTATTTTAAGTTTCAGCTTGCCAAACATAATTAAGTAATTTAATCATTTTCTCACCTACTTTTACAATTTATTTTCATTCTTCCTTTTTCAATTTTCTTATGAAATGAAAATTTTCCTTTTCAACATTTTATATAATACCCAATTAACTAATTTTGCTTTACTTCCAAAACAAAATTTTTATTTTACTGCAATAAATCTTAAAATCGACGAGCTTCAACTGCTTAAGTCTGCAGAATTAAGGTATTCTATTTCTTTGCTACCGTTGCACATCCATCTTTGGATATACGCCTCTTTAAATTTCCTCCATTTCTCCCTAATGCTTGCCTACTGCATCCATTCGAATCGTCCCACCAGCGTCAGATTGTATTAGTGACTTCTATTAATAAGTATGTTATAACACGAAAATCTCATATTAAAATAAAAATTGCTAAGAGGTCGAGGCCGACGATGAATGGATTAACGAGATTTTAAATTATTCAATATTAGGCCAGTGCTTTTACGTGATTTTTGATCAAAACGTCGAAAGAGATCGCGAATGGCCGAAACTTGCTAGTTTAGTGCAAAATAATACAGAAAAGGAGAAACCAAATTATTAGGGATTTCAAAATAGTCAAAAATTTTGTTAAAAACTTAAAAGTTTGAGAAAAAAATGGCACCTTTTGATCGATTATCGCTTCAAAACTACGTTAGCAGGGCTAAAATACCCGACAAAAAATGTAGTGGTGTTTTTTTTATGTAAATACGATCCTTAGGATGTCCTTTGCCATTTCGATGTAATTAAATACTGAAATTCAAATCAATTTGAATTATTTATTCAATCTGTGACGTCGTCGTTTACATTAGTTAACAGATCTTGTTTAGAGATGGTGTGCAAAGCGGCATTTATTTACCATTTATAAAGTGTTTAGAGTTCCAATATGTAGAAATACGTCTGCAAAAAGTGATAAAAAAGTTTTCTTAATATTCCAAAAGCCGAATACTGCAAAATATTATAATTTACAGCTGTCGTATAATACAAAAAATGTCGCTTTGCACGCCGTCTCTAAGCAAGATCTACTAATTAATGTTAGTGACGACGTCACAGAATGAATAATTCAAATTTATTTGAATTTCATTATTTAATTATATGGAACTGAGCTGCTTTCAGAACAATTTAACCACCTTACATGGCAAAGGACATCCTAAAGATCGTATTTACTTAGAAAAACGCTACTAAATTTTTTTGTCGGTGCCCCAGCGGGGAAGAAGCCGACAGAGGATGTAAAATAAATTTTGGAAGTTCCTTAGAACATTCAAATACATGTTGAAATTATTAACATCCAAAAATTAAGACTCAAATTATGCCTACAAGATTCCATCGTTCTCGGATGTTTTTGCAAACTAACGTTTTTATAGGTTTTGTTGTCAGAAAAGTCCTCATAAATAGGACTATAACCTAATTTAATTTAATTTTATTTAACCTAATAAAGATTGTTATTATTATTATTATTATGGTATTAATTTATGTGAGTGAAATAGCAACTTTATTCTGACCGCCTTCCTCTATAGGAAATTTCAAACCATCTCGGTAGAATGTGCCTAGAAAATATTCTCATACTTCGGACTCCACGTTATACTGTAAGTCCCCTAATATGAACTCAATGTAGAGATCTCAATGAATAATTAGATTGAATACCCTGTACGTAACGTAGCCTTTATTATTGGAGTAAATTTATATTGTTTTCAATTTTCTTTATGGAAATCTTTATTGAAATTAGTTCATTATGGCGAAATTAGTTTAATTTCATTTTAATTTTCTGACATCTTTAGAATTAGAACTTAATTATAATTTATCAAATTTAGTACTTTATCCTAAATTCTTAGGTAATCAATTCTCCTATAGCATTAAATTGTTGAATTTAACTTAAACTCAGGAACGCGCACTTTTCATGGAAGATGTATTTTCGATCTGCGGTTCCAACTTTCGAAAGTTTTACCGAACTCCACAATATTTACCAACTTTATTTACATTTTGTGAACCCAATGTATATTATTACTCCTCAGTTTAATAGCGTCTATTTATTCTGTGGATGTTGTGCAATCTTTAAATTAAAAAAATCGATATGGCGCTCCTCTTTTCGTTGTAGTGATTTTATGCTGTTGTTTCGATGTTTAGATGATCATTTTGGACGAAAGCAGCCAAAACTTTTCTAGAATTTCTATTTAAAGTGGCCACTCACTTACAGATTGCCGGCGGTCAGTAACTGTTCGTGCAAGATTGTAATAATTAGCCACGATTAAGCTAATGGCAGTTAAATTTAACATTTCCTATTTTGCCTACATAACTTCGAGTACGATCCGCCGGAAAGTGACTTATATGCATGTGCGAAAACATCATACAGGTGTGGAAAGATATCCTCACTAGACCACTTATCATTAAGCTACAAACAGTTAAACGCGCTTAACACAAGCTAAAAATTAATGTGTGTACGTGCTTACCTATCATTCGAACGTTAATTTTTAGCACACGGCTCGGCCTGCCCATATTAACCCCGAGTTATAAGGTCAGAAGGTCTCCAGAAATTGCAGATTACTTTAACGTTAGTTATATTAGTAAAACATTTCTTATTTTTATTACTTTTTATTTTTATAGAAACTATTTAATTAATTATATGAAAACGAATCTACTCGGATTTCGCTAAGAAAACTTTTAAGAACTCTATACAGTTTAGCGAACGAACTTTTCTTGTCGATAATAAAAGTTTCTTTAACAATAAGATTGATTTTTAAAGTTCCACTCTATTAATTACATTTTGATAAAAAGAAAATATTAATTTACTTTATACATCAGAGTTTTGAATTGGAAATTGTACTTCTTATGAATGGGCGGGTGGCGACCCCGTTGCTGCTCCTGTGTTTACATAACTTAGTACGTGATTTTTATGAAATGCATCAAATGTAATAGGGGCTGACAGGATTATCTCGTCTTAAATTGTAATCTCTGGGAATGCGTATGTTTAAATAGATTTAATATTTATTCCTCTATGACGTCGTATTTACATTTTTATTACGCTTGTGCTAATATTGATTTAAGTAAACCAAGAAAATGAACACAGAGAAAACAATATTAAAGTTCCAGCGTAGGGCGTATTGTTACCAAAAGGGTCGAAATATCTCACATACTTCATGTAGTACCGAATTGACCCTTCATATTATATGAACTTGTTCGAAGTTTTAAACTGGATGAAAGAATTTAGATTAGTTTGGAAATATTCTTTGCTCTTTTTAATCCCAAAAGTTTTCTCTTTGAGTATTTAATTAAAAATTGCAAGCTTTTTTTTGGAAAATATCGTATTATCAAGTGTGAAGCTCGCGTGATTTAGTGCCATAATTTTTAAAACATGGTAGGGTCAAGGTTTCGCTTTTTATTCGAATAAATTTAACACGCTTTATCATCTAAAAACACTCACTTTAAAGGACCAACATCAAAATCAGATTTTTGCTTTGATAAAAACAACAAAAGGTAAAATTGTTTAGGGTCTTCTAAAATCGATTTCTTAAGCGGAACGTGAAAAATTGGTTCTAGTGTATAATTTTTCTTTTCCTACGTATTTTCTCGTAATCAATTTAAAATTGAATTGATAACAAGTGATGTTCCTCTTTTGGGTTTGCTATTTGTTTTCAGTTATTACAAGCTACTCCAGAATTTTAACTAAATTGAGCTTTTGAATTTTTCAAACGGAGTTTCGCTGCAAAATAAATTGGACAATTTTTTTTTTAAATAATTCATGTAAAGTAGTTTACCTAAATAAAGAAAACAACCAGGGTCTACACAAAATTGAGGTAATCAACAGGGGCGGACTGGTTATATAAAATGCACATAATTCCGCATGGAAATCCGATTTAATGAGTTTTTCGTTTAATTTTTGTATATTATGGTATCAACATTAATTGGAAAAGCTTTTTTTTAACTAGAATTTGTTATGTTTATTGGAAGACGTTTTACTAGACAGATTTCACTTCGGTGGTTTGCCGCTGTCTTCTGAGGGCAGATGGTCAGAATTAAGTTCGCACATTAACCAGGATTAAACCGGATACTTCGCCCCAATAATAATTCGAAATAAGATTTTTTTTTATAGTTTGGCATCGAAAAAATTTGTCAAAAATAGTTTAAAAAAATCAGGAACTCCCGGATTGGGTGTTTTCTATACATCCTATGCCCAAAATAGGTTGTAAAAATGTTAGCCTAGATGAATCGTTGTTCCACCTCCGGTAGTTTCCGAAGTACAGCCCTTTGTAGAACCCTCATTTTTGTCGATATATTTCTAAAAAATGCAGTTTTCTGTTTTCAATGTAGACTCTTTTCTTGTTCACTTCAAAGTCATCCAGAAATGAGAAAAAACTGAACGCAATTCTTAGACATTTTCTTTTCTAGTAATTATAAGGTTCCAGCTGTGAGCTTTCAAATTTTATCATGTTTACCCTTTTTTAAGGGTTTTTTTACTGGTTTTTAGTGCATCGAACTTATAGGGTTAATAAAATTAGGTATGAAACTGAAAGAAAAAATGTTCTAGCCCTAGTAGTTTCGAAAATTTTTTGGCAAAAGCAGATGGGGAAGTAATAGGGATTCCAGGACTCTTTCGAATGAAAATGTCTAAAGTTGGAATTTTGATTCATGGTTTTATCTCTAAATTTTTTCATTCATTAACCCTTTCACGCTGTTTCGATTAAGTGATTTTTGAGACTGTTTTACAGATTTTGTTTATGTTCCGATTTGAGCCTGATATTGAAAATTTAAGGCCCATTTCTGATGCCAAGCTGTATAGATTAAAGAAAAGTTACATTTTTCCGTTATTTCCACGCAAGGATATCAAATCTAATGACTGGACTATATAGAGCCAGTTTTAGTTCAAAAGTTTTCACGATAGTTTATAAATGGAACCAATCACACTTTCAGTCAAATAAGTGGTCTGAGCATATAAAGGAAGTAGCTCTTGAACTGTTTAAAAAGTGTTTTTAGACAGTAGGTCAGCGGTTTCTTAACTGTATTTCTCGAACCCCACCCCCCATTGACATCCTAACATAGTTCTTTGCATACATCTCCCTTAATTTAATTTTTACGAAAAATTCTCATGAAACCACCATTAAAGAGCACAAAATTCTCTATTATGCTATTATTTAAATTAAAATAAATCCAAGACAGACAAAATGCATTTTATTATAAAAATTGAAATTTGAACCAAAGTTCGAATAATTCTTATTCGGACCAAAATTTTCTTACGTTTTATTTGCATCATCTGAATTGAAATCTGCAATAGCTATTTTGGGAATGGTAATTTTGAAACACCTTTTCTAGTTAAAAAGGCAATTAACAAATGGGGCTACTTAATTTGAAGTTTCTCATACCAGGATTTTTAAGAGGTCCGTCATTGCTGCTCAATCCATTTAATCTGCCTTCCAATTTACTAGCACCATCTGATGATAACCTTTTAATCGCACCACAAAGGCCATGCATTATTCCAAACAACATAGAAATTTTTCGAAAATTTACTCGGAAAATCACATATTTCAATAATTGTTATCTTTCGCAAAGATTCTTTTATCAAATCGTTTCTCAATTCAAAGGGGGAAGTTGAACTTTTATTTTCCTTTCTCAAATATTGTCATATTTTTCATATTTGCATACCAGCGGAATGGTTAATAATTTAAATTTATTAGTGATAGACATTTAAAATTTTCGCTATGATTTTTAAAGTAAGAAGATAAGACAAATAAGGAGGATTATTTTTGTAGGTCGAAAAATAAAATGGAATTAAAAAATTAAACCTTACATTATTGGAATTAGTGTAATGAATAAAGTTTTACTAAGTTTTTTTTTGAGAGTTTGTAAGGATCGTATAAAAACACGGCAATATTATTGTCTATCTGGGTCACCTTAATAACATCGGCAAACAGAACCAAACCGCAAAAATAACGCGAAGAATTGGGCTGAATTGGATGACTTTTGGAAAACTAGGACACATTTTGAAAAATATGCTTTTCAGACAATGTCTATTACGAAAAAGACTGGTTATGGCCTCAGAGTGACCCCAGAAGGCGATGCTTGGTATATATTTGAAGGACAGAATAAGAAACGAAACAATTAGGGAAAGAACTGGAACGATGACTGTGCTCCGATGAGTGAAGAGCTGAAGCGGCGATGGGCTTGACATGTGGCATGACAAGAAAATGATCGGTGGATCTTGACCAAGGGGAACTAAAAGAATAGTGGGAAAATCGCAGAGCAGATGAACAGGCGACATCAAACTCAGAATATTCATGAGTGGACAAAGAACGGCTGAAGAAGAAGAAGAAGTATTTATTATTCCTGAAATTAAATTAAAATTGCAGAAATTGAAATGCCTTTTATATTTAAAAATTGAAATAGGAAAGTGAATTTTAAATTTTCTTCGTCATCTGAAGTAAATTCTTCAACATCTATTTTGTGGATAATTTGGTTCTCTTTAATTTTGAGATGATAACAATTTCCTCTAAAAATGAAATTTACGAAGATGTCCATTTTATGCAAGCTAAAAGTATTCCTTACCTGGACCAACAGCATACTTTGTAATAAATTATTGCCTGTAAGGTAAATTTTCTATTAAATGGATTTAAAATCGTGAATACGGCTTAAGAGAGGGCAGCATCAATTAAAGGAGTTCTAATTTTAAGATTGTAGATGCAGTTTTAAGGTATGTATATTTCGTTCATTTTCAAATTAAGTAGGTTAAACCTATACAGTTATGCAGTCAAGGAGCTCGTTAATCACAGTCGGGTTTGCCACAGACTGGTTTAAAGCACAACCACAAGGAAACTATCTGGTTTTGACATTTAAAATCAATCGACTTAAAAAAGTTGAAGTGGTTAAAAAAGCTGAAATGTCGCTCTAACCACGTTTTAAATGTTTAAAATTAGTTAATAGTTTAAAGTTTTGTTTTGCAATACGTACTCAGTATGCTCGAATTCGAAATTTAAGTTGGTACTCTTGCAGTGGCGGCTGGCATGTGCCACAAATCCGCCACTGTACTCTTGACCGGTGAAATGTCACCGAGGGAAGTCAATACTTGGAGTTGAACAGGAAATTAACTTTTCGTTGGTATGTATTCAGTTTTGTATTTCACACATTGCAACACTTCAAGAAAACACTCAGGATAAAGAGGCCAACCTTGGATTGTAGTGGTGAATCGAAGCTGTTGTTTGTTGAACATATAATTCTGAAGCTACTTTTTTGCCAACTTGTTTTTATTTTAAATACTTTGCCGCTTCGTCAATAGCACATGGAACTACAATGTATTTAATTTCTACGTTTTTTTAATAATCTTAACATCTATTTTCTCCCTGACACTTAATATTATTGTTGATTCGCTTTGCCTTTGATCGAATTAAAAATTACATTAATTTTTAACTTTCATTGGATTTCTTACACACTTTAAACAACCCTTCTAGAATACTATTATAATTCATCATTAATATCTAAATTCCGTGACAACTTGAGCCTTCTTTGCAGCACTCTGTAGAGTGGTTGCTTGTTGAGATTGTCGAGATTTTGCCAAATGGAAAGATCGTGTATGAAAGACACGATAAGCTAGTCTAAGAGGCTAATTCATATATTTTATTGGCCGACCAGTGGAAATATAGAACTATGCGCATTTTAGAACAAATTTTTTGGCACCTACTCCACCTTCAGTACAGTCTGATATTGAATTTGTTATTTTCCTCAACACAATAGTATCCAGATTTTTAATTTAAAAAAAACTCCCTTCTTCCCTTGTTAGTTTTATTAAAATATCTAACGTCTAGAAATATTTTTGCTCTAAAACTTTATATAAAAGCTAGCTGCTCTCTCACCAAAAACTTTCTAACAAATTCACGAACGAAAATCGAACGTTATATGTATCGACGTATCAATTAGAATTCAATAATACCCATTAGAGTGCAACGGAAATTTAGTGAACAACTAAATTCGTCACGGCTAATCCTGCTTAAAATTTCAGTTTACTTGGAAAAGCAAAAGAGAAGCAACAAAGAATTTATCATTTCTCTGAATTTCGTAATAATTCTAGCTTTATAAGGTGTCGTATCTGTTGTTGGTAGAAACGAGAGTATTTATTGAATTTTGTTGAAAAACAAAAAATAAATACTATAAGTATTTTTATATTATATTTCTTTTTTAAAAATTTGTGTTGTACAAAATGTAGCATAGAAGCTAATATTTACAATTAAAAATAGCTCGAAGCTATAGGTTTTTTTTACATCGAGAAAATAAAATTTTGTGTTTCGGAAAGTGATTTTTCAAAAAGTTTCCAAGCAGAACTTCAGTTTGTTTAATTATGTGAATCTGAAACATCAGGCAAGAGATGATGTTGAAACTAAATTATTTAATGTAATTATTACTACTAGAATTATGGAAGACAAGAAACTAGCAGCTCGTTCTGAATATTAACTATAATAAATTCAGATTTTTTATTTAATTAGAAAAGTAATAAGACTATTTCTATAAAAATGTAGAGGGAAGTGAAATTGTTCGCCTCGTGGCCATTCCGCTGCCTGATTGAAGCATTGAATAGGAGCTAACTTTTAACAAATAACAATTTTTAATGAAATCATAAAAAGAGTGGTAGAAAATAAATTTAAAAATAATGCAACTGCGGTGCAAAATATGTGTTCAATTTAATGGTTCGAAGAGACACTGACATTGTGCTAGTTCCCAGGCTCTACCAATATTAAACCAACAAAATTAGCATTTCTACAGGATTATATCCATGCCAGGAATTGCTATCTCGGGAAAACTAACATTTTTGCTTTGTTATTTACATATTGAGTTGGCAGACTGATTGCATTTTAATCAAAAGCGTAATATTGCTTTAATTGCATCGAATGCTGTGTTTTTATTTCGAGATTTGCAAAAATGTAAAAATCCCCTTTTATATGCAGGTACTCATTGGGGCGCTTTTAAGAAATTTATACAAAAGCTCATGTAGTCCTCACATTATGACTGTGTTAAATTTGGTGTTCTTTCGAAAAAAAAACTTAAAATGTTATTCTATAGCAACATAAAACTGAAATTTAAGCTTTTACAGCTGACACTTCGTAATGTTCGTTCACTGTTCGTTTTATGTTAAATTTAATATAAAATCCCGCAGTTTCAAAGCTATAAAAACTAATATGCTATATTTACCACCTATTCGAATGCAAATATGTTGTATAAATCAAATAAAGAATTTATTTCGTACTCGGATGACTTTATGGATGCAAAATATTCAATCTAGTTTTTCTATTTTGCCAATATTGGTATCACATATACGACCAATTTTTCAAATTTACTTTAAGATAGGAATAGTAAAAAAAAACCTAATATCAAAATACCATTTCAAACAGCCGAAGGCCGAAAAATCCCGCTATAAAATTGTCTAATTATTTGTAATGTTGGAAAGTTTTCCGAGTAAATCAAATAAATTTCCTCTTGAAGTAAACTAATTCGCGATTTATCTCGAACATTTTTATAGAAGTCTATAAAATAGGTCAATTTTATTAAATTATTGCCACGACTTAAATTTTCTGGATAGGGTATTTCTGCACTAGCAGCATAACTTTCCAGAGATAAATTTTTCCACCAAAATATAGGGTCTTTCGAAATTCGAAAGTAAGATTTCGTGCACCGTAGGCTAAACTTTCAAATTAAAAAGAACTTACCGCTGAAATGAAAGAAGGAAAAGTGCGACTTACCTGGAACAAAAAGAAATTTCGTTAAGCACATCCGAATCGTATAAACAAGAAAAAATTAGCCTTATCGTTAATTTAATCAATAAGCATACTCGTTATAGCCGAATTCCCGAAACTCATTAATTGTAACTTTCTCAATATTATTAAAGTGTAATCTAGAAAATGCAATAATAATTGAAATACAGATTACAGCAAGGAGATAAATTTTACTACTTTCATGAAAGCGTATACAGGCATTCCGTTGGGTGAAGCTTATTCCCTTACCAAGCCTAAAGTTAGCGGTAAACCTTAAATTAATGTAGATAGCCAATAGTTGTAAAGAAGTTAGACAAGTAAATACATCATTATTTTCACTTAAATAAATCACTTCCCATTTGCTCGCAAAAATAATTGAGGTAAATTTTGTGTGAACAAAAATTACAGTCATTTTGAGTATTGAATCGACAAGTTAAAATTTTCTATCGATAAACCAAGTCGATTCAATCTGGCGGTTTCATACTAAATTAAACTTCCGTGTATTTGCAACTTTCTCAATTTTCAGGGTTAGCCATCCGACCGCAACCAGCAAACGATTTTCAAATTATGCTCAGCTTAGAATTACATTCGTTATGTATGGGAATGGTTGCCGGGATCGCAGGACCTGTCACTTTTTTTTCAAATAATTAAAGTTAATGTAATAAATAGAAAAAGATCGTAGAACAAGAAAAAGTTTCCACTTACAAAACGTGTAATCAAAAAAGTCCACTTCACGACTTTCTTAATCTAAAAGAGCAGAAAGAAGTACATTATCTCAGAAACGAAAAGGTTAGCTTTTTGTAAAGAGCATTGGAAATAGTGCAGTTTTTTGTGCTTTTAGTTTATCTTAGTTTTCTATAAAAACTGCACTAACATCAATTTTATCAAACATCGACTTTTATTATTATTGCCATTATTACACGCTTCAAGTGTTTTTAATAAAAACAATTTTTATTTTTACACAATGTTACACTTTTCCTCTATGGGCTAATAATTACTGCTTTTTTACTCCTACTATATAAAAACTATTCCAATACAAACAAATATTACATTTTTTATTCATCTATACGTGGACTAATAACAACCAGGTTTATAAAGATTATATTCAGGATATTACTACTTGTAATCTTAAATTGCACGCTTTTTCGTAAGTTTAAGAATTCCTTCAAGGAAAAGGATAAGTTTACAGCACGTTTTTGAGTTATAATCTTCTAAATGACTTAGTGTAGAAATTACAGAAAATTCTTGTAATACCATGATTATTCCTCTTCGCGTCGAGTATTTAATTCTACTCAAAAATTAACAATTGTACTATAAATAAGGGTGTTATGGCTGTCGAAAGAATATCAGAAGTTACGAATCTTTTAAGGCTTATATGAACTTTTTTGTCATTTTTATTAAATACATTAGCAAAATTGGGTCAAATATTTCACAAACATCCTGTATAGCAAATGTTTTTCTTTTAGTAAATTGAGTGACTTGGACTATCACTACTAAAACGTGATTACCTTGGTTGTGCAGCCTAAAGGCCGCATTGATTCGTGATAACCGTTGGTTGTTGCAAACAAAAAATTAAATTAAGGTTATTTTATGTGAAATTTGGCAACCTCACTGAATGTGATGTTTAAACACAAAGCGATACATAAGATAACATGGATGAGACGTGGAGAAAACAGTGAGCGAGGGAATCTAATAGATCACGAAATGGTCAACAAAAACAAAGCAAACCAAATAAGAAATATAAGAACGCACAGAGGGGGAATACGAATTCTGACCACTTATTGGTAATGCCAAAAATTAAACAAAGGATGGATGTAACAAAACGCGAAGAACCAAGAAACTGAAATTGGGCAATGGAAAAATTAAACAACAGAAACAAGTTCGAAAAAGAAATGAAAGAACACGAGAATATTGATGAAACGTGGGTAAATATAAAAAAAATTATCAATGCATGCACGGAAAGAAACTTAGGATATAGAGAGAAGAAAACGAGTAGGAAATGGTTTGACGAGGAATGTAAGAAGAAACAAGAGCAGAAACAAAAAGCTAGAGAAAAATGGTTGACATTAAGATAACAAGTAGGCATGGAAGAGGAAGAGTAGCGAAAAAAACAAGAAAAGAAGCGGATAAGCTATACAGACAAAAGAAAGAATAAATGGTTGTAAAAGAGGATGGACGAAATAGAAAATGAGAGCAGGGAAAATAATTTGAAAAAGCTTGACATGAAAACAAAAGAACAGACAAGAGGCCCTGTAAAAAAGACAAGAGCAGTAAAGGATGGGGATGGAAATGTGGAAGAAAATGGAGAACGTTAACGGTGCTAAACACAAACCAGATCATAAGGCTTCTTATTATACTTTGTATAGAAGCCTAAAAGGGAAAGAATGATGCAAGTTATAGTAGAACAATAGCAAGATATAATTTTAAAATAGTTCAAAATTTTTAATATTTGGGAATTAACATACAATGTAAAAAATATATGTAAAATTACATAAAGTTCTTAGTAATATTTACACAAAATTATGTGTAACGTGGGTAAATTAGGAATATTACATAAAATCACAAGGAAAATTAAACACCTATTAGTAAATTTACACATTTGTACAAAATTTAGTAATTTTCCTTAATTTGTGTAACCATTTGCTTAAATTTTATTAAATTGTACACATACTAATGTGTATTTATACACAGAAGTTCAATAATTAATCCAATAAACACATGTTTAAGGATAATTATACTGTGCATGGCTACAAAATAAATCCTCTTATAGAAAATTTCAAGATTTCATCTCGAGGAAAATTTCGAAGTTCTTTAAATTTAATTTATTTTTAATTAAATAGAGCATAAATTTTAAAGGAAAAAATGAAGTTATAATTTACTGTTTTTTGTTTTGATTGAAATTATTGCTTAACTATTTGGAAATTAAGACCTTATTTTTAGTTTTACATTTAAGAATTAAATTACGATATAACAAGTTGGATGGTCTACTGCAAAAAAAAGTAAGCAATAACAAATTGGAAAAAAAAATTTTATGAACCTTTATTTGACCATGAACTTTTTATTGATAATTACTGTCAACTAATTAATTTCATTTTGTGCAAATAAAAATTATCCTGTTATCAATATCATAAATTTGATTGTTATTATTTTAAAGTTAAGAGCAAATCTAAAAGAACAACGAACACAAAAAAATAACTTTGGGGATATAAAATTTCGGGAAACCTCAGGGTTTAATTTTAAATGGCTTCGTTGTCAATGTGTTTTAATAATAAATATATAATTATTAAAAGTAAGAACTAAGTTGATATCTGACGTTTTTAAAATTTTAATCAAATTGGAATGTTTAATCAAAATTAAAATTATTAAAATTTAATCAGGACTCATAGTCTAAATTTTTATAACTTTGATTTAATTAATAAGTATTACAGTTTTTAAGTTTTTTGTTGAATGTGCAGGGTGTCTTCGGGACCACACCTCTTAGGTGGAAAGCACTTTTGTAACGAAAATTTTTATCTAAATTTAAAGCAATTTTTACCCTCTGATAGGCACAGCAGCTAAACTAAATATTAATTTTTTAGTGTTAATAGAATCCAAAATTTGGAATCTAAAATCAAAGGATTTTAAGTTATAAATCAAATTAGATTTAGAAATGTTAAAAAATTGTAAATTTCTTTTTATAAATGCTATTTCCTTTAAATGAAATGTGAAAAAAAATTGAGTAACATTTTCTGATAAAAAATTTAATGGGTTACAACTTGAGTTTAGTAAATTTTCTTTAAATCAATCCATTTCGAAAAAATATAGAAATTATATGGAAAAACGTACTTTTTTATTTTTAGCAAAATTCACTGCACAAAGCAAATACAAATAAGTTAAAAGATAATAAATTAGAGGTTTTCATATCAATAATAAATACCCTACCGTAACAATAATTCCACACATCAACGAAACGAATTGACTAAATATAGATTTTGTAGAGTGAGAGCTATGAATTCAGTGCTAAATTGCACACATTATCAATAAGCAATTTCAGTTTTTCTGTGAAATGGATCGGTTTTTAAAAAAGTGTATTTTTTATATTCAAAAAGGGCATACATTTTTTTGTAAATAGTTTCGTTGAACAGATACGGTTTTCAAGAAACACAAAAAATAAAATTTTGAATTTTTTCACATTTCTTGACTTAATTTGATTCACAACTCGAACGAAAGTTAGCTGAAATTAGGTAAATAATTATGTTTTTTGAGCGTTCGAATGAACTTCCAAATTTTCTTTAAAATTCGCTCCGCTAACGTAATGTTTCGCTTCTACGAAAAAATTTCATCGCATCAAATTCTCTGCAAAACAAAAAGTTGTTCCAAAAGTGCCTTCGTTATCCTATTCCTGAAATAAAAATCTTTTCCAAAAATATTCGTTTTCGGATAAAATTTTTCGACATTATCTTCAAGGTTTTCCAAATTTTATGAAGGACACATCGAAATTTGACCAAAATTTTCTTACATAATGGGACAGAGGAGGACCGGAAGAAAATGTTTGAAATTAAAAATTAGAAAAACCTACTAAAAGATGAGACTACGGCGCGATACCGGTTCGCCCCTGGCTCATAGAAATGTTAGTCTTAAATCCTATTAAATTGTCAAATTAATGGTTCGAATTTAATGTTTGAGAGAATATTACAAGATTAGTGGATCCTTTAGATATAAGTTCTCTACAGATGTCATGTAAGTACGTTCAACTTTAGAATTAGAAATTTTAAAAGCTGACAGGAGAAGGAACTTACGATAGTACCTTACCTACTTAAATTTATTCAAGTACTAAAGAGCTTTAAACCAAACGAAATTTTCACTTCAAGTTAGCTACACGAATATTATTATTATTATGGAAAATTATGTCGAAATGGATGTGTCAAAGATTCAATTTAATTTTAAATAACTTGGGAGAAATGGAGAGAGAAATATGTAAAATTAAGCCTGGGTAACTCTTTATGTTTGGTTATATTATAAAATAGTGAATTTATTCATGAATTGTGCATTGTAAATTATTTCAAAAGATTGCCTTGCATTTTATATTAGTAAGAATAAATCCAAGTTTTCTATCAGATTGTTATATTTTAATACGGAATATAAGAAAACTTATACCTACGAGATCTCTCAAGTAGTGAGGTAGTAATTTTTAAATTTCAAATTTATTCCAAAATTTAAAATTTTAATTAAGATTGTGGCAAATTTATGTAGGTATAATACGAATTCGCTAGTTGTAAGTTGACATTAGAAATAGATTCATCATAAGCTAAAGCCTAATACACTAACTTAATTATTCAAATAGTTTATCAAGTATACGTAAGTAGAAAGCTGAATAATCCACACACCAAATAGTTTGTTAAGAATTTTAACTGATATTTGAATATTCCCATCATCGTGTAACTACGACAATGTAGTTTTTAAATTTTGATACAAGCAAATCCCTCCCCATCTCGCTAATCTTATTTGCGTAATACATTTTCCTACATTAAAGATGTAAAAATTGTATTAAAAATAAAAGCTTCGCGACCCGTTCGTCCCCCAGTCGACGACAACGAGAGCTTTTAGACGAGGATTCATTAATTTTTATTTCAATATTAGCTAATTTTGAAAATTCGGAAAACAACAATTTGAGGTAAATTTCACTCCCGCGCTTGTAACATTCACGTTAGAAATTCTTCGCATTCTCTAAAGTTTCACGAAAATTTTCATTTAGATCCAATTTTATGAAAATCTAGTTAAACACACATTTTTAGATTAAATATTTGTCTCGTGCGTGAAACGTAATTTTTAAAGAACGTATAATTTTAAATTATGATGCTTTTTCTTTATAATAATAATTATCATGGTGGTAGCTCCATTTTTCTTAACCTCTAGAGGGTAACTGTTTATTAGCAAGAGGAAACGTAATTTGGGATTTACAATCGTACAAAATGTAAATTTAATAAAATTTTTAATCAAATAAATAATATTATTTTAAACAATTTGTTTTTGACAACCTAAAGTCGGTCACGTTTCGTTTTTACAAAATTAATAATAGTCCCTATTGAAATTTTATGTTGAAATTCGAGTTTTATTTGATCATTTCAGAGATACAATTATCGTTATTTAACGTTAATTTATATAAAATTAGAATTTTATATGTTTAAGCCACGAGAGTTTCATTCACCTGCTCGTTGCATATAACATTATAAATGATACGATTCTCTGTTCCAGAATTAATAGTGTAAAAGTCGTATATTGTAGCATGCCAAATTACATCATGGCTACGCTACTCAATTATTAACGGATGTTCCATACTTTAAATATTTATTTACAGTTATACATTTATTTTGTTCCTTCCTGTGTGTTCAATTTATTTCGAAACAAAAAGTGAGTGATGTTGACGCTTCAAGGTTGGTATGACTTTGCCTGAGAATCGCCGTCCGTTTTTGTTAAGTTTTGTCAAAGAGGATGTATATTATATTGCAGTGATGATTGACAAGATTATCCCCTGACCTTATTAAGTTTACTTCAGTTTCGCTCAATTCGGATGAGACTCTCTCAAGATGCGAGTTTAAGGTCTCAATGGGTTGAATTATCTTTGGTACGCCTATGAATTGTATCTAACTAATTGTATCTTAATAAGTATAAAAATGTTTCAGAACTTCTGAGCAATTTGCCTTGACAGGTTAAGGGCTACCAGGGAAGTAATGAAGTACATTGAGAATAGAGAATAAGAAACACATTTTTTTAGGTGTTTTCGATTTTATACAAATTTAAAGACTTGAAAATTTTCATGACATGTACCTGGGGGGTATTCCATACCCCCCAGACCCCCCGGATACAATTTAATTTGTCTTCTTCTGGGAGCAAGCGCTTTACTAACTATTGCGTTACAATTTTTGTCCAATTCCATTTTAGTATGTTGACTCTTGGCTTAAAAAATAAGCGAATTTTATCTCCGAAAATCGAAAAAATTCACCTTTAGTCCAAATCTAACAATTGCCTTATTCAAACAAAATTTAAAACCACCAGCCCCACTGCTTCAAGTTATAGTTTTCAGGTAAACAATCTATTATGACATTGTATAATTTATTACAATGTGGTTGTTAAATTTTCTTTTCGTATAATAAATTTTCAACATAATGAAATTACAACGCAGGAAGATTTTGTTTTAATTGCAGTTTTAGCGAGGAAAATTCGATATGCATTCCCATGACTTTGAAGCCGCTAATTTGTTCGTATTCGACTCACTTAACAATACTTGGATTTGAGGAGCTTTCTTGCTTAAATTATCAATATAATATAATTTAATTAAACTATATATAATATATACTATATTATTTAATTGTTTTTATTTTGACCTTTTGACAGAAAATTGGTCACACTTACGTAGTAGAAATTATTCTTAAATTCACAACATGTTGATGTTCACCTAAAAAAATCTGTGTAGTCCGCAATTCTAATCCAGAATTTCCGCGCTGTAACTCAACTAGAAAAGCTAATAGCGTATATTTTTAAAGTTCATTATTTTATATTAGATTAAAATTTAAAAATGTACAAGTTAATTAAATAATAAAAATTAAATTATTCCCATGAGCTTTCGGCGGTGGGTTATTACTCTCATCATATGTTTTAACTAAATTTTAATTCGATAATAGTTTCAAAGGTTAAAAATGTTTGAATTTTAAAGTTCATTTAATGCAAAGCATGTTAATTTTGAAATGTAATTTAAAAAAAACTACCAAATTACCTTAGTAGCTTCTAGCAAAAAATATTAAATTAATAAGATTATAATCGTAATATAGTTATTATTAATAAATAAATAAAATATTACATTATATCTTTTGGTATATGATGGCCGTAGTAGCAGTAGATAAGAAACATAATTATTTATTAAAACATAATATTAACTATTTATCATAATATTGTCTATAGTAGCTACCAAATTGAATATGCATAGGACTGCATATTTTTAAATAAAACAAATAGTCCAACATGGGTGACCGTATGTAAATGAAAACTTGATGATGATATTGGATTTTTATGTATTTTGTTATGAATTTATTATTTATTTAACAGTACAAATTTGAAGACAGCATAAATTTGTTGATTTTGAATAATAATGTATACATTAAATAATTAACTTTAGATAGTATGCGAAAATTATACATCTGTGAAATCGCGAATCACAATTGTATATTTTAATATTATAAAAACTCAATACATTTCAAATTTTTAGTTATTGTTTTCCAATAACCAATGGTGACTTGTTCTAAAGGGTGCAAAGGCAAATTGTAATTGCGCACTGACCAAACGTCAGGTCAATTTAGAGTTACAAACAGGCACAAAACAGCATCTCGGGTGCTAGGTGTTGTCGTGGGTGTACACAAATACCTAACAACGTCGGCTTCCCCTGCAGTCGAGAAAAAAATTGAGAACACGCTTTCTCTATCGAAAATCAGAAACAACAGCTATCCATAAATATTTACAGACTCCCCATAATACCCCCCCCCTCCCAGCATATGAAGATCAGGATGGCCATGAAATTGAAGGGTAGATAATAATATTTTCAAAGTAAACAAGACTTTGGCCGAGTTTTCAGGATTTTTGATCATCTATGGTCAGCATTTGGAACACTGCGTTTCATTAACGTTTGCGTTTATTCTAAGGATTATGGATTAAACTTTTTAGGAACTAAAGTATTTTGGAAGTAAATCAGAAAATGTGTATTATTCCTTTTTATATATATTTGGTACCCACCCATTGAAACAAATCAATGCCAACAGCGCGATCAGTGATGAAAAGTATTAATATTTTCTAAGTAACAAAAGTTGTTCTAAGTAGCAGCCAAGTCGTTGTAAATTAGAAAAACATTTTTATTAAATTTCTTAAATTCCCGTGTTTATCCTCAAGATTATCGATTCAAGATTCTTTGTAATTAAATTCCTTTTTCTTTCAATTTTGTGCTCTCCCATTAAAAAACAGTTACGAACCGTCACTGCTGGACTAATATAATATCCTTTTGTTTTAAAATAAGAATAATGTGAGTAAAAGTGTGATAAAAATTGGGGGCAAGCTGGAATAAATTTTATAATCTCCATTTGAACTTCTACAAAGACTTAAGAGAATGTAGGCTTAAACGCATCCGTTAAAACTATCATAATATGAAAAAAGGGATTTTAAGTTAAAAATCGCAAATATGATGGCTATAACTCTGCAGCCGATCAATTGACAAGAAAAAATAAAGAAGTTTTCTATAGATAATTTAATTTTCTTTATTTTCGCTCACCTAATATTTTGCCCTAAAGTGAACCCAAACTGAGATATTTCCTAATAATAATGGAAAATCTTCAAAAGTTGCTTTTCCACGAGATAAAAAATATTTCACAAACGAATATTTCTGAGTTTCAGGTAAACGCGAATACAGCAAAAAGAGCGCCGTCTGTGAGCCAAAAAGCTCAACGTAAATGTTTGATTAAAACAACGTAAGTTTATTTATCGGTTTAAACTTACCTACTAAAGTGATTTTGCTTGTTTAGGTAAAATAGGAGCTACGTGTAAGGTTAATGAGTTTTTTGTAAGGTCGTTACAATTAGCATGTCAAGTTTACAAAATGGAATGACTCAGTGATTTGCAAATTAAAAGGCACGATAATGCCGCGATAAGATTTAATGAAAATTTATTAGCAATTGAAAGTGAAATCTGTACGACGATTTATGTTTAAAAAAATGTGTGTTATCTCATCCATTTTAATTTTGTTTTCTAAGGTGAAAAATAAAAAATTATTCGTGGTTATTCGTCACGTTTGAAGATATCAATTTTCTGAAAATACAACATGAACCGTTTTAATCTTTAATGCATCATTAGGCAAGTGAGGTTCTCAGTGTTTGCGTGTTTATTACGGTTTTCATTTGCTGTTAAATTTATGATTTTTCAAACTCGTTTAGATGCCGAAAATCTGTGACCATCTTTAATATTTGATCGGCGGTATAGTCGAAATTCAAATTATAATATAAATTTTACATAGTACATATGCTGTTTGACTTCCGTCCTTAATCGAACGGTATGAAATTTATATGCTAATTTTTCGATGCAGCAGTACATTTTAGCTTAATAAATTCATGATTGTAGTCACGTGATATTAATAATAATCATTACATTCTAATAGATTGCAAATTTTGTTGCCTATACGTGTAAACTCCATCGATTTGCATTATTTTAAAATTCATGTGTTTTTTCGATATATACGTACACCGAATTTTGTGTCTTAATGAAGGAACGAATATTTCATTATTAATAAACGTAGATTTAATTCGTCATAAATTTAAAATATTTTACATCGCTTCTCACTTTGAAACATTAACATTCATGAGTTGATGAAACATTTTGAAAAAAATGCAGAGCTTTCGCTTAAAATTTTTTATTCGAATGAAAGATTTTCGTGCAATCAGTAAAAAAGGAAAATTATATTTTTATGAACGCAATTTGGATGAAAATGGGAGGGCTTGTTAAGCGTCTTGTTAAACGTTTCAAGTGATAATAATATTTTAACATTGGTATCACTCTTTTAATTTTTAATCTGGATTTAGCGAGCAAACAAAGCGAAATAGGAAATTTATCGATTTATATGCTTTATCTGCTCTTTTGTTCGTGCGAATTTATGAAATCGAAATCGTTGACAATATTTTTTATTTAATTTTTAATTAATTTTCCTATATGAAAGTGTTAACGAAAGCTGCCGATTACCGCTAATATCATTTGCATGTCATTCTGCATTATGAACCGTAAATTTTGTCTGATTCTACTAAAATCCTTTTAGATTTAACCCAAAAGGATTTGTCGTAATGCATTATAATCTTCTTGAAATTTAAACCGTTTTAATTCTGTTTCGGAAACTTTTTCCTAATTTTATTTTGTGTTACTTTGGGCATAAGAGAAAATAAAAATGTTACTCCAATATTATGGTTACTTAGATACAATTCGGGATAAATTAAAAGTAAGACAACAAACCTGTCTTCCTTTTATGTTAGTTGAAGCACGCGTTTAGAATCACTAGGGAAGTGAGTGGTTTAAAAGCGAGGGTGGCCTAGCAAGGCTGGTAATCTTCCAGAAATAAATGTCCCGTAAAATGACACGTGAAATAGCAGCGAGACTCGTCGTCCGCCCCCTGCTCCTGATGGACTTGAACGTTTCTTTTGATATTATCGCACAACGAGGCAATTCGTGCCATTTTCAACTACTATTTTACTGCCAATATTTTAATAAAAACTTTTTGCATTCGAGACCCACAATTAAATGAAGCGGATCGAATGGAACGTTTAACTAACCAGTAAGTTATCGCTTTTGCAACAAAGTAATTAATTCACATTTTAGTTATACCGATTTGCGGCACTGTTTCGTGTTTGATTACGAAGGTGCCTTCAGGGACACATGCAAACTTTAATTTATGAAATATTAAATTAGCCTTCTCCGAAAAGTCACTAGGTTTTATGTTATAAGACGTAATGGATTTAGAAAATGTAAGATCAACGCAATTTAAATGTCTCTAGCATACAAAATTGCTTTCTTATCACTTTGATACATCAAGTGTTAAGATTTTACTAGCACGCTATTTCCATTATGCTGTTTCCGTAAATTATAATCAGATATTCGCATGGAACACCTATTAAGGTGCACAATATTGATACAAAGTTGGGAAAGTCCTATCGTTTCATTTATTTGCTCGATTATGTGATTTTGTAATAATAACGACACATGTCACATTTCATTACGAGAAGAACTGACGGTTATATGGGCTTTACGAGGGAACAATTCCAAATTAAATATCCTCCATCTACGACCAGCAATAAAAACATTCAACGCAAAAATTTATACAAACGCTTTGGTGATATCACCTATTATTTATTTTCATTTTCGGATTTTACTGAACGGATTTGTAGAGATATCAAGAATTATAGAGTAGAGCGTGGGTAACAGTGAGACATTTGAAATATTTTCTATTCTAATCTGCTTCCATTAATGGCACTTATAATATATTTAACCTTCCAAGATACCGTTATATCCAATATTAATGTATGTATCTATGGTGGCAGTTTGGACAGTTATGAGGTGCTATTATAATTTTCTGTTTCAATTTTTAAAGGGTTTGTTGAATAATTAGTAGATTTGCCTTACGGTAAGTGCATTAGCATTTTTAAATTAACAGTGAAGTTAGTTTTTGGCGATATGGGTAACAGTGAGACATTTAAAATGGGTAACAATAAGACGTTCTATTTCTTATTAGTATTTATTTAAAATTTTGTTTGGTGGACGAAAAGTTTTAATTTACCAATATACCAACGACTAGAAATTCACCAACCAAAATTAATTTTGTTACGAAAAAATGATTAGCAGCAGAAGCAACTTTCAAAGAAAGAAGTATTAAGATCTGTAGCAAAAGAGGAGCTTTTAATTAATTTTTATTCAATAGATATTTGCTGAAATATTGAACTTAGTACCTAAGCACAATATATTTACATTTTTTGGTAAATAAATAGTAAAAAATATTTTACTAATCCCAAAAATTAATATCTCACTGTTATTACCCACATCCATGGGCGTAAATGTATGCCACATCTACATTTTAATAATGTCTGCATTTAATGGTATTCCACTCATTAATTGACTGTGAAAACTAAAAACTATATGTATCTAAAATGTATATAGATAAAAAAAGAATTTTAGTTAAAGCTAATAATATCCTAATTTAGACCCTTACAAAAAAAATTGTCTCACTGTTACCGAGGTTCTTTATTATAGCACGTAATGATAATTTTTTTGAAAAAATTAATAATTGTTGTCAAATACCTTTATGAAACGGTTTTTATTAAGTTGGCAGACTTCTTGTAAGTTTAGATATCCTATAAGTAACACAAGAAGACTTAAATACATACCAAAATAAATGCATCTATTAGTAACTGAAATGAAGTTCTAAAACATTAGCGGTGGGGGGGGGGGGTATGGACTTTTTTGACTGGGTACTTAAGTTGTCGATGAAGATTCTTAATATTATTAAAGTACTACAAGGAGTTAAAAAACCAAATGCATCCAGCAGTAACCGAAATGAAGTTCTAAAAAATAGGCGGCAGTTGTGACCGGGGGTTTACTTTTCTTGGGTATGATGATATGGTGGGACCCCCACACCTCTCGGTTCATATTCTTCACTTTGTATTGTTGACTTGAAAATGATATATTTTCAAAATGGCACAAAAAGCTGTCATTACACACAGTGAGCAGTCGGATCGCTATAAATTATAGAAATATTTTCTGAGATTTTTATGCCAAATCGTAACCGAATTAGGGGATGATGATTAGTGAATACTTGATGTATTCGGGAAAGTTGGCCATTGCATTGAATTCTGAAAACAAAACCAAAAGCAGTGCCTATGAAAATAATAAAAATAAATATTGACATTTATTGTTACCATGGGGACTACAATCTTACCATACTTCTTGCTATGGTAATAATAAAACTAAATATTGACATTTACTGTTACCATGGTGACTGTCTTTTTTTTTTAAATTTAATACAGTGCATGGTCAGCTCGCCCGAGCACATTACTATTTAATACATTATTTGAATACAAATGCGATGGTCATTTTGACATTAAAACCTAAAATCTTTGAAAATGAAGTTGGGTTTCAAAATTAAAAATATGGTATATACAGGGTGATAAGTTTACCTTCGGACTGGTACATTAAAAAGGTTACGTTGATGGGCACTGGGGTCTTTGGAGACCCCACCATGGTTTTGACAGTACTTTATAAGATTAAAAGGAGCAAAATGTCCTATTATATGTTTCGAATTATTATACAATATAAAATTAGTTCAAGAAATGTATTAATAAATATTTTTGATTAAAAATATAGATTTATTTCCTGCCAATATTCACAAGAGATGTTCCCAAAGCTCCTAAATCGTAATACCTTTTTTTAATTGTAACTTATGTGGAAAAATAACACCTTGGGATCTGAAAAGACTCCACAGGCTCAACGGAAGATTTTAAACAAGTCATGGCAATTTCCGGTGTTACTGGAAGCATTTTTATTTCGTATTATGTATTACATTGTAAATTTAAAATCTTTTTATTTTTATTAATGGAAATACATAATATTATATTAGAACAAGTATAACCACAAAATTATTGTCCAGAAGTTGTCAACTTTTTCAGTAAGAAGTTCAGAAGAAGTAAGAATCTTATAGAACAGTTCTATTCTAGTATTTTTTACATGCTTTAGGCTGAAGTATATGCCTCAATAAAAAGTAAACATATATAATAATATGTAAGCTTTTTTTTGGGGTGGGGGTGGGGGTGGCAATTTTGCAATTTTCATACAATTTTGAGAAGCCATCTCGTGTATTTTCTTATAAAAAGGAGCGCATTACTTTTAGTAGCCCACGGGCGCCGATTATCTTAGGACGGCACTGAATACCGTTTCTATCATTCTAAAAGTCCATGCTTGGTTTTATCATCCGTAGGTAGACGAAGTTGGCACTAATAGAAATAGTCAATTAACCGAATATACCCCGAATTCAAATATACCCCATGAAAGTCCCTTAAAATCTCATTTCGATTTTCCTTATATATAGGAAATTTTAGTCCCACTAGCGCGATTTTTCGTGTATAATCGGTTTAATTTGTAGAGCACAAAAATCTCGACAAAATAAACTTTTTAAAACCTCTTTACATCATAAAATCCGTAATCTTGGAACAACAAATTAAAAAATACGCAATAAGGTATAGATTACGCAAACGATTTCGTCACGAAATGATGGCATCATCATAGCCGAGTAGCCCATAACAGTAATTTAGAGGACAACTCCCACCACTTTCACAAGGGTTTTTCCGGAAATGACGTGCATGAATGGACTAACGAGATTTTCAGGAAATTTCCTGAAAATGACGCGCATGAATGGGTTAACGAGACTCTCTTCCATTATCTGTCTGCTAGGCGTATTTTTAATTCCTGGATGAAACTTCGCCTCAGGCAAATAATAACCACATGAGGGATTGAAACACTTTAGTAGCGTCTGTGGTACTTATGCCATTTTAAATCATTCCCTACGGAAATTTACTTTTTGAAAGTAATTTTATGATAAGTATAAGGCATGTAAGCCATGTGTAAGTATACAGAACAGGTACATAGTCACTGAATAACAAAGGTCTCTTTATGTACGATGTGTGGTCGTAATTCGCTTATAATAATAAAATGATAATTTGATAATAATGAAAATGTGGAATATTACTGAAATTACTTTTTCGATAATATTATCGAAATCTATACGTAATATCAAACTGAAATTGTAGTAATGCGTACAGAACAATCCGTATAATCAACTGGAGCAAAAAAATTTATTGTTCAAAAGTATTGGGCTATCACGATATCAATTTTTCTATTCTATCGGAATTGGTTTGTAACATCAAAAACCAAATATTTCAAAAATGGGGGGCTATATATTCAAATTGTTTTTTCAATTTTCTAGGAATTTGTTCACAATTTTAAATTGAAACTCGGACACAATATTTAGAACAACTAAAATAAAAAAATGATTATTTTACTAAGAATGGGGGCTAGAGTGAAAAACAATTTTTTTTGTTTTTAGAGGAAATTAGACACGAAAAATTTATTTTAAAACTGGTCCATCCTTGGAACAACCTGCACAACTACAGTCAGGTCCGCTTATAACGAGCACATGTTAAAACGAATTCGGAGACCAGTTAACAATGAAGTTGATCGAGCTTTACTTAAGTGGTTTAAGCAAAAAGGATCTCAAAACATACCCATAAGTGGACCAATATTACAGCAAAAAGCAGAAAAGTTTTCCAAATTATTATCTCCTAATAATGTAGTCTGTGTGCTCAAAAGGCTGGGTAGATCGTTTTAAGAAGAGATACCACATTCCCAACAAACATTTTAGCTGCAAATAGGCTATTAACAAGCTAATAGTATGCTTTTGCTGTGGGTAACTTCAGAAACTTTTGAAAAAGAATTAAGAAGTTGGGATTCTAATATACAAAAACATTATACTATTTAAATGTTTTATATCCATAATATTTTTTTTATTACGTTAATAATTATTTCATTTATTATTATATTTATTTATTATTTTTTTATTTATTTATTTATTATAATAAATCAGTTATAAAGAGTACGTTCATTATAATAGACCCCATTTAAAAATGTTTATAGCGAGGGCTCGCTTACAGCACCAGCGCACTCGCTATAAGCGGACCTGACTGTATTTAAATTTTAAAATTCAAAAATGGGGGGGGGACATCTTCACTGATGTTGATAGTATTGATATGATAATATGATCACTGTAATCTGATGTTTTCTGTGAAATTTTTTATTAATTAAATATTGAATTTTTTCTGAATCTTTCAGGAAGGTCTTTATCACTTTTATTTCGAGCTTTTCCGGCTCGAAGAACCATTTTAATCTCGTGGAAGCTTATGTCAACTTTAACAAAACGCATATATTTGCGTTTATTTTGCTTTATCTGCAAATTTGATATTTCTACGTTCTATAAGCACTAAGTAATATAATTTTTATTGTATTTACAGGATGGTTTTTTCTTGATAATAAAAAGCCTGTTTAATTAAATGCTATCTGAATTTAACAGTTAGGGTAGGGGTGGTGGGGGATGGAAGCTTTCCTTTTGAAGAGGGGAAGTTAATTTATGTGGTTATTTAGTTATTAAAAATTGCCCAAAAATATTTCTGACGATTTTCTGCTAAATGCCTCGTGAAAGTGAATTTTCCTTCATTCTTCTATTTTGATTTTGGATTGCTAATAAATTTATTTGGTTATCTGTTTTGAAAGGGATGTTTAAAAATATTTGACTATTTATTCGATTTCTTTCCGATATGCCTGTGATAGCTGGATAGTTTTAGTTATACAACATCGGAAAATGAAAATAAATTATTGCGTGGTACCAGAGCGCTTCCGTAAAAATGTACTTATTCGAGAAAACATAATTTGGAATATTAATTTAGTTTGTATTAAATTTGAAACCATCGCTGTTTGATGGAGTAAAAAGCCCTCAGACAATCGCATTATACATATAACAAAAAATTTATATAAAACCTCACTGTTTCGGTAATGTAATTGTATTTATATTTCTTTAAAATGAACGGCAATTGTAAATTTATGCTTATGAATAATTCCAGCAACTTATTTTGAATGCCTTACATTTGAGCTTTCACTTAATGTAGAAAGTCAAGCCATAACAACTTTTTAAGCTTCTAAAACCTTTATTAAATATACAATAAGCAAGTTTTTTATGTGACCCTTTAAATTGAATCGCTCCATATACGTTTAGAGGGTTTGAGTTTGTTATTTTCACAATAAATCCATCTCACGTGTTTGTGATTGAATTTTCCGAAATTTTATCATAACATGCGGGCGATAAATGTAGAAACCCTTTACCCACGCAGAGTGGAGTGATTAAAAAAAAATAAGAAATTCTTTTTTTGAAATTATTGTTAATAATTGTACCTAATACACAACGTTACGGTTTAAACAGACACGTGAAATGAAGGCGTGTTAAAATTTTACGTTCCTAATCGAATTATGTTTTGCAAAATTTTAGGCTACATTCTCAAAATGCCATTTGTCTGATAAATTAGTGGATACATAAATTTAAATTAAAAAGTTGTTTTCTGTTTCAGCCTCGACGCAATATGATATACCAAGCCACCATAATACATCAACAAGAAATTGCTTTAGTTTGTAAAGTTTAAGGGAGTATCCCCTTTATGTATTTGACTACTGCAAACTTCAAGGTCTGTAGAGTGCATTTACTTTCTGATTTATTTATGTCGTGCAAAGTTTATGCAAAAATTAAATCTTTTTATTACTATCAAACCGCAAACATTATTTTTCTAAAATTGATTTCAAATAAATGACCGTTATATTTTATTTTTTATTACCGTATACATAAATAATAAATTTTGTGTAGGTACATACAACAAAAGTAGAACTAACGTGATACATACGAATATATCATACACCGATAAAAATCTAAAATTATTTATGATTGTTCATGTTTTAAGCTTACTGGGATGTAATTACATGCAGCACTTAGTTTGAACACCGTTTATTATTTATTACAAATTATTAAACCAGAGGTTATTGGTATCGTTAAAGATTTTTCAATAAACCTACATATTTAATTATAAAATATTATTTCATGTTCCAGGATCCTTCCGCTACGAGTCTTTAGTATACCATCATAATATAGTACGTACTCGTTTCTTGCCAAGAAATTTAACGAAATTATTATAGCTTCCACTATTCCGAAACCCAAAGGATGATATCGCCAGATGCGTATTTCTAAAGTTGGGAAGTAAAAGCTTAGCTTGAACTTCTGCTAACTATGAAAAGCAATAATTTTCAAACTTGACGTCTAATGTTGACAAGGGTTATCCCTAATAAAAAAAAATCAACTTGTAATTATCAAGTAAAAACTTGTTCGGAAAACTTCAAGGCCGAATCGGATACTTGAGAAAATCCTCCCGAAAATATTTTATTCGTTTAGAAATGCACTAAATATTATGAAAATATCTTGAAATCCTACCCTTTTTATTTAAAATTCCCCCATTTAATTAAGGAATACCCTGGTGTACAGAAGTAATCGCGAAACTTTTAGGCTTCTAGTAGTTTATTACCCATTTCAAAAATTATCATATTTTTCACTTGTAGCATCACAATTAGATGAAAATTTTTGTGATTAAATTAAAAACTACGAAAATTTATTACTGGGAATTTTATTGAAAAAATAGTAACGGCGACGGCGGAAAACCGTCGCGGAAACCTGTTTTTTTAGTAATAAAATCACAACAGTTAGGCATTTTATCAACATCACGTTAAAAAAACTACGCTGTCGTGAAAACCAAATAATGAAAACTTGCTAAATAAATTGAAGCATTCTGGAGCTTCGCGATATAAAAAGCTGGGAAATCTTAAATTTATTTTGCATTTTAAAATTAATGTGTGAATTTATACGTTAAAAATCTGCAGTTTGGGAATACATTATTTCGAGATTTCATTACGATTTCATATTTTGTGACGACTCGAACGAAAAATAACCTCGAGGAGTTGCAACATACCATATTAAAAATTATACTGAAAGTGCAGTTTTATTGAAAATTTTCAAACTGAGTGAAACATATTTATCCAATATAGCGATATTCGCTTTAAAGAAAATAAAACTGTTGGAATAACTTCAAACCTAGAAGTATTATGATGTAATAACCGAAGCAGTTAGTATATAAGTTGGATAGAAAGTTGAATCGTCAAATAGGATTTAGTTAAACGTTTAAACGTTACAAAATTGAAAAATATATCCTGAATGTGAATTTTAAGTGGTCATACAAAATTATTTATTTAATCGCCCATATTTGTTCATTTTAACGTGAATCACGAGTGTCTGAAACTGTGCAGAAATTTTATTAAAGCAGTAAACTGTTATCCTTGGCTGGATTTGGATTTTTCATGCATTAATTTATATTTAATTAAATACATTTTCATTTCAGGCAATTACCCAGTGTCTCTGTCTGTTTAATCTCGATCATAAAATTATAAGATATTTAACTTTTTCCGGATTTAGTTAACAAAATTAACGATGCATCGATAGGGGCCATAATGGGTCAACATTTGATGTCAATTGAGTTCCAGGCCTTTCGGTGAAAATCCAATTCAAAACAGTGGCGGCTTGCTATAAGAAACTGAGGAGCCATGGTATAACCATAGGGTTTAATAGGTATCAATATCCCCTAATGCTGGGGGTATTCCATACCCCCCAGACCCCCCGGTCCAAAAAAACTTTTAGATTGTGTGCTTTCTTTACTATTATCGTTACATTAAATTATGTAGGAAGACCAAATGGTAGCAAAAGGTATTGCATTTATTGTTTTTACACCACGACTGTATAATCCAACGAGCCACTACTGATTCAATGCACAATTTTATTAATTGCATGCGCAACGGCTTGGAGTTTCTTTACAATCAATCAAAGTAAGTCCAAAGGTATCGCAATATCTTTCAATACCTTCTTAGGTCCTAATTTTTAATTATATCTAAATAATAAATAATTTTTTAGTTAAATTAAGTTTGAGGACCATTTCAGTGATAGAAAGTCTCTTTAAATAATAATTTTTCAGGGCTTTTTCAAAAGCGTGAAGTTATCTCAAAACTATTTTAGAAGCTTTTATTGTCTAAAATCAACATTTTTCGAGTTATGGATTAAATTAAGTAAATAAATATAACATATCTAAGCTTCTCTATTTTCTTTGCATACTTTTATAATGTTGTTTTAATTACTAATTAAATCCGATAAATTGTCTTTGTCATTAATTAACTTGCTAATTTCTAAATAATTTTAATTTAACGTTAAATTAATATTTATTACAATCTATATAATCATATCCCAAGTTGTGACTTTATCTGTTCGCTATCACATCCTTACTAAGGACTTAGAGGCAGTGGCGACTCATGACTTGTTTCAATGGGAAGGCACCACATTTAAATAAGAAGGAAAATATAGTTATTTATTAGAAAAAAAAATACAGAATATTCGTATTGTAGACATTTTAAGGCCGCACTGGGGGGGATTGATGGTTCAATTCAGAGTAATAGATATACGGTTAAATGAATGAAAAGATTTCTTGAGGTATAATTTTTACGAAGAAGTACTCGAAGTTATTGTCCTTTTATATATTTTTAATTAATTAATAAATGAAGGCTATTATATTGAATTTTAATATTAACTTGTGAAATGAATATTAAAGTAAAATTAAAAATCTTTCATAAGCTCCCAGCAATTGCTAATAACTTTTGCTGAAAGCTTTTGAAAAAACTAGTTTTTTAATATAATATACTAGTGGTTAATTTTTAATTTAATATCCTAATGATTGATATTACAAATGTACTTAGAGTTTTATTAATATTATATTAAATTTTATATAAGATTATATATTATGAATCCTTGATTACGAATCACATCATAATTCTTATATAATAGTAACAATAACGAAGGCCCCATGAGGAACTTCCTGTATAAATATAGGTATGGTAAAATACATAAGCTTGCAGACGAGTGCTGGCGTCACAACGAACGGGCGGGGGGGGGACTACAAATTAAATTTTTCACTTTTTAGTAAAGTGTTTAAAAACGTAAAGCCGTCGGTCCCCCTGTGTTAATGATTCGCCATCATAACAATAAAAAACAGGGTCAGGCACATCGAAGGGCAAGCCTAGCAAGCTACCTGAGATGTAAAAACAGAAATGCTCATAGTGTCACACTTTGAAAATTCATAATTCAAAAATCATTATTCATTTTAAATATTACAAGACGTGACAACATTGCATCTTATAATTTAAATTAAATATTATATTTTATTACAAGTTCACTAACTCGTATCTCATACGAGATACGAGAATACGAAACGTCCGTTGTGAGTGTGAGAAGCGCATTATTGCAGTTTGCGAAATGAAGGCGATGAACCTCCAGGTCCAGGAATATAGCCTGGGAAATGCATGGTAGCAAAATGAGGGTTCAAGTCAGTACAGAGAGCCAGGTGGGATGAAAGTTATTAAATACAGCAACAGAGCGAAAAATAGTTAGTTACGTCGGAGTTACGTCGGTAATACGCGAGTGGCTAAGTAAGCCACTGCGTGTGTAAAGTCAATTAAAATGTTGGTTCAAAGTTAAAGTTAATCATTGTTCAAGTTAATAAAAGGATTACCAAAAAATGACCTCTCGCACGCCAGGCTGTACGGCTACCAACTACTCTCGTAATGATAATTGTAAGGTTAGTGTAACAGAACTTGTAAATATGTTATTTTAACTTTAATATAAATAATTGTTATGAACTTTGATTTATTATTTGTTACGCCGCCCCACTTTTTAGTGATCCCAAATTGAGCTACACACCCCAAATAATCCACGACTTAGTAAAACCAAAGCTAATCGTGACATGTTGAAGGTCGCCGGGCAAATCATTGATTAGTATCTTCGAATATTAATCACAACGAATTTTTGTTGGTGTAAAAATCATAAAATTTAAATTGTCATTTTTAATAATTTTAATAAGTAAAGTCAATCATCAATGTTAAGTATAAAAGTTATTTTAAAGTTAAATTGGTCCGATAGCAATCAAATTTTCTTTTTACGGAGAAAGAATATTAAAAATTACATTCAAAACATGGAAATTATACAAAAGTTATCTGTTATCATTATGAAGCAGTTATGGGAGACGTCGCAGGTCATTTACATTGATAACGAATGCTAAAGTAGTTTAATTAAATTCACGTAAACCACTTTTTTAAAATATTTCAAAACTAATAAAAATTTGTCTTTTCGATTGTGTTAGGAATATGCTAGTGATCTTTGGTGTTTTTATCGACCACCAATTTGGTGTTCGATCTGAAATACAAAATTTTGATAGTATTATAAAATTACATTATTCTTTTATGGGACAAGACACAAAATCCCGTTAACATGCGTTTGAGCCTGATCGCATGGTAAAAGAATTTGTAAAATATTGGGCAGAAATAAAACACACCGATCAAACAAAAATCATTGTAAATGTTGATATTTTTCTTCTTTTAAAGAGTACATTGGAACTGAAATAATAAATATGTTTGTTAGAAATAATGTAATCTTAAAACTTTTTCTATTAACAAACATTTAATTATATCCTTAAAAGATTTGAAGTCAAAATAAAGTAAATTATATTTCTAAATGCATAAATTGTGTTAACAATGTTTTTGAAAACGCATTAACTTCAAAGTTAAGTGGCTATATGAATATTTTAATATTTTGTTGCAATTAGGAAAAAAGTAAGAAATTAACACATTTTTAACCTTCGAATTGAAAATAAATTGCTAATGTTCTAATTCTAATGTTCATATGAACTCGGCATTAAAATAAATCAATTTAAAAATTATCCATCACACAAAAGCAAATTTAGAAAAAGTCAATTATTAAAGTCATTTAAAAGATGAAATAATCAGTGTTCATAGCTTTTATAATATCAAGATTTAAATTTGGGAAACGAGTATATAATAGTAATAATAATATTTTAAGAGGGTTTCTATTTTTACGTAAAAATGTAATTAGTGACAAATAACTAATCGTCCTGAGGCAATGACGTAAAAAGGTATCTAATAACTACACTAGGGTTTATTTTTTATTGTAATTTGTAATTTTATTTATAATTTGAGCAATTGTCAGTTTTTTAATAAACGAACTTGAATTTTATTATTGTAGTAATAAAAAATATTGGTTATGACTCCACGAAACCATTGTTTCAGAATTTTATCGTTGTCAAAATTAAAAATGCGAACAATAAATGATTTACTTAATTAAAAGGGAATTTAAATTTTTAGAATTTGGGTGGAAAAAATGAATTTGAGATTGAATAAGAATTAATTGGCTAATTTAAAAGACAAGGGGTTTATTGATAAAGGAGGTATTCCAAATAATATTAATAATTATGAAATAAAGAAGAATTATTAAGATGAATTGTAGAAGTATTATGGGGGGCCCAAAATGACTAAATAAAGGTTGAGGGCGTATTATGAATTATTAATAGGGCCAAACGAGCTCAAAGGTGAAGATGATGTGGAAGTTATTAATGAAATAGAGAAATAGGAGAATACAAAATAAAAAATATGATTAAAACCAATTGTCGCAAAATAGCTAATAACATTATATGAATCATTAAAATAAATTGTAACCACCCAAATAAAGAGAATTGATTTAAAAGTTCGCTTGAAAACAAAAGATAGGAAATTGAATTTTAAAAAGGTAGCAAAAGTTTGTTCTTAAAATTAAAAATGGTACAATTTGGTAAATGCCGTAAAATGTGATCAATTTTGTTGTCTTACGTTAAATTATCTTGTTATGCAGTAATGTCCGATTATCCTATTATATTATTATTTTTTGTATCTTAATGAACATTGAACGAAATATTTGAATGAAATAATGATTCACTCTCTTCAATGACTATCGTTGTCAATTTTAATTATCTACAAAAAACTAGTAATCAATCGCCCTGGAGCATGGCGTTAACCTGTACCAAAACATAACTACTTTTCGGGAAAATGTGACGGTGAATTATTCGAACTTTTGTATACTAGCCAAACAAATATGACGTTTATTTTACCCAGTAGTGTTAAAAGATGCAGGAGCTTAGCCAACTACTGTATCGCTTTTTTTTTAACACGACATTTTCTTGTGGAAAATTTTAAGTAAGCACTTATGTTTTCCAATTTTTACTCAAGTTTTGCTGATTTTCCAAAGATAATTGATAAATCAGAATCAACCTCTATATTTTGAATTTGTAAATATGATGTCATTCAAAATACTTAAATCTCAAGTTTTGCTGATTTTCCAAAGATAACTGATAAATCAGACAACATCATTAAATGGTGATTGGGTCATTAGGGCATAACATGTTTTATTGAAGTTTAAAAAATAAACTCATTAATTATTTTATTGAACCAGTTTAAAAATAAACTTAAATAAAATTGATCTATTTTATTTTGTTGACTTTAACTAAATTATCAAATTATTTCAAATATTACAGGTATTGATACAATTATCTTTGCAAATTAATCACAAAAATTAAACATAAGAATTAAACACCATAATTGAATTAAATTGCAAATCATTAATACCACGTACTTATTTAAATACTACGTAACTACTTAAATAAATTATATTAAAATTAAACCTGTGTAGTTATTATCTATAAATATAATAATAAATAAATATATAATAAATATAAATATATAATAAATAGGTATAAATAAAGTAAATAATTAATAATGTTGTAATAATAATAACAATAAAATTAAATATTGATTTGATGGATTAATAAAATAATTATTCAATAAGGAATAAAAATATTATAATAAAACATTTTAATAATTTAAACGACGAATTTAACAAACATAAACGTTCATGAAACTAAATAAATTTATTAACGAAAAAAATTAGTTTCGGTGGTAAATCAAAGGGAATAAATTTAACCGGGTCATGTCTGGAAATGCAGTCATCAGCCTCGATAGGTTGAGATTGATTTGATGAGATTCAATCCTTTTTGTTTCGTGGACCGATGATATCTAGATCTACGAAGGGCATGTGTGCCTGTTTGCTCTAAATGTGTTCCACGCAGTTATTTTTAAGATTTACCATGGATTAGTTGATTTAATTTTTTTTTAAATTTTTTATTAAAAGATTTGATTAAAAATGCCTAATGAATTAATGTTTTAGGTTGTGTTACCTTAAAATAACAAATACGATTTACATAATTCAACAATCGGTTGAGTTATTTGTTTAGTTTTGATTCACGTTCAAAAGTTTTAGGACGTGTAACTTTTTATTACGGAGATCATTGTTTTTTATTTTTAAATTGGTTTCAACTTAATTAATTAACTTAAAACTTTTTTTTGTTTCACTGAGTGGCGTAGCGTAGATAGGGTGCGCATGTTAATTATATTTTCAGATGTTCTGAGATGACAGTTCAAGCACAACCAGCCGTCCTAATTTCAACGGGAGTGGCTTGGAAATTCGTACTGGATTGTTTTTTTTTTTGGAAATTACAACGGGGCAACGTGTTTGGTTATGTTGGATTAGGACCTATAGACGGCAGACCAGGGACTCGCTACCCCGACGAATAATGTCTCATGCAACTACCAACTACCAATCTGCCTGCAGCCCTACTAAATCCAAAATATATATCCACTTCAGGGTACCACAATTACGAAATATTTTGATTGGATATTACAAACCAAACCGGTCAGTTTCGCCAAAAAATATGGATGCTCCAGTCTATACAACATTCGTAATTTGGAACTTAACGATATTTGCAATAATGGTATAATTAGGTTACCAGTTAAATTCGGCCGAGGAACCTTCATCAACTAGCCGTGAAGTCGTGTTAGTAACAACTCAAGCAGTGTGCGCGTTAAAACTCTAAGTAATTCAAACATTGACCATGTATTGGAACGTGTCAGTGAAAACTTCGTATTAGTAGTGAAAAACCATGACGATCTCAGTAAATTAAAATAAAAACGGTCAAGAAGAAAAGTTCACCTAATTTTAAGTGCCAAGGAAATGATGGAAGAAAGTCCCCGTAATAAAAACAGTCGTGTGAAGTTACCAAACGCAGAGTAGTTAAAAGATAGTGCCTTGGAAAAGAAGATTTAATAAAATAAATAGTGATGTGAAGAAAGCAGAGCAATTAAATAAAAGTGCCTAGAATTAAGAAATGATGTTGATTAAAATAATGAAAAGTAGACAAAATATATATATTGCCAAAAGAAATAATATAGAATAAATGGTGAATAATTGCAACGCAGGGGGGCCTCCAAAAGTGTTAAAAATTTAAAGTAGCGAGCATTCATCTAAAAAGTTTGTGTCGATTTCACATTGCGCAATTAAAATAATTAACAGCTTCCACTTACTTTTGGATGAGTGACCAAAAACTTGTTTTAACCAATTGTTGCAATGTAAGATAAATAAAAGAATAATATGCAAATGATAATAAAGTATAATGTAAAGTGCCAAAAGTAAATGATTAATAGAGGAAAAAATATTGTAATGGGCACAAAATGTTGCATTAAAAGATGATTAATAGAATGATATCTAAATAATGATAAAGTATATGGTAAAGTGCCAAAAGTAACTGATTAATAGATAAAAAAAATATTGTGTAGGGCACTATAGGGCACATAATGTTAAAGAATGTTTAAAAAGGCACTATAACTAACTCAAGTAAATTTGAAATTATTACAATAACAACATTAATTAGGCATAGGCACGTTTAAAGAAATGTTTATCGAAATTTATATAACACAACGTTGTTAATAATATTTTAAGTATGTAAATTTGATTTTTAGCTAAGAATTTTTTTTTTAAAAATAGAAAATATTTTTTTATGGTAATATATTTTCTTTGGGTATACTCGAATTTCCAATATGTATGGTCAACCAGTAGATCGAGTAAAATTTTTTTTTAACAAACATTGAAAATCATAAATAACCTATACATACAAATTGTTAAAGAAAAAAAAATATATATAAAACGACTTGTTACAATACAAAAGATACAAATTAAGACAAGAGTGATTAAGGACGGCATCAAGTTGCTTAAAAAAGTCTTCTCTATCTTAAGTAGTTTAAATAAGGCGGGTATTTACCCCAGTGGTAGTTGAAGCAACTACAATACAAAAGTGTTTAAGCACGATAGGGTTATAAGCCGACCCTACTATTATAAGTCGTAAACATATAGTTAAACCATCAAAACGCAAAATAAGGACTGATTTAGATTTTCAATGTGTACGTCGAGTCAATTTCATATTGACATACAAATATTATAGGAAATTCGAGGTAGTTACAAACTATAATGTGACAATTTTCATTTTTTTTTTTTTTTTAAATTTTTAATATTTCTGTTTATATTTTATATAAATATTTTATATATTTTACATTCTGTATGTATTCCGTTACAGACTTTTTCAATTATTTTATGTTTTTTTTGTTATTGTAAGAAAAATTTTTTTTTTATTCATATATTATTAATTTTTGCAATTGGGCGTTCTCACACACTCTCAAAGGCAGGCGTCATTCAACGGCTTGGGACAGCCTTTCCTTGCAAGGGGGGTTATGTCACACTTTGAAAATTCATAATTCAAAAATCATTATTCATTTTAAATATTACAAGACGTGACAACATTGCATATTATAATTTAAATTAAATATTATATTTTATTACAAGTTCACTAACTCGTATCTCATACGAGATACGAGAATACGAAACGTCCGTTGTGAGTGTGAGAAGCGCATTATTGCAGTTTGCAAAATGAAGGCGATGAACCTCCAGGTCCAGGAATATAGCCTGGGAAATGCATGGTAGCAAAATGAGGGTTCAAGTCAGTACAGAGAGCCAGGTGGGATGAAAGTTATTAAATACAGCAACAGAGCGAAAAATAGTTAGTTACGTCGGAGTTACGTCGGTAATACGCGAGTGGCTAAGTAAGCCACTGCGTGTGTAAAGTCAATTAAAATGTTGGTTCAAAGTTAAAGTTAATCATTGTTCAAGTTAATAAAAGGATTACCAAAAAATGACCTCTCGCACGCCAGGCTGTACGGCTACCAACTACTCTCGTAATGATAATTGTAAGGTTAGTGTAACAGAACTTGTAAATATGTTATTTTAACTTTAATATAAATAATTGTTATGAACTTTGATTTATTATTTGTTACGCCGCCCCACTTTTTAGTGATCCCAAATTGAGCTACACACCCCAAATAATCCACGACTTAGTAAAACCAAAGCTAATCGTGACAATAGAACTAATTGCAAAAATTAGTGAAGAACAGGTCCTGGATCTATATTAAGAGGGAGACTTCTTAATAAAAAAAAGTAGAAGTTTTAAAACTGTAACAACGTCGGATTGTAATCGGGATTAGGAACTCTTTAAAAGCTATGTAACAAAAAGGGGTTGCTATTTAAAAAAATGTAGATGACGTCATCCATCTGATACGGAAGACGTCGCTGATTTACTATGGATATTAAAAGTTAAGCAATAATTCAAATGAGGCCACGTGCCCCTGAATTTTTACAAAAATTGTATGTATACATAATATATCTTCCTAGATTTTAACGTTGTTAAAATCTAGATGAACACATTTTAACCATAACAAACTGATCAACCGTTGAATTTACAAACAAATTACAAGGGAACAAAATTGTAGAGAATATTATTACCTCTAAGTACAAAATTCAGAATTACTTTTGGACCAGTATTTCCCAAGATATTAACAATTGAAGCAAAGAATGAGGCGTTGATAGTGTTAAGTTTTACCGCTATAATAAAAAATTAAATTGAAGCTGAAAATAATTTTTTGAATATGTAGAAATTATATTGTGGTGTTCTAATAAGCCATGAATTTTTTCAGATTTTTAATTTCACGTTTACGTAGTTTCCATCAATTTTAAGTAAAATTGATTCATTGGCGAAAAACACGATTTCATCTCCAAGTTGGTGGATCGAGAAGACAACTTCGAATGACTCTCATGCCTAAACCACTTATATGAGATATATATACTATTCTTGGGAAATTTTTTCTAGATAATTTCATGTTCTACAAAAAATTCCCTTTGATTTTTTCACTATCTGGCGTATGTTTTGCAGCGTAAGCGATACTTGATAAACAGGTGCTTTTTATCTCAAATTTTTCGGTTTTTAACAAAATTTTAATAAAAACCACCAAGTTTCGGTCATTCGTGATCTCTTTCGAGGTTTTGATCAAAAATCACGTAAAATCACCGGCCTGGCCTATTCTTTGTGGTTTCTTTTATGAATTTAGCACAGTGTATTTTACTTCAAAACCACATTTCTATCCCCTAATTTCCGATTTTCTTTCAAACAGATTAGTTTTTCTAAAAAGGTAATAAGACTAAAGTTGTAGTCAGTTAAATTTTCTATCGGAAATTTTACATTCATTGTTGTGCAGAGCGTTTAGTTTAAGAGCTAGAGAATTTGTATTTATAAACTTACATTTTTTTAACATTTTTATGCTTAATTTAATCCATAACTCGCAAACGGTTGATTCTACAGAATAAACGAGTCGAGTAAAGTTAGTAGACAATTTAGTGGCCTTTAAAAAAGTACTAAATGGTTAATACCACTTATTTTAAGGTAATAATTAATTTTTTTAAGAAAAGGACTACCCACTGAGCCTTTAGATTTAGACAAAAATTATGATGGAAAATTTTTCTTAGAAAAGTGTCTTCTATAATTGCCTAACGAGAAGTGTATCGGTTGCGGAGACACCCTGTAGATAGTGTGAATCGTTAATATGAACTTTTAAAAATACTTTTTTTTATTAAACGTGAGTTATATGTTTAATTATCCGGATACGTGGTTTTATTTATTTTACTGAAATGTCCCATCCATTTGCAGTACTTTGGACGATCATTCAAATTTTCTACATATTGCAAAAGTAGCGAATGGAAACCTAATAATATTTTTAACTTTTTCGCTTTTTTTTGTCACCTTATTACCAAATGATAAGACTTTTGAAGCGACTGGACGAATATCCTTCGAAGGAATCAAATTAATAATTATTATGAACTTAAGATGAACATTTTGTAGAAGTCATGAGAATGGATTTTTTAGTAAAAGACTTCCCAGAGAGTATTAGCATTTCACAAATGCAGTCTATTTATAGTTTGGTTGGGCCGGAATTAAAAACATTATCCTACCATAATAGTGGATACTCTATTACATTAGGGTAAGTTAATAAATTTTGTAAATGGCACTTAATTAATTGGTTAATTAAATGTTTGTAAATGAACATAATTAGCCTTTAATATGAGTTATTCGATTTCGTCATGAAAGTAACATGACATAATATAGTACATACATACACCACGTCAGTTTTCATCACTGGCTCGAGGTTATCATTTGAACAATTACAAATGCATCCAGACTGATAATATCCACGGTATCATGAGTAAAGTGATGAGATTCGATAATCATTTATTTGAGATTATAAAAAAATTGTTAACCAAAAAAATGAGTAAGTTGCACCGAGCCAAAAACTTGCAACGCCATTCAAAGGCCTTAGTTAGCCACTCCCAGGGGTTAACAATTTCCATACCGTCGAAAAACTAGCTCATCGTCCATTCTGTTAAGGATGTTTTTGTTGGCGAAGAGCTAGTTAATGTCGGCCCTTGCCTTATCCACGTATCAAACTTCATAATCAGATATAACTGAAACTTACTTTAATTTGAAATTAGCAAGTTATTATTAAATTAGAGTAAATCAAAAACTTAATGTAACATGTAAAAGCATGTCGGACATATATCCAGATATTAAATAACTAATTTTGTAATGGGAATAGGAGAGTACATCAGCACATACTATGTATACTAACTACTATATTTTATATAAGCGATATATACATACAAATTGTTATTTCACATTTTGAACGAAATTGTAAACACGAGCAAATTGAAGTACTGGAATTTCTCATCACAAAAGCAGTGCATAGTAAAGTGACATTCTCATAGAATTTCTACAATTATACCGCGAACCATAGCACTTGAACAAAAATGCTTGTAAATTTTATTTGTTGAAAAATGAAAAAAACTCTCAAGTTTTTAATTTTCATTAAAAATACATCATATTATTGCAGTTTTCCCCCACTTGATGTACTACACATCAACCCTGTTATGAGTAATTTACATTTTATCAAACTAAAATTAAAAAAGTTAAAATTTTTATGTGCAGTAATTGCAATTTAGTTGACTCGATAAAAATTTCAAATTAAAACAGTTTTGGTGGCATATGGTGTCATAACTTGACGATACGAGGTTAAAGGTTTCATTTTCAAATTTCCATTTTTGTAGTTTTTCATTAAGCTAATTTGCATCCCATACTCATTTGTAAAGATGATGAAAATTTTCAAGGGTGGCCTTTACTTTTGTATGCTAATCTGCCGTGCAATGATTTTATTGCAAATGAAAACTCTGCACACAACCTTGTTTGTAATCAGTTCATTTGAATCGAAACTATTTTATTTCAGTTGTCTTTGAAATGCACCCTTTATGAGAACTCAATCATCGCTTTTTGTAAACAAAACTAACAAAGAGATCAAAATATGCAAAGTTCCACTTTATCTTGGCGGAAATCTTTAACGCAAAATGAACTTTTCTAATCATATATTAATACTTTCCATCAGACTCGCACTTTTCCGAAGAATACAAAATATTATTTTAAAATTTGTATTTCCCTTTTTCGACATTAAATTTAATTCGCGAAAGTCACGTTAACACTCAGAAGTAAAGTCGATCTTTGAATATCTTATATCGTACACGACAGCTTCCGCCAAAGATAAAGAAGAAATATTATTGGATTATACTTCGGTAATTGTAAAAAGCTTTTTGGATAAGCTGTAGACAAGTATTGCCTCAATAATGGAAAGAAGCAATAATTTGTTTAAAATTTCAGTTAGCCAAAATTACAAAAGCTTTCGAGATTTTAATAGCTCCTAATTGCAAGAACGATTTTAACATGTTTTTTTTTCAAGGGAGCGCAAATTTTAAAACTAGACATTTTTTTAAGTATGTACTATCTGCCTGATGGGCACAATTTTATGTTTTTATATTACGACACCCTGTACCATTTTAATTAAATTAAACTTTTCTTTTAAGGTTTTCATTAAATAGAGTTCGTGCAATGACTTTTTCGATTACATGTCAATTTTGAATTCCCATTTAATTTAAATGTCTGTTAAATCCTTATTTGACGTTGGTGCAATCGGCATTAAAACCAAGCTAAGTTAATTATTATTACTGCATCAGATTATTACTTATTTATAATTGTTGATGTTATCAAATCTATTTTACATAACTAATTATGAAGGCACCGTTTCTAATGTAAACAATACGTGAAGTAGATAAATCAATAGATATCAAAAATAAATAATGTTGAACGATAATAATATTAGTTCAAAAGGCGTTATTCCAGATACTACCGGTAGTTAAAGGTTTTGTTTGTTTAGTGGCCTTACGGTAACAGGACAATTCAATTCACTACCAGTTAAAATTGCAGATAACTACGTTAGTTAAAGATTTTAGTTGCATAGTAAGTAACCTTATTGAACGAATAAATTGTTGCAACAGGACAATCCATTAATGTTACGAAGCAACTAAAAACGTTAACTACCAGTTAGTTTTCTAGAATTTTAAGTGGAGGTGAAAAGATCTGTCCATTTATTTCTTTGTTTGACGATTTAATTAACTGTAGCCTAGTCACAAGGCCTTTTAAAGGGTCATCGTAGAAATTTGAATATCTTTATTTAAATGTATGCAAATATTTGGGAGAAAAAGACTTTTTTGTTTTATAACTATTAATTGAACCGAGCCATAAGAAACATCCTAAACAACCGTATAAAATCCTATCGCCGATTTGGCCACCTGAAAACAGACATTTTAATGAATATTCGTGAATACCCTGGTTTAGGCTCAATAAGAGCAAAAGTTCCAGTAATTGAAAATAATGCAAATTAAATTCTCAGCAAGAAAGAACTGACACCCTTTTCTTCTTAATGAATCCGTTGTGGAGTTATGGCGCTGAGGGTGTGCTTTATAGTATACAATTTATCATTTTTAATTTCTTATTTCATTATTTGATATTCTTGGTATCTTAATAGTCCAGTCATATATGTAAGTCAAAAATAAGGGTCAACCTCGGAATAAAAGATAATAAGCTGAAAACTCGTATAGACCTTTATTTTGGCACTTTAATAGTTGTCTCAAAAGTCACCTAAAATCTCGTGTCCGCGTCTTAAGATATTCAAGGTCAAAGGTCAAAGAAATCGGTTTTTTTGCAAATATCTAGTTTCCTATGGCTTTAATGCTATTTATATTTATTATAAATATTGTAGAGAATAAAATTTTCTATAACTTTTGTTTAAAACATTTTTTTATACATCAAACCGTTTTTGTTTCTGTGAAAACGGTTGGTTGCCCAAAAAAAGTTGTAGCCCGTTAAATTCCCTATCCGGTTTGGGCCGTTAGTTTTTCTCTTAGACGTTTCGTTTAAGAGATACGGGGTTCGCAAGAAAATTTAAAAAAAAAACCTGAATTCTTTAAACATTTTTTCCCTTAATTTAATTTATAACTCGAAATCCGTTGATTCTAGACGATAAGGGGTTATAACCTAATTTGTAGACAAGCGAATGATATTTGAAAAAGTTCCAATCCATTAACCTTAAAAAATCAATAATATCGGAGCTATGGCCGTTTGAAATCAGAAATTCAAAAAATTGCTTTAAAGGGAGGTACCCCCAAGGGTTTGGACTTGGGCAAATGTTTTATTTGAAAATTTGTCTTAGAAAAGTGTCCTTTATCACCACCTCAAAGGTTCTCCACGGTCACGGGGACACCCTGTATTTACAAAATAATTATCTAAATCTTTATCTATATATTTCTTAGCACAAGGTTATATGATGGTAAAATCATTTTACCATCTACCATAATTACCATGAGTTTTATAGGTACCCCTAATCAATTACGTAAATTAAATTTTCAATAAATTAGTTGAATAAATAGCAGTAATTGCTGAGGAAACGTGCAGTGGCATTAGTAATCATCGAAAATATTTTGGTACTGCCCCATTTGAAGATGAACAGCAAGACATGGGACAGTGCACCGGTTGTTAAAATTGGGCTTCACTAAAAATACTGTAGACTGAGATTTAAAGATGTTACACTCCCTTTTAGATCTCTGCCATACGAAGGAAAAGTGACTAAACTCGATTGTGCAACTTAAGATTTCCTTTTAAGTGTTACAAGCTTTTAAGTTTTTTGTTTTACTATGTATGTTTAATTCGATTCCATTTACTTTCTCTATGTTGCCTGTATTTAAAACATAGTGTTCCTAATAACCAGCAGTGTGGCGTTAAGCTTACACCGGCAGACTAGCGAGCGGGAAACCGTGGTTCTATACCTAGTCGCGCCGGATATACTGCTGTGATCTTCAAGCCCAATATAAATCTGTGGGCTATGGGGAAGGCAACGGGAAACCACCCCATTAAATTTCTTTCCCTAGTTAAGTCATCTTGACTTCGGTCAAGTTGATAACCAACGTTCTCTGAGCGGATACGGTACTTAAGTTCCTAATATGGGCACCAGATTAATTATTTATGGGTAAGTTTCTAAACATATAGAAAGAGGTTTTGCAATTTTGGTCTATAATTCTGTATTATACAAAAATTTCAATTTTGAACTTCCTTCGGTGTATCCATATTTAGGTAGCCTACCTTACATTCCTTTGTACAATATTTTTATAATTAATACCACGTGCCACATGTTTGGCGGTTTTGATAACATAATTTATTATCTCGAACTTACAAGTAAATATTCTGCAAATTTGTAAATGTTTAAAGTTAAAATCAGTAAAAATGAATTTCAAATGAAACAAAACAAAAAGAATTTTGCAAGCATGCAGTGCGTGTTGAATAGCTATTAATAAATTGCGAAATGTATGATAATGCGATATGAGAATAACATGATATGAAACAAAAGGAAGCATATTACAAGCGGTGTTTCTATTAATGTTAGCAAGGGGTTTTGTGTAATTTTTATTATTTCCCAAGGGAGATAAATTTACAATGAAATTGAGACGGTTATAATCTACAACTTTATTCTTGACAAACGTTGACTGAAGTATCGGTTTTACTATCGGAAGTGCATAAAATATTTTTAACGCATATCTTCAAGTCATTTAAATAAGTACTAAAAAGTGTGCGGTAGATTTGTTTTGGTAAGTAACAGCCCTAAGTAGGTGACGATATTCGGATATTGTTCACCGACAGTCTTGTCTTTGACAGATATCTTTAAAAAATTAAAACCCTCAACTCGCATGAAAGGGGTACAAGAGAAGAAAGCGATCAGTCATTTTATTTGAACCTTCTTTAAATTTAAATTCAGGTTTTAAATTTCAAATTCAATATTCATAAAATAAAACCTTTGTGTTGTTTTTCCAATATGGAGATCGAATCCTTGGTCTTTAGAGCTGGGGTTTTTCTGGATCTATAGAAAATGGTGTGTGTGTTTTTTGTAGAAAATTTAGTCTGGTTAATTTTATATTACTTAAGATTTTGCTCTAAAGTGAACGCAAACTGAGATATTCTCGAATATTGTGTGGTTTTTCCTGGGTCTCTAATAGAAAATGGTGTGTGTGTTTTTCTGTAGAGAATTTAGTCTACTTGATATTTTCCTGTAAATTGAACGTAAACTGAGATATTCTAGAATATTCATAAAAATGTTTTCTTTTGTGTAGTTTTTCCAATATGGAGATCCAATCCTGAGTCTGTAGACCGTGAAAAATTAGTATATCATTTAAGAGGTTCCGTTTTATTCTAGCTTACCCACAATTATTTTTACCATCAAACCTTTGTCGATTGGCCTATAATTTACTATTAAATTTTCTTTTATTATCATTTTTTACTATGTAAAATAACTCGAGAACTGTGAGGTTTTTATGTATATGGGATATTTTTTTAAATACGAATATCCTTAAAAAATGTATAAAATGGTTTGGAAAAATTCAGAGTGCTTCGTTTAAAAATAATAGTTAAGCTTTTCAAAGTTTTTAAGTTCTGTTAGATTATAATAGACACCATTCAATAAAAGTACATAAGTACCGGACTTATTTATTACATAAAACGATAACTACTACCATTGTGATTATGGAATAAATTTAAAGAATTATAATAGTGAGAATCGCAGAAAATAAAAAGCGTTAAAAAAATTTTAAATTATTTTTTGTAGTTGCATGGTTAAATGATATTTGTGCGTAGTTATGCAAAAAAGGAACGAACCCTTAGGTATTTACATCTACATAAGTAGGTTTGTTTTTGCATAACTATCGTTAAATTATTGCAAATATGAGAATCATAGGCGCCCATAGAGTTTTTTCTACGCTAAAGAAGTCCATGAAATATAATTTTTCAGAATAAATATAAGGTACTATGATTATATCATAAAAAAGATTAAATCAGCTAAACAATTATACATTTGAGAAAGACGCCAAGTTATAATCAGTGCTAATATTTAACTAGAGAAGAAGTTAATTACCGTTAGTTTTGCACTTAATTATTTACAATAAAGTTTTACAATAAATCACAAAGAAGTTGAGCGAGTGAATAGGGCTTTTTATATTAAAAAGCCCTTATTGGTTTGTTAAACTGAAATTTTCAAGTTGAACTTATTACATCGCAAGAAGAATGTTTACTTTTATTTTCATTTTGATTTATTGTAGCTTTCCCATTGTAAATAATCGTGATTCGATAGCAACAATTTTTAGTTGGAAAAAAGTTTGCATCTGACATTTTAACGAGTACAACCAACACGAGATTTATATATCTTGTGAGCTGCAAGTTCTAAGTGATAAGTTTTTATATTTTGTGATGTATTTTAGTGGATAGTTTTTCTTAAATGTAAAAAATTGGGAAAACGCCCCTGGAAATTAATGCCATCATAAAATTAGCATAAACATTTCAAAAACCTTGTTGAGATATACGAAAACAAGGGTTTAAAACGAACACTGCAGATATAATCAACAAATAAAAAAAAATAAGTAAACGTTTTGCTACAAACAAAGGGTTTTTCTTATTTTGTAGTAAATGAGTTTCATTATTGTCCAAATGGAATGGTTGTCTCGAATGTTTTCTATTTTATAAAAGAGCGCATATTAACTTCCAGGTGGAGGACTAACAATAAAAACTAATACATTTTATGCTAAATAAAATCTTCTTCACTCATAAGGGTGGAATTAAATTACAATTTGCATGTTTTACGTGCTTAAAAATTTAAAAAATAAAATTAATGAAACTTGTCGACAAACAACCGCTATGGCTTCATAAATGTTATTTTTAAAGTTACACGACTCGTCATTTCCCACAATTTTGTGCTGATTGTGTTTATTTTACTCGGCGAAAAACTTTTTTTCGACGCTTCTTATATTTTTCTATGCGGATTTGACGGCATTTTGGATGATGCGATGTATCAATTTTGTTTGGATCCTTTTTTTTAAATCCTCGGTTATTATTTTGCCGTTCCGGGGCTGAACGCTTATACCGTTATTGCCGAAGTAAATTAAAATATTTCGGTTTTTCACGAAGAAAATTTAAATGTAACCAAATCCTTTGGTAGACTCAGTTTCTAGTTAAGCTCGAATTACTTACTATGGCAACATTTAGAAACAACACAATTTCAGTTAAATCCTAAACTTGAGCTGGAGGGTTCTGATTGCTATTAACAGACTTACGCATGGAATATTATATAGTCATATAGAATCAAATTACTAAAACGACTAAAATTTTTAACGAGCCACTAAATAATACTGTAATAATTCAGGTAACGGTGTGCAGTTGTACTGTAACACACAATGAAAAAATAGAAAAAGTATTTGTAAGAGTTTCGTAATCAACGGTACTAAGCGATGGTTTTTGTGTAGCAATTTAAAGTTTCAAGTCTATGAAAAGTTTAATTTCGAGTTTAAAAAAGGAGTTTGTATACTACTACCAACTTTTTAGAGCGTTTATTACGGAACTCAGTTACATAAAAGATTTTCTATTTTGTGGTAAACTTTAAAGTTTTAAAATATTTAATAATATACAAGTATAATACAACTCAGGTATAATTTTTTATACCTAACAAGGAATGGAAGAAAATAACTAAAAATGTTCAGAATTAGCCATTGCATCGCTTAGCACTAAAATATGAAAAAGGTTTTTCGTTCCAAAATTACATACCTACCGAATTTTGCATTAACTTGGATAACGATTTGTAGTACTTAGCAACTTGATGACTTCCTGAAATGTGTTGAGTAATGCACCTTTTAACTTTCAATTTTGTACGTTAAATAATTCATGGGTTTAGGTTTACACAATTTTAAGTTTGCTTATTTGGGTGGGAGGAGTTTCCGTCGAGGGGAACGATGATTGCTTCCACGAAAGATGTCGTGTGTCAAAAAATTGAGGAAATTCGAAAATTGTCAGAAGAAAGCTCAAAAGATTTATGTAATAAGCCTAGCGGAGGGATTATCGTCCCTATACGTAACTTAAGAGATTTTTGCGATAAGATTGATGGAGCGCTGAACATTTTTTATAATACTCTGGAGGATAAATGTATAATTGTTACAGATAATATATTTCGTATTATTCCAGGTAAATTTTGATAATTTAGAAAGCTTTGTAGTAAAGGAAGATCGAATCAAGTTACAGTCACTGTTACTCTGCTTAACGATGTGGAATTATAGGGCAATATACATCTAAATAGATAATTACTTTGCGGTAAGGCAGTTTAGTGTATTGGTAAGAGAATTGTAGTACGTACTACTATAAATCTAGTGTAAAATATAATAATAATAATTAGCTTATTAAAATTAATATTAAACTAAATTTAAAAATTAACAAGCTAAGCGAACGCAATAGGTATCGATAATCGATAGGCTTAAGTTGTCTTTAATTTGAAAATAATAAAATAATTTTAATTTTATTATTTGCTCTTCTGCGAGTTCGATCCTCCATACAAAAATATATACCACAGAATCCATGCTTAAACTGTAAGTTCTATTACGTATACATAAAGAAGTCAACAATTAAAATTTAATTGTTGTGTGGGTTGAACCCGAATTTACAATAGTTATCCTTAAATTGTTAGATTAATTAGTTGAAAGTTAATACAACGACCCTTCCGTTTGCTAGCGGGTTAAGGACGAAGTAATGGTTAAGCATTTTCTAGCCACATGAGCGAATGATTTTTCAAAAATTCGAGCTGACAGCTCTTATAACCTGTAGCAGACAGCACTAGGTCATAACGAAACCCGATTCTTAACCGCAGTTGAAACTAAAAAAAAATCTGACGAACCGTGGGTAAGTGATTTTAAGATTTCTGGCACTTCTGAATATTAAAAAACACGTGTCTGATCACTGGCGTAACAAATTTTTTCAGGGCTTGTATTCATACTCGGTGCAGGGTTTCTTAAATTTAGAATTTGAGACAATAAATAGATTGATTATTTTCAATTTGGAGTGCATATTGTTTTAATTAATATTTGATGAGTTGGAACTTCAACTTGTTGGAAATATAATAGTAAATTATTCTTCTAAAAATTATTACCAAATTAATAAACACTTACCTAATTGAATTAAATAAGATTCAAATTACTAATATTTGTACAGATGAGTAACCATTAACAAATTTGTTTAGAATTTCTTTCTATTATCGTCAGAATGATTTAACTAATGTTTTTATAGCCAGCAAAAGAATAAATTTACTAAGTTTTAAATAGTTTCAATTTTAAAATCCACAGTAGAAGCTACTGTCAGTCATCGGAATTGGTATTAAGACGTAGCACAGCGTAGGCTTCTATTCGCAGTTTCTTGTATTAGGTTTTTAGTTCTTTAACATTACCTGATTTAAAAAAAATAAGACGTCGATTTACAGGGTTGTAAAATTAATGGAATCGACCCAAAAGTTTCAGAGTTATCAACTTTATAATTTGTGAAATTACAAATGAAACTGATGAGTGAAAAATGCAAGAATGACATTTATGAAACTTTATACTAAATATTACCTTCAAATAATATATAAAAAATAGTACTAAAATTTTTAGGGAGGGAGGTAAAATAAAAATATACTACTATTAAAAAAGTAGATTTAACTCTTCTCTAAAAATAATCCAAATATGCTTCATGTTTTCTCTCTACTTTCAATATATTAACAAATTTATATTAATATATTCATTTACAGTTACAGAATTTTTAAGCGAAATGTATTTTTCATCCTTCCCTAAAGATAACCCACTCCGTAGTGCTTACAATTTTTGTTACTGTTTTCAATATATATTCACAGGTTTCATATTTACATATTTACACAGCTACTGAAGTTTTAAGCAAAATGTATTTTTAATCCTTCCCTAAAGACAATCGCGTAGTGTTTACATTATTTTTAATGCATATCTTCAAGTCATGGCCCTATTTTGCCAAAAACAGATATCGTAAAAAACCTTGTTGGTGATTAGAAGAGTTTCCTGTGGATTGAGGCAACTCAACTCGCCGAGAAGGACCTCCTTTCAGTGGATGTTAAGCAAGTCCTTCCTTAAAGATAACCCTGTAGTGCTTACAATTTTCAATAAATATTTACAGGTTTCATAGTTACATCTTTACACAGTTACAGCATTTTTAAGCAAAATGTATTTTTAATCCCTCCTTAAAGATAATCACGTAGTGTTGACATTATTCTTAATGCATATTTTTTCTTATTTTTTTACTATAATTATGTTCTTCCAACTGCAAAAATACAGATTAGAAGAGCCTCCGCACTGCACTTCTAACATTTTACAGTTTAATAATAACATTTCTACAATTTAAACTCCTCGCAATTTGACTTTTATTCCAACTCGAAAACCAGCTAATCAACGATAACCTCTGTCCAGTGGCGTCTCATAGTTAGAACTTCTGTACTATTATTAAATTGTACTTCAATTCCCCCCCCCCTAATAGCCCCTAGTCGTTAATGCTAATGGTTTTCTAGAAGCATTCCAGAATTTTGAAAATTTATTCTCTTGATTACCTAGTACTAGTACATTACCTAAATGAATTTTTAATTCCCCCCCGTCCTCAAACCGACTTTCGAGCTTTTAAAATTTTCTTGGTGTTCTAACACTACTGATAAACAATAGTAACATTTTTTGTTGAAAAAAGTTCCAAAAATCACAATGTCGTAGATTCCCCGAATTAGAACTATTTTAGATATAATTCTGAATAAAGAAAAAGTAGTGTTCTAAACATTTATAATTTCTAAGATATAGCCTCTCTAAAGGAACCTGGGGTTTGTCCTGAAAATATTTTTCACTTGATTCAATTATCTGTAAATCTCCGTATAGAACAACTTTTTACTTCCAATGGGGCCTAAGATTTTTTAAATATTTCAGTTACTTTTTTTAAAAGTGAACGTAACTTGAAATATGGAGAATAAATTTAAATTTTACGTAAAAATAAATAAACATAACTGTTGTAATCGCAATAGTTTTGCCAAAGACCTTTAATTTTCACCTAGTATTTTCTCTCAGTTTTTGAAAATATTTTCATCAAAAATAGGCTTTTCTCTTAATCAGAACACTGGCTTTTTCTCTTACTTTCAGCTTTAAATTTATTGTTCTTAGAACAATATTTAGTTATTGGTTTTGCAGAATTTCATTAACTTAAATCTTAACTTACACTGTTTTGTCGTAGAATGCACCGAAAATGACTAGATTTCAAAAAACTAGGATACGCTAAGATATCCTTCAAAAAATAATAAAAGAAAAACTTTGAAAGCTCGTAGCTGGGAACTTATTAGGACTAGAAAGTTGTTAAAAACTAAAATTTAAGTTTGGCAAAGTGGGGCAAATATCGAAGAAAAACTTGGGGTTCTAAAGAAGGCTGCATATACATAGCGGCTAAAATAACATTTGATTTTTACTTTTACGCATAATTTTGTTAAGACCTATTTTGGCACATCTACGATTTAAATATTTTTAGAACATCCTTCCATAAAATTTTCCCTGGTTCCGGTCCAACTCTGATGTTGACTGTTTTTCGAAGTTTTTCCATAGAACCCTTTTTCGCGATGCAATGACTTGACTAAAATAAATTTTTTCTCCGTTTCAATTGTTTTTTTTATGATTTAGTCTACTTGTGAACCCATATTAAAACACTCCCCCCCCCCCTTTGGGCCGATAGAAAGCATTTTAGATATAATTTGGATAGTCAATTTTAGGTTAACATTTTCCATTTTAACTGATTTATGAAGAATGCTTGTTTTGATTAAGATGGATATTTCTCCAGCCAAGGTTTGTTATTTTGAATTCTTGTCTAGGATTAAGCCACATATCCAAGATTAAAGCAATGCTAATTTAAATTAAGGTTAAATAGTAATTTAGATGGGGCAATATCGCATTCTAGTCCATTAGAGTCAATATTCACGACATTACTCCATCTAAATTACAACTGAATCTTAATTCAAATGTAACTTGTTAATGATATCAATATTTTGTCAATGTAATTGTTAAATAACGAGACTTCTTGAATAGCACCGATTATCCCTAGATTTTTATCTTTAAGATGATGATAGGCATGAAGAAATAATTACTAGCAATTTTGTCCATCAGCAACATAGTAGAAGCATCAAAAGAATGGTAGAAGCAAGCTGAAAAAGACATTTTGAATTCACATTTGGACTGGGTTATTATGATACCACCATAATTGACATCATGAAAATGACTTACTTTGTCGATTTCCATTTTATTACGTTATTTTCTTATAAGATCCCTTTAGGGCACAAAAGTTCAACTCGAAGTTTTGAAAATTTAAAATTATGTTTTTTATTCTCGTAAATGATTAAAAAGTTTAATAAAATTAGGTAAACATATGTTGCTTTTTCAAGACTTTACAGTATATTTTCGTTTGTGACCTAACTCATTCCACATTCATTTATTCAGCACGAAGAACTCGTACGTACCGAAATCTTTTCATTATAAACCTATAGAAGCATTGTAAACGTCTCACCAGCAACAAAAAAGTTATTTACATAAATCACAAAGTTTATTATGAAGGATAACTCTGTACTATACAGTGTATGCTTTCAGGATCGGACGAAATTTACACAAATCTTATTGTCTAATAAATTTAAAACTTTTACGATCGAAGCTTAAGTTTAATACCAAGAGCCGACCACCTTTAAAAATCGACATTTTTGTTATCCGCATAAGCTATTTTCTATTAAAAAATAATTGAAAAATGCGTTGTATTGATAAAAATCTTATTAACTTTTCTTTGAGGAAAAATTTCATTATTTAGCCATTTTTTGAAATTTTTCCGGTTAATTAAATAAAACACGATATGTACTAGTATTTTTCCTGAAGTTTTTTTTTCGGGAAAAATATCAGATTTTTAATGGACGGGTATCTAGCATGAATTTAAAATTTTTATTAAAAATTTCGGATATAACATTTAGTAGCACAGCACAGCTGAAGATTCCATTAGAAAATGAAACCGAAAACCACATCGAAAATAAATTTTTGTTTTGAAAAATTAAATATAAATCATAACATTTTTTCTTCCTAGCAGTATCTCAAATATTTAACTTGACGTCGCGATGCGATCGTAAGCGTCGAACCTGATATTACGTTGCAGAATTTACAACTTACAAAACGCGTCGGTATTTAAAATTTGTTAAAAATGTCTACTAATAAAATTAAAATAAGTAAAAATTTGATTTAAAACCACAAATTAAAAAGAAAAACGACATCCCAAGTAAAAAATTAATAATATGAGAAACAATTTACGTCATATTTTTTATTAACCACGAAGAGTTATTAAATCATTCCGTTGTTAAAAGCTTTAAAAAGAAAGCTTTTACAAGAGCCCATCATGCTTCTTGATGAAGTAGCTACACAGCGTCATTAGTTTTTTTTAAAACAAATTGCATCTTTTTATGCTGTTCGCAAAAAGTAAAGAAATTAATTTACTTTCAAAATGAATATCATTATAATTTTTGTTATAAAAGATGTCGTCGTCATTAACTATAGCAAAAAATAGGAAAATTATAAAGTTTTAATTAATATAATTGGGAATTATAAATTGAAATGAGTTGCAATTTTTGTATGGCGACTCGTACATCAAAAAGCGTAGGTACGAGAATAATAATATGTACATTACCTCGGCTTCGTTGGCATCAAACTTTTGCTTGTTTTAAAGAAACTCTTTATTAATAATTATAACATTTTTACTTTGTTAAAATAATATTAACTAGGTATAATAATTAACACAAAACTGAATTTTATATCGTCTTGATCTAAGGACTGGAGAGGAGATGGCCGCTTAGAGGCACCATTATTCTTTGTTTTGTGTATAAGCATCGTCTGCTTACATCATCATTATTAAATTTTAAATGAATAAATAAAAAGTGAAATTTTGATATTATCTACCGGCCGAAAGGGATTTCAATTTTTCAACCCCACGATTACAAGCAATGAACTACGTTAGTCGGGGTGTAGGTCATTCCATGGCTAGTTTACGATGTAAACGTTAGCCAGACTTGTTTTTTTGGAGTTTAAGCCGTCTTGTAATCAGTGGTCAATCGATAAAAGCATCGTCTTGTGTTTCTCAATTAACAAAATATTGGTTACTCGTAATGAAGAGTTAATAGCAAGCAAAGGGTGTCTATTATATCTGTCAATTAGTCCGCAACGTGTTGGATTTAAAGACAAAGAAGAAAGTAAAAGGTTTTAAAAAATGCGACACGAACACAATCGTGAATGTTTGTTCCAAAAATTGATACTTTATGCGTAATATATGAAGAAAAATAATGCGTGTCAAAAATCTGTAAGCAGCTTTTTCGTATACATGACATCAATAAATAACAGACGAAACGGCTTTAAAATCCTTCATGTGTTCAATTTGTCACTGTATTTCTTACTTTGTATACCCCGTGCGCTTTCGAGTTTACACTTTTATATTTTATGAGATATAAATGTATTTTCAATTTTGTAACATTAATTATGAGCAAAATTCTAGATCACTTACTTGCAAGGTAGAAATATCCGCTATTATTGTAGAAATTTTGAAGGATAGGTTTGACGTTATCAAACGTGAGGGTTTCGAGACTATTGTGACGAAGGTCAAAATTGATGATTGCTGGCACTCCATCTAAAAGGGTGTTTCCTAAATTTTTCAGTTTGTTGTAACTTAAATTTAACCTCCATAAGTGCGTTAATCCTGCAAATGCACGATCCGAGATAAATTCAATTTGATTCGCCTCCAGATCCAATTCCTGCAAAAATTTTAGTTAAATTAAAAGCGATAGTTACACTAAGGGTCAATTATTATTAACGGCCGATTTAATAAAAAATTTGGACTTTTATGCCGCCCGGTGCGGCCTTTACAGTTATTTTTGTGCCGATACGTGCGTAAAAATTCTTAAGAGTTATTATTGCAATGTTCCTGCTCATGTTTAATTAAGTTTTAATATAATATTTTATATTAGCTTGTGGAAAAATCTAAGCTTTATACAATGAAAAATTTAATAAGGCACGTCTTGTTTTCTTCATTATTAGCAAATTAGTTTTGTTGTTATATACATACTAGGTATTCTTCCTTTGTACTAATAATTTTCTAAAACCTTCCTATCAAAAAGCCATATTATATTGTTTTCATATTTTTACTTTCTTTTTAATCGAAAACTATTTATTATACAAACTCATTAAAGTTTCGACTTGAGGAGTTTCTCGCGTCGAAGGCGATTTTCGGAATTTCACAACCACAGTTCTCGATCTATTCGAGCCGCTGGTATACAGAGTGAGCAAGGAAAGCGAAAGAATGAAATAAAATTCCGGCCAATTTACTCTGAGAGCTTTGAAAGCAATCAGAAGAATAAAAGCTCAATTTTTCAGAACTACTTAATAACTATTAGTCACCACAACACGAAACATTCTGCCGTTAAGATTATAATTGAAACATTTCCAGCAGCGACACGATTGCATGATTACCACAATAAGGTTGAATATAAAATTTTAGTATTATTGCATGATTTATGTGAGTTCTTTGAAAGCTGTCAGAAAATGAGATTTAAAAACCACAACTTATTACTTAAGAAAGCAGAATTAATAGCGCAAGGCGGTGAACACGTAGTGAAAATTTCAAGTACAAATAGGGTGCAATTTTTAAAAGATTTTATTGTAAAAGAAAACATCAATCGGTTGCCAATAGTAAACGTGCACGTCATATCATAGGGTGATAAGTCAAACAACAAATTCGAAATCTTGTCTTGAATACCACATATAGGATGTTATTGATATTCGAGATTGATAAAATGACAGATGATGCTTAATCTACATAAAATTGTAAAGAACTCCAAAGCTTTACAACTCACACATTGAAATTCAAGGGAGTCTACCTAATGCAGGGGTAGCTAATTGATAATCTTATCAGGGTAAGTGGTCGAGTGCCACAAGTCAAGTCAATTAAGTGCACGTGTGCATCCTGTTTTTAAATGATTTGGTTATAAATAACGGTTTAATCACTTACGAGCTCCGCTATATTATGAAAATGTTAAAAATTCATTTTGTCCTATTATTATACCTAACGAAAGCTTCTTAAAATAATTGGCCGTCAGATTATTCTATTAATTAGGGCGGACTTGCCCGAGTGGAAAATGTGGATGTTCTTAGGCAGGCTTTCAGGTTCTTATAATTTTTAATTTACTTCAGATTCCCAGGGCGGAAAATGTTAGTTTGCATTTTTATGTTCAACAAAACAAACAATTTGATTCTGCACGTTGATCCTGAACACGCTGAATTTTCTTTTACCCTTCCTCTGTATTTTAGCAAACAGCGATGCTTTGATCCTGCAGAGTGATTTTACAACAGTTTCCATACCCCCAAGAGGAACGGTTCCTCGTTGCATTTTTTAAATAATAATTACCTCTTCATCTGTGCCTTAATTTCGAACTTTTTTCAGGTCATTAGTTTATCAATTTTATTTACACTTTAATCTTGGTGAAAACCGTCAGGGGCTTTCGTTTGCTGTCTACCAATCATCTTTGAGTAAAGAATTCACATCAGCCCTGCTTCAGCTGGATAAGAAGATTATCAGCCCGCTCATCAACGGCCTTCGAAGCAAATTTCAGGGTTTGAGTTGCCCATTATTACTACATTACCTTACTGCACCATTAGTGAAAATTTTTTACAATCCGCGAGGTTTGGGGGTATGGAATATCCTTAGAAAAACATGATTTGAAGAAATAAATGCTTTGAATATTCTATTATGCTGTCTGTCTGTCGTGTCATGAAAACAGCAGTCAATATAAAAATAAACTTAAAAATTTAGCATGTATTCAGTCTAATAAATATTAAATGAACCTTTCAAATTTTACGCTGTTTCATTTATTAGCAGGTTTGAATTTTTACGATTTAAATAAATTTATGTCTTCTTGTCATAAAACAATGTTACATTAAATTTAATTTGCTTTATATTAAGTTGTTAAACGAGAAATGAAACGATCCCGAATAAGAGGACTTTCAAACTTTAAAATTTGAATAGCGCAAAACAGTGCTGTAGTGAAAAATCCTGTTCTTTTTTCGTGGACCCTTCACTTATTAACAACCTCCGGCTATCTTACGGTGCTCTTTTGTTTCAAATTCCTGCATTATACCCTAATTTATGTCCTTTTTATTGTATTTTATTTGTTTTAATTTCAAAAATTCGCATACGGCGCTATTTATAGACACAACAATCAGAATGCAATATAAACGACAGGCGCTTTTAAAAATTAGCATTGCATAATATTTACTTTATTAAAAATGCATCAAATTTAAACTGATTGATCGAAAAGCATAAAATTGAATTATTTTTAACTTTTTATTTAAGCGACATCGTTTATAAAGGGGCTGCTTAACATTTTCCAACCGACAAATTCGACCGACGTATTTCCGAAGCGACTAGCCGCAGTTGTTTATCCGTCCAATCAGCGAAAGTATCGTAACATTTATAAAACTTAATTCACTGCCATCTAATTACAATCAACAAAACTAAAATAAATTACCAAATCTATCAGTTTCATTCTGCATTAATTTTATACCTTCTGTCAACTAGAGTGTGATTGCTAAGGTTGTGCGGCCTAAAGGCCGCACTAGAGGAGATAATTACTAGAAGTTGTGGCCGTAATTGTTCGGCCTCATGTGGTTTTCAAGTTAGACTATAATCATCTAAAATGTCAGTTTATATCTTGGGGGGTCGTCCATAAAGAATATATCAACATGTCGGCCCACATGGACTATGGGAGAGCAATGAAAGAGGAGAACAACTCATTCTCACTCTTTCTTCACATTCTCAACGAGAAGACGTATTCATGGAAATCACCCAGATACTCTGCTGGCGGAATCGCTAGAAATCAAATTGATTACATCTTTATAATCTTAACATCTGTTAAAACGTACCCAGGAGCGGATATAGGTTTGGACCACAACCCGCTTGTAGGAATGCTCAAAATAAGAATGAAAAGGTAGCGAAAAAGACCAACAGAACAAATTGTATCGATAACATCTGAAATTTAGCTGTAAAAGAGAGGATACGAGATGAGCTAAGGGGTAAAGGTTAATAATAACCTTCATTAGTTAGGAAAACGAAAAGAAAGATCTGGATGACGAGCAAGATCATGAAATTGGTGAAAAAACGAAGACTGATGAAGAACAATTCATAAAATTATAACGAAAAAGATACGATAAAAATTTAAGATAAGACAAGCTGATGAACATGAAGTAAAAGAGAAATGTATTGTCACAAGTCTTTTTGACGGGGATCTTTTATACCTTTTTGAATTAAAACGGGTTCGAAACTTTAACATAATTTATTTAAACAACTAGCAACGAATATTTACATACATCTTAAACCAATACTTAAAATTAATTCTTACATGTTTATTTGGGGGTGAAACATTCTTATATACATCTTTATTCATTGGGGGGTGAAGTCTTCTCACAATTTGTAACTACATTTTTATAACAACCATCTTTACACTTTCAAGTTCAGTACTTGACTGTTCTAACTTCAATTACCAACTCCCTGACCTTACATTTCCAACTGCTTATCAAACTGTTCTCCCTACGTTCAATTACCTCTCGAGAAAACTTTCCTATCAATCTCAATACTCATCACATTTTGCTATAATTGCTTAGGCGAGTCGTGTATTAATATTTTTATTTTATTATAAATGTGACATAACCCCCCCCTTCTAAAAACGGCTGCCCCAAGTCGTTTCAAAATAAAAATTTCAATGGGCTTGACTCAAAAATTCATATAGAAAAAATACTTGAGAAAATAACTAAATTAACTAAGTACAAATCTTAAAAATTAGAACACAATAATAATAGAAAACCGTCTCACTATATTTTTCATTTAAAAAAAATAAATAAAAAACTTAATGAGCTTGATTCCAAAATTTGTCTAATAAATATACTTGACAAAATAGATTGTGCCACCAGTCAAAATAACTTAAAATTAACAGTTATGTTAATTAAGTTAGAACAGTCAAGTACTGAACTTGAAAGTGTAAAGATGATTGTTATAAAAATGTAGTTACAAATTGTGAGAAGACTTCACCCCCCCAATGAATAAAGACATGTGTTAGAAGATTTCACCCCCAATTAAACATGTAAGAATTAATTTTAAGTATTAGATTTAAGGCGTATGTATATATTCGTTGTTAGTTGTTTAATAAACATGTTAAATTTTCGGAACCGTTTTAATGCAAAAAGGTATAAATGATCCCCCATTTACCAACTCCCTGACCTTACATTTCCAACTGCTTATCAAACTGTTCTCCATACGTTCAATTACCTCTCGAGAAAACTTTCCTATCAATCTCAATACTCATCACATTTTGCTATAATTGCTTAGGCGAGTCGTGTATTAATATTTTGATTTTATTATAAATGGGATAATGAGATGGGGATTTTTCAATACAAATATGATAACTTCAACTGCAAAGAAATAATACACAAACAATAGGAAAAATCATGGATGATAATGGAAAAATAAAAATTGACAAGAACGACCGGAAAAAATCCTGGAAAAGGTGCATAGAGCAGCTCTTTAAGGACGACAGACCAAATAAACCTACAATACAAGAGGAATCAGGACCGATTATCATAAGAAATGAAAGACGGAAGATCCCCTAGGACCGGATGAAGTTACGGCAGAGGTTTTTAAATTAATGGAAAAAAAATGGAATAAAGTGGTTAACAAAAATATTTAACATACTACCATATAACAGCGGGAATATTCCATACGAGTGGCCGAAATCGGAGATTATCACAATACCACAGAAACCAAATGCTAAGAAGTGTGCAGAATACAGAACTATCCACCTGATGAGCCGCTTTCTAAAATTATTTTAAAAAATCATTCATAGACGAATATAATATTATAAACACTGCGAAGAACAAATGTCGCCTACATAATTTGGATTCCGAGATGCGGTGGGAACAAGGGAACCTCGGTTTTATATCCAGGTGTTGGTCCAAAGATGCAGAGACATGAACTGCGATCATCTACTATCAGAAAGCGTTTGTAGAGTTCGGCATGGGAAAATGATGAAAATTATGGAGAGCATTGGTCTGGATGGTAAGGACGTAAGAATAATAGCAAACCTCTACTGGAACCAAGAGGCAATGGTACGCGTTGAAGGAGAGCAGACGGAATAAGTGCGGATTATGAGGAATGAGAAAAGGCTGTATCGTCTTAGTTGTTCAACCTCTATTCCGAATACATCTTTAGAGAAGGAAGGGAATAGTATTGAATACCTGGGCACTGTCATCAATGAACAATGAGACAATTCCCAAAAAATTAAGTCAAAGTCAAAAAATATATTCATCAAAATGGCTGTACTGTTCAAGAGCCATAACTTGACTCTATGGAGTGGAGGCGTGGACGCTGACGGAGGCTATATGACAAAAAAAGCATTCGAAATGCGGCTATACCGAAGAACCCGGAGGGTTTCGTGGATGGAACATGTGACAAACCGCGAGATAAAAAGAGCGAAATAAACCATTTGTTAATTGGATTGCAGTGGTAAAGATTCATGGTTGGATATTTAGCGTAATGTAGCTTAGAATTTAAGTTGCTTCGCGCTCCAATTGGACGGATAGATGATTGGGACTAGTTTTTGCAGTGGCCGCTGGTACTGGGAGGGCAACGGGGCGCCGCCCTTCCGGAAACAGAATACAATATTATTATTGACATATTAAAAATTTCATTTGTAGTTGTCGCTCCGTCATTTTAAACCACAAACAACAAACGCAAATAAACCCTCTTATATGGTATAAATGGACTTGATATTAAATTACACTACAATCCGTGTTTGAATTTCCGTAGATACTACAGTCGACTCTCGATAAATTGAAACTCAAGGGACCAGAGAAGGACCAGAGAAGGGCCAGAGAAAAATTTTAAATTCCCATTAATTATTACCAAATTATCGAGAGATTCAAATTAACGAGTGTTCAAATTATCTAGAGTCGACGTATTATAGAATCGGGTAACAATAATTATTGTTTAGCATCCATACTTGGCCACATTTTGCACCAACATCAATAATTAAACGTGGAGCTTTGAAATTATACATTTGAAATGATACAAATATTAAAATTATATTAGAATCGACCGGAAAGTTGGGGTAACTCGTGGGTAACCGCAGGTTGGGTACCCGACGTAGAGCTTTTGCCCCTGCTATTAATATGTTAAAATACTATACTTTCAACTGAATTTAGGCCAATCAGATTGTTCTCCATGAAAAATTAAAGTAAATACTTTTGAGAATATAAAATATACTCCAAGACATTATAAACTCGTATAGTTCATTTATTTCAGTCCGGATATAAAAAGACTAACTACGAGTAGTAAAATCACTTTAGAGATGTGCTGAAAGCAATTAAATTTGTATAATTAAAGTTAAATATGCACTAAGATAGAGGAAAGTTTTAGTTTTGTACAGCCACAAACGTAAACTTTTTATTGTAGGGAACACTTTACATTATATGGTCGGAACTTAAATTGAACAATTTTTCGACCCAAAATTTTATTACAATCTTGCAGTCACTATAAATTTTGTAAGAAAACCGCGTAGTGTTGTTAATTCTGTTACCAATTAAAATTTATCGCTGTATATTCTAACATTGCGTAATAGAAAGCGTAATTATCTTCCACTTTAATAAATGAATATACCTAACTACTACTTAGTTAACCGACATTACAATAGTTTTATTTCAAAGTATAACTTACATTTAGTTAACAAAGTATTCAGCAAGTTCACGCAATGTAATTTGATTTGATAATTAATTGTTTTCAAGAGGCAATTTATTACATTCCTATGCGACTTGGAATTTTGCTAAAAATTCTAATAAATTTAAAAATCATGACAGAAAAGAAAATAATTACTAAAGCATGCAGCTTCAAATTATTACTTTTTATTCTCTCCTGTTTTACACTTCCAAATAATTCCTTCCATTTCAAGGTGTAACAAAAAATGAATTCCCGGAGTCTTAAAATCCAATTAATATTGCTTTCCAAGCAGTGCCACACAAAAATAAAGACTTTTCATCGTCGAACAATATTTTGAGAAAATAATTAACACTTGACTGGATTGACCGCAAAAAAGCGAAATTTATTTAGTAAAAACTCCAAAAAGCCGAGATTTCGCCAAGTTTCTATCGGCTTTTTTGTCTTAACAGACCCTCAAACTTTTTAAAAGCCTATCGAGCGAGATTAATAGATTCATTTATTACATCATGCAATCCTTAAACTAACTCCTAAGCGTAATTCAATCGTCCTGGGCAATAAAAAAATTTCAGAAACGAACAATAAAAACAAAATGCAGTGTCAGAAGTTTCAAGAAAATTGGCAATAAATTTTAATTCAATTCAAGCGTGCCCTTATTTATTCTTACACATTAGTGGGGTCGATAATTTACAAAAGGTCGCTTTTACATAAAATTTTAGTTGATGAGAATTTTTGGAAATTTTATAGTTTTATTTGGCTGTTAAAGGATCACAAAACTAAAGTTTTTTCATTTCAGAAGACTATAAAATCCTCTACATCAGACAAAGTACAATTGAACAAGATTTAGAAGCCTGTCTTTCAATAAAATAAACATTTTATGTTGTTCGGGGTTGAAATCGATAATATTTCGTATAGCGAATTTTACGATCGAAAAACAATAAATAAGCTCGCCAAGTTTAATTAAATGTTTAGAAATTATAATATGCAGATTTAGATAAAAAATAAGGATATTTATGTAACTAGTAATAGTCATAATAAGAGACTTACCTCCAGAACCCAAAGTTCCGCAAAAGTGAGATCTCCAAGCATAACAATCTTGTTATAACTTAAAATCAACTTCTTCAGTTCTCCTAAACCAGCAAATGTGTCTTTAGTTAGAACGCTGAGGCTGTTTGTGCTGAGTTCTAGTTCGATTAGATGTCCGAGGTGTCTAAATGAGTTTTCTTGAATCACACTTAAATTATTTTGTTTTAGAAACAATTTGTGCAAATGTGGCAGATCGACGAAGACGTCACGGTTTATTTCGGATATTCGATTTTCGTCCAAATCTAAAATCGACAAATTTGTCAAGTGCGCAAATGAGTGATGCCTTAGCGTGACGATTCTGTTTCTCGCTAATTCGATTTCGTATACTTTGGTCAAATTTGCGAACGCATAAGGATGAATTTCGTCGATATTTCCGTAGACGATAGAAAGTGTTTGCAATTCTTGCAAGTACTGCAAACCTTTAGTGGGGATAAACCCTAATTTTCCAACTTGCGTTACCATTACGTTTAGGTCTGTTATAAGAGGCTGCGTCGCAAAGAGATTCCAAAAACTGTGTTCTTGAGTTAAACCGTTAAAAACCCAACATTTTGCTTTAGTGGCATTTGTGGTTGCAGAACCGTCGCTACAAAAACAATGAAAGGGCACAGAATTGCCCTCAATTGAACACAAGTTCTTATTATCGCTCCCCATTTTTGGCATTTTCTTCTTGTGCTTGTTTTTTGTAATTCTAGCCGATGTACTACTAAGTAGCATCAAAATAATGCCCATCATAACAACCACGCTTGGACTTTTCATTATATACCCTGCAACAAAAATTAAAATTAGCCAACTGTTATTAGATAATATAAAATTAAATGTTATGATAAATTATTAAAATAGTACATCAAAGAATCACAAATGCTTTGTTTAAATCCGATACCGACATCGCAGTATTTAATAATTCAAAGATATATCAAAGAAAATCCTTGTTTATTATAAAAGAGCTATAAAAGTGCAACATGAAAGCATATCAAATGCAAATAGCAAAGTGAAATCATGCTTTTCCAAAAATAAAAATAATAATCACGTATGCAGGATAAAAAACGCGATGGCCTGCTTAAAATTGCCAAGAATTCGTAACTGACGAACAGAAAGCTCCCAAGACGACAATTGAAAAGATGAATTGGTTGTACTGCAGTAAACAAACAGTAATCTTAACAAACAAAAATATACTTTTCGCGCCCCTTTAATTTTTTATTTCAGCGAACAGGATGGTTAATGGGGTAGAACGAAAAGATCACGCTAACGCCGTATAAAATAATCGACATCCTTTAACAAAGTTAAATTCGCTTAAAATTTAAATTATATGTATTTTCGCGGGAGTCGTTCGTCCTATCACGCAACAGCGATAAAAAACCCTAACGTTATTCGATTGCTATTGGTGCAGGGGCGGATAGATCGCGAAGCTCGGGAAATTTACATAGAAACCATAGAAGGGTTACGAAGATTCTTAACTGATTTTCTTTCTCGACGATAATATAAGGTGACTATCATAAATATGTGTAAATGCACAAAACAGGACATTTTTCACTTGCATAATGCAGTGAGGTCTGTTATCATATTAAGAAAATGGGACAAATTCCTGTCCCTAGTGCATTTTTGGGACACAAGAACTTTTAAGAAATATGGGACATCTATTACCTTATCTACTAGATATGTCAAAACATATTACAGAAGAGATAGAACTCCGTAGAAAGAAAAAAATTGCAACTGCAAAAGGTCTTAATTCTAAATTATAAATTAAGTTCTTTTAATTTTTAATGTAATCCATATTTCCATAGGCCCAAATTTTAGTATGAATTTTTTACGGTCAATGGGAAAATTGGCAGACGACCGAGTGATGTTTTTCTGGTACATTCTCAACAAAGCGAAATTTAAAGAAATAATTTTTTCTTATTATTTTTAGGGTATATGATAATATAAATATTTATGTTTTCTTATTATGAAAATATATTATTATAATGTTTTGATTTTATAACTTGACAAAATATTGTATGTAAAATTATTTGAATTTTTTAAAAGAATAATTTATTATAAACTAAATTTTATAATATAATTTATTGTAATTATTATTATTAGAATAATAATTTATTTACGCTATAAATAAATTAATGATTAACTTTTACTATTTTAGTAGTGAAATCACAGTGCTGTGCTGCCTGCTGGTAGTCCAAATTTCATTAATCGAGATTTTATTAAACTTTTATCAGTGAATAAAAGTTTGATTGACATTCGATTTAAATTTTCACACCCGCTTTCTCACGTTTTTCCACGAATTATTTGAATGTAGCTTTTTAATAAATAATAAATGCAATTGCATTTTTATAGGTTTTACACAAAAATATTGCGTTACTTGTAATAAAAGCTTAAGCAATACATACTAGACTGTAGGAATGCTTCCAGTTCGTAATCGGTCTCAGCACACTCTCCCATTTTCCCATCATCAGATGTCCAAGCTATATTTTTATTTTACACATCTGACCACATTTTTATTTCCAATAATCTCCTGTACTTCGCTGTTCGTTCTTATTCTGGATTCAATTTCATCCATTTTCTGTGGGCCCATGATTATTCTTTCCACTTTTCTTTCTTTGCTTTTATAAACATTCTCTTATTCACATAGACCGCCTTCCAACCCATCTGTATTTTTTCTTTGACTTCATCTGTTCAGTTGTTACTGCTGTTTATCTGGACTCCCAAATACTTACACTTATTTTGAACATTCCCACTCCTTATTTATATTTTGTTCTTTTTATTGGTTGTCAATTTTTTTGTCTGTTTCTTCTGCATACTTAATTTGAATGTTCTCGTTGTGGAACTTTTCCAATACTAATTTTTCTTAATTTATTTTCTGTTTTCCAGCGTTTTCTTTAGTTTGACCTTTGCTACTATCAGGAAGTGATTCGTAGCATTTGCCCTCGATAAGTTCTAACATCACAGTTATTGTTGCAGTTTTTTTGCTCCACATACGTGGTTCAGATCTGATTTCAATTTCTGCTACTTTCTTATATACCCTGGCCTCATTCACGTTATTTCGTGTAATGCTTGAACTTGGTACTTATAACCAGATTTAATGCAGCTGCTAAGTTGCATAGTCTTTGTCTAAACGAATTCATTTGTGTCAATTTCTCCACTTCCCTTCATTTAATTTTTATAAGGTTAGACCATCTAATAGCAATCAATCAAATACAGTTTTCTTACAGATCGCCAGTTATTAATCTACTTTTCAATTTAGAATGTTTTAATAAAACAGGAACAAAAAATATAGTTTCTAAACTATTATTTAAATATCTACCAGATATTTAGGTCACAGCGTGGCCTGTTAGCAATGTAAGTTGTAGTGTTACATGTTCAGAGTTCCATCGTCCCCCTTAGGTATCAGATTGATTAAACTTAGAAACATAAACAATATTTCTGTAGTACATCAAAGTTTATAATTTCTCTGAAAGTTCGAAGGAAATGCAAAGAATCTAAATATTTTGGAATAATCCTTGTCTGTGAATATGTGAGATTGTGTCTTGATTGTAGACCAAACGGCTGAATTAATTGTAACAAAACTTCGATAAAATATGTGTATCTAACAAACCCAACGTCGAGGGGTTGATCGATCGGAAATTTTTTGAGAATTCTTAAAAATTATGTTAAGATTACCACTTTGATTATGTAGTAGTTATCAGATGGACAAACCATATGGGAGTTTTATAAACATCTGGTGAAGTTTAAAAGATTGTCAACATATGGCGTTACTAAATTAAAAGGTGAGTACCACCAACCGCTTCAGCGGTTCGATGTAAGGAGCGAAGGAGCCATGGCACTGCCATAACAAACACCAATGTCAAGAGTTTTTTAAACATTTAATTAAAAAATGGAAACTTAAATAATTGAAGTTCCCCCCCCATAAAATTTTCAGAGAAACTACCGCATATACACTTCCTACTTTTTAACTTTTTCTCAATATTGACAATAAATGAATGATTATTTGAGAATGACAATTTTTGTCAAAAATTGACAAAAATAATTGTCAATGATTGCCATGCTTATAAAAGGGTTAAAGTAATGATAATGGTTACAATGATTACTTATTACTATTTGTTTAATTGCAATTTTCATCATTTTATAAATTATTACATCCTGTGGATATTCCTCCATCTATTATCCAATAATGGGGAACATGCATGAATAAAAAAATTTAGTTAAAACAGTATTTTCCGATTAATCCTATATATTAAATATCAAATCAGCAAAAATAACTTCTATTTATTGTATTTTGTTATAAATAATCCATTTTAAAATTCAATGATAATTTAAAATAAATCATGTGACTTTAAACGCAACGCGTTTGCTTGCTTGCTTGCAATAACCTCACTTTCATGTTTATTCTACTCATGTAGAGTACTTTTTTAACTTTCTTGTTTTTAATTGATTTAATTATGATAAATAACAGCTTTAACACTAACAAACTTCAACTTTCAAAGCACAAAACCACAGAAAAATAACATAAATGAATGTAAAATTTAACTTGTGACGTCATCAGTCACTTGGAAAATTGCGCGGTCGTTTCGTTCAATTCAAATTGACGGATTTTTAAATATTTTTTAAATTATTATCAAAACGAAAATAAATAAATTAAATAGCATTAATTAGTATATTTAGTTATTTTTGATCCAACTACGCTATAAAAAAAATTTATGCATCTTCCCTATTACATTCCGCTGATGATTGCAAATCATTATGGAAACATGTATACAGAAACGTAACAAATTTAGGTGGCTGATCTATCTTAAATTTGACAGATAATCCCTTCCATAAATATAAACAAATGGAAAAATCCGGTTAAATTCAATAAAATTACTACAAATTTGGAAAATTTACCGTTTTACTTTATCATGCAATGATTTACCCTGTATCTGCCTTTAGGCACCACCATTATAAAATTCCACGAGCCTCCACTGTTGAGCACCAATCACAGACCTCTTGAAGGTCCGTGGCACCAATGCGAATAAAGAATTACAATAATAAAGCAATTTATTAGGACTTCAAATTAAGTAGCGCCATCTGTTAATTGCCTTTTCAACTACAATAGTTGTTTCCAAAACTCTCATAAGGTTTGCGAGTTTGATAAAAAATATTATACAATCAAAGATTAATTTTGATAAAAATTTAAATGATAAATTTTATGATTATGCCTAATAGTTTTTTTTAAATGGTGTTGATTCAGAAGACGACCTTTGCAATTTAATGTCCTTACGATGCTGATTGTGTAGAAATATTATATCTAAATCCTTGCAGATTAAAAAAAGCGATAAGTTTTATAATTGCTTACAAAGTCGGAGGAAATTTCAGTAATTTTTAAGTTTTATGATTAATTTTACGATTTCTCTTGCTTGTTTTTATTTTCATGTTGATTCTAAAGATAACCCATGTCGTTTAATGTTTATATTTCGATGCATATTAGGTATAGAAATATACATACGTTTTTTTTAGATTAAAAACCGATTCTTCAATTATATAATTCTACAATTTTTCAGCATGTCTAAGGAAATCTCAGGAATTTTTTAGGGAATCTTGGAATATTTCAAAATTTCTTCAGCAGCAAGTTTAGGATTACCTGCTTTGCCCTCGATTTTGCCTGGTGTTGAGATGTACGTAGTTAGATTTTGTTTAATTTTTGTGAGTACCTTAATTATTTTGGTTGTAAAAACCAAAAAATTACAGGTTGTTTGATCGAAAAGATGTATGAGCGCAAAATCAATAACCTCTAATAATTGCAAAAAAAACTAAAGAAATAATTACTAAACTTTTACAGAGATTTTCTATAAATGAAAAATCATTTAATTTATAGTTTTGCAGGAATTTAAGAATACAACAGTCAACTTTTAAATAGCCTTAGTAGTAGTTTAGTAATAGGTAGTTTCAGGAATTCTTTAGAAATTCATTAAAATTTTTAGGTATTCCCTAGAATTATTTAGGAATTCTTATTTACATTAATTTAATTTTCTAGATCTATTATCTCTCGCTTAAAGCTTGTGATTTACTGTACTAATTCGATCAACAACTTCGGGTAAGTATTTCCAAATCTCTATTCAGAACAAAGTACATTTTAGGCTCATATTTTTCCTGCAAAATCGAATGACTTAAAATTTACATAAAATTTTTATTTTTATGAGGCTTAGTTCGATCCCCCTTCAATTTACAATGCCTTTTTTAGTTTAAGTTTTATGGAAAAAATTTATATTATGTAACCAAAATTAAAGAGAATACACCCAAATTAAATATTGGATTTAAATTTTTTTTGAAATTGTTTTACTGTAATATTTTATCAATTAACTACTTACATTTCATTTAAATAATATTAATAAATCCAAATAATATTCCAATAACAACCAGATTAGCAAAAAATCTTAATGGTTTAAAACATTCGAAAACATATTTTTTGTATTATAAAAATACTAATACAATTAAGTGAAGGTTTTTCCATATCATGTTCAGTAGCAAAGGTAAAATTTGTTAATTAGGCAATTAAATTTAAACCAAAAAATAGTCTCTCAAAGGCAACCATATCTTGAAAGGGTTGCATGTTACAACGTGAAACTTTTTCTTCAAATGAGCTGGTTGCATTTCTTAATTATTAAACTTGACGAAACTTTGCATTATTATAAGCAGAGAAATATATTTATTTTAATATATTTTATAACATTTTTATTATAGTATAAATGAAAGCAATTTTTTAATTTAGAATTTAAACATGAATAAAAGTTATACATTTCGCGAGATGCATTTAGAAAAGTTCAAAGTGCAGTATATTAATTACTTATAAAAACTTATGCAAAAGCACAAGTTTACAATGCATTTCATATTATACCATTACATTTCAAATTAAATTTATTACCAATCATAATAATTGCTTCCTTGATATGAACGCCTCAATTCGTCTTGGAAACCAGGAATTTGAAAAAAAATTTCTACGACTTAAAGCTTTACTTTGAAACTACAATTAATTTTAGGTATCTCTAAAAAATGGTTACGGTATTTTTTGAGCCAATCCATCCCTGCATTATGTTTTATGCATTACAATAAATTAGTTTACAAATCAGAAAATCTTTAATTAGAAATACATTTTGTGGGTCATTTTCTGAATTAGGTTCAAAGTAAAAAAAATATACAAAGCGCCAAAAAAGTTGAGTTAATCAATCAGTTACATAAATTTGATTACATCGTTAAATTTTACAAGCTCCTACCCCTAAATACAGTCTCGTTAGCATGTAAAACATGAGAATTAATAAAAAATTGAATTTTTTTGACATGTAAAGTAATGTAAGTAAGTTATAAATTTGCAATTATAATTACCTTAGTACAACAAGTTAATAAGGGTCCCGTGACACGACTAAAAAATTACAAAATCATTTTATACGTGTAACACTCTCATGTTATAAAAATAAATCAACGAATCATAAAATATTAATGTCGAAACTGCAAAGAAAACGAAAATTTTCTATATCAAACGATCGTGAGCCTTTACTATTTATTATCTTAACTATCTTAACATTCATGGCGGAAAATTTAATTTGCAATTTTACAATCAATTCGCTTTATTATATCCAGTATACTAATAAGCTCTAATAAGCCCTTAAAAAGCTTTAATCGCAATAAAAGTGGTAATTTTAAAGGTTCAAATTACAGTGAGCTTTAGTTTCGTTTAGTTAAACATTCGACGACCCCCTCACGCTAAGCGAATAAACAATTCGATTCCACACTTAATTTCAACTTGATTTATGAACGCACAAAGTAAAATTACTCCCAGCATAAATTATACGAATTTTACTGTAAAAGTTATACTCTTATTCAATGCAATCAATTTTATCAACACATGCAACCACACTAAAAGTTATGGATCAGAAAAATAATAAATGAGCGAGGTTAACTAAGGTGAAAATTTTAGCTACCCCCACAGATTTAAATTAAATGATGTGGTTGTGTTCTGAAATCACGGTTTCGAGCAAAAGAATTGTCGAAAGGTTACTGTTGATGAAATATTAAATTTTCTTGTATTATAATTAAAATAAAGGGCCATAAAAATTAATTAATAAAAATTTTAATTATAAATAAGATTTCTCGTAGTACTTGCTAGAATTTTTTTTAATGGCAAAATGTTATAAATTACACTTTCCGAGCCAAAAGCTCAAATATTAAACGATATAAAAATTTTACATTTAATTAAAGCAATTTATAACATAAATTAAAAGTTTACGAGTTGCTCGTTAAAAATTTGAATAAAAAAATCAATCACTTGAAAATTAATTAGTTAATCGTGAAGGTTTACATAATTACAAGAGCAAAATTCGGATTCCAAATTTTTGTGCAATGTTTATCAGCAAACTAGAAAATGGGGTGGAAAATTTTCACGTAAGTAGAGGAAGGTGATAGATTTACATTTCAAGTGTTAAGTTTGGCAGAAAATAGCGAGTCGTTCCCGAAGAATTTTCATTACTTTGTATTATCGTCGAGAAACGTCTGATGAAGTCGGGTCTTAATTTCTTGACTAAAAAACAGAAAATTGTACAATTTTCCGACGAGAATTTACATCAGCTACAAATTGGAACAGACGTGATGGAGTACTTGCATGCAATGCGCTTATAGACGACTTGAGACAAATAACGTTGCAATTTGTCATAAAATGTAAGAATATTCCGGGTTGATGATCCAAGAAATAACGGTTGTAGAACAAAAAAACAAACTTAACGACAGGCAAAGAGCGGTTATGATAAGGTAACCAACCATCCACCTAGACAAATCGATTCTGGCACTACGACGAAGAGCATAAATATTCAGGAAATCCAATATGTACGAAATGTGAAAAATAAGTTGAAATATGTATATATTATAACACATAACTTTTCGACTTTGAAGCTTCAAGTCCAAGTAACAACCAGAAGATTCAAATCATTAGAGTTTGTAAATCCAAATAAGAAGCTTCCTCTTTGGGGTTTGCTCGCAGAAGGACGATTACATAGCATTTTATATGGTAGAAAGAACTCCCCCATAAAAACGAGTCAACTTAAAATCGGATCTAATTGAATTTTAAAAAGTTTAGGTTTCATAATCAACTTACATCGCTCTATTTGTGACCTTCGTTCTATGAAATTAATGGAAGGAAAGCATTAGATTAATAAGGAATGGCATAAACTTTAACAATATGAAGCTTTAAAAATGACCTCTAGACAAAAAGTGCTATTCTACTGATCATCATCTTGACTTAAGAGAAAGAGTTCAACATTCCTGGACGTTTTTGATAGTTTTGGTCCATCTCACAACGTAGGAAGGTGGAATCTGGAAAAACTTGAAAATGAAGTACAGAATGCTTTAGAAACCATTTATCACTTTGGATATACCCAAAGCGCTTCCTAAAATTCAAAGATTGTTCTAAGTCCGATAAGAAGATCCTTTTCTTTGGAAGTTATAAAAAGGGCATACAATGTTCCCAAACTAAATTTAGTTAAGTAAGTTACCTTGGGGCTTTCGTGAAGTCCAGGTGTGCTCCGCGTGGGAGCCCTTTTCGGCACTGTGCGTAAAATATTTAAAGACGTTACCGAATTGTGACGCTCCCGATTTCGATGGTCAAGTTAAGTTTTGGTTTTTTTGTCTCTTTTTTTTAACTCTTTGTTGAGTTAGTTACGTATCGTGCATCAGTTTGCAATTTATGAGAACCCAAGTTTGTGGGGATACCATTTTAATAAGAAGCTCCATTACTGTCAACGTGTAATTTTACCTGGATCTTCCGACGGAAGGAATTTACGGCTATATCCAACAGTTAACGGATTTACCACACCAATATTCATACATTGCCGAAAGGAAAGACACCGCTTGGCTCAGGAAACTACTTTTATTTTAGTAAGTGAACAATTATTTTTGCGTGTTTCTTATTTTACAGTGATTCAAATTATCGTAATTTTGAGTCATTCTTTTATTTCGCAATCAGCTTGTGAAGTTACGTTTTCAACTATTTTTTACACTTAAGAGGTATTTTCAATTAATGTTAAGTACCAGTTTTACTTGTTACCTAACTCAATTAAGTTTGGAAATTAAAAATGTAATTTTAGTGCTAGTAAAGTCAAACGTTACGGTTTGATGTCCCTTTTGTTTTAATGTCGGATGCATGCCAAGTAAGTATTTCGTTTCAATAAGTATTTTGAATTTTGAATTACGTATTATATTCGCTTTACTACCTGTATTTGTGTTATTTTTTTGTTCTGTGCTACTAAAAGTTTCAGTGTAAAGCCAGGTGTACTCTTCAAAGTAGGATCGACTAATAACAGTGGCGCCCTTACTACTTCCGACTATCGAAACGACACGCACGCTAAATATTAAGTTCAGACCACCCCTCCCGCTGCAGGGAAGCCGGAACTTTTTTTGTCTTGTGCGAGGGTTTAAGACCGTAACATCCGACAAAAGCGATCGGCGATACAATTCAAAAGCCTCTGATTGCCTTGGAGGAGAGAAAACGGCCACGCAAAGCCAGCGACCACGAAGTTGACCAAAGCCTAAGAGACCAAGAGGAGGATATATCCACTATATCTACCACCTCAACAACTTTCGCAGAGGAAAAGCGATGTGAGATGGTGACAGACGACGGAGAAGCCTAAAGCGACAAGACCCAAAGACCAAACTCGAGCACTCGGGTTGAGAATAAGCCAATTCAAGCCCCACCATCACTGAACTGACCCTCAAACTAATGGAGAAGACCAGAATCCCGCGCAGTGTGCTGAAGGATGCCACCAAATAGTCTTCACTCAACAAGGTGATGGGCAGGAAAAGGATCAAATTCACGAAAGTACGAAACATCCGGAGGACTCGCAATCATTCCACCAACCCCACCACCAACTCCACGACGATAAATCGCTAATAGCGGTACCTTGCGGAATTCCAAGAGAGATCGACATGCAGGAATTTGTAGCCTGGAAAATATGGGAATTACGGTAAAAGCGGCTTCAAGGATGACCCAGGGCAGGGAAAGTCTCCTTCATCTGGATTTCTTTACGGAAGAACGAAGAATCAATGAGAATTTTCGCGATCAAGAAAATCATCACCATCCCAGTTCAAGTTGAAACCCCACACCGAAAAATGAAAATCGGGCAATGTCATAGATGCCAGGTATTCGGACATGCACAGAAAAACTTCCGCGCGGGACCAAAATGTGTGAAATTCGCAGGAGCGCATCTCGCAACCAACTGCAAGCTACCAAAGGAAAGGAAGGCAACCTGCGCAAACTGCGGAGGCGACATCTCCACACGAATTACCAGGGCTGCATAAGCTACCCATTCAAATAATGTCGATAAGATGCAGGCACAGCGGTCCTCCACCATACCCAGGCTCGCGTTTTGGACCACACAGGACAAACCAAAAACAATCGTACACAAATAGGACCACAAGCGACAAAAACCGTCGACCCTAGAGATGGAAAATCCCGCGGAGGTTACTCCAACGGCATTCGCCCACATCCTGGCAGCACTCACCAGGATGTGGGCGAAGCAGCTGCTTTTCGTTCCGTCATATTATTTTTGGCTATAAACCTTTTATTACAATAATTTTTTTCTCTGCAGAGTCGTTTTTGTATGTGTCTCAGGCGTTGGTTGTTTCTTTTGGATCAGCTGCTTCAGGCTGCTGCTTTTCTCTTTTCAGATTAAGCCGTGAAAATTTTCATGCAAAACCCGCACGTTCTCGAATTTTTTAGAAATTCGAAAAATATTTTCTTAAAACCATCAACTTTGTCTTCACTTACCTTCTTGAAAATTCATTCATTTTGAATGAATAATTCATTCAAAATTATGTCCATTCTCAATTAACGATAAGGCTTCAATGCCACCTAGGGTCGCTAATCCTTTAAATAGCACAAATCGCGCGTCAACGCCAAAACGAGATGAAGGAGATTAAGCGGGCTCTGTCCGCAAATGCTCTGCTTCGCGAAGCCATTGATATTAACCGACCGAATGATAGACATATTCTAGCAAATATTCAGAAATTTATGCTGTTAGAGAAATAAGAAAAGGAAATCATTCCACAGTTTTCCATTGCTAGATAAACTCGTTCTGAGAGACTTCGGAGGACAGCCATCATCTATTAATTAGCATATTATATCAACTTCGGAATGTTGAAAGCAGTACAGCGAATGCCGCAAATTATAGTACGGAAGAATGCCTGCTCGTTGATACGCCACTGAACGATGCTTGGTTTTAATCAACTACCTAAAGTTATTTATTGATGTGAATATAATTCAAATTATTCAAAATTTTGTTACAATTCCCGAAGACTATTTTAATATATAATGTATAAACAGACATAAATTGATAGTTGATAAAATTTGTCTCTCTATTCTTTAAAATTTATCATATTTGTTCAGTCGAAACTGTCTCTATCTCTGTGTGCAGCACTTGAGAATTTTAGCGAATAAGTGTAGAATAGAACAATTTTATTATTCCACTTTTGTCATATTTCAATCTTCTGCAGTTACATTTAACTGCATTTTTATTCTTACAGCAACAACAAACTTGAAATAATACGTAAAGCCTTCAATAACCCGGAATACTGATTAAGGATGTGAAATCTGTAAACAATGTGAATTTTATTCAGGATTTGCGGAAATAAAAACGTCAAAAAACAAAACACTATGAAATCCTGTAGTTTATTAGCATTTTTGTTGTAAAATCAATTTAAATTGGGGACCTGATTTGTGTATTCCATAATACGTCATCTCATTTTCTTTGGAAACTTTAATAATGTGGAGGAAATGCGTGTTAACCCTATATTTCTTATAAAGAAAAATGCAATTACGGCAGCGTTATGAGTTCCTATATTACTTCTTTTATGTCTTCCGTTTACCTATGGCTTTTCCCAACCTCTTGATGTGTATCTAACCTTTTAAATAACTGGAAAAGTCTTACGTGGGAAATTCCACTAACAGAAACGTAAATATTACGTTTTTGATGTCAAAGTAAATTGCAAATTGCAGCAGCAGAACAATTTGTCTTTCGTTACAGAAACGTCACAAGCAGAAGAAAAAGAAGACGTCGATGTATCATTCATTATACAACAAAAAATAGGTATTATAAAGCGAAAAAATTAGTATATGATAACCGAAAGGTTAAGGTTCTATAAGTTAGTTGACACTGACGGGTGACAGGTTTATGTAACCGTGTTCGTGCTTTTTGTAATTTTTTAATTTTTACGTTTTTAAATTAAAATAAAAAAATTTACGCTTTTAAATTCACAACTTTTAGTACCTAATTACTTTCCCGAAACTACACACAAGACTGCATATGAATAGTGAGCTTTTTGCTTTCCTCTAGTTCATTTGTGACTTTACCTCAACTACTTAAACTTTCATGAGGGAAGTCTGTGTATGTTTTATAATAAATATTAAAACTTGTAGTAGTTTGTTTAACTTCGTAGAATTTTACATATGTACAGAGTGGTAGAAATATTTCTAGAAAGTTTTAAAAGAAAAAATTGAAATAAGTAAGAGGTAAATCAATAAATTTAAACTTCGAACGCCGCCTGGAGATATCCACAAATTTTCTCGGTTTTTGTTGTTATCGATTTGTCCACTTTCTAGATAATTACTTTATTAAAACAAAAGTTTGATCGACGTAAAATTTATTACTAGTAGTATTCCATTAGTAGAAAATTAAAATTTTAACTGAAAGCTGAAGAACGACTTAATTCTTAATCTTTGGTTTTAAAATAAAGCTCAAGTTGTCTGGCGATTAACGAATTGTTTGCTTTTGTTGGAGAAACATGATGATAACCGTATCTGTAGTTTAATATTTATGCAAAAAGTAATGTTCATAATTAAAATGCTCATAATTTCATTAATAAATACAATGATGATTATCTTCATACAATTTGAAATTTTACTGTTAAAATCAATTGAGATAAATTTTTAATTTTGTTATAAAAAAGAATTTAAAGCTTTTAGGTGTGTTTTGTTAGAATTTTGGACGTTAACGAAATCGTCGAAAGTTATCAAAGTTTAGAAACTTGATTATTGTTCGAAATAAAACGAGAAAACTGAGGGAAACTCGGAAATTGTGTATTCTGTAGTTTATATAGCCATGCAGTCACAGAAATGAAGACCATGTTAGTGTAACCGCAGGACATAGCTACCTCTTTTAAGGGTGCATCATTCTATAGCTTTTATTTACAAGAAGGGTAGCTATTTGAAACATAAATTGTTTGTTCGTTGTTAATGTTATCTTGTTGTCCTCTCCTTTTACTGGAAATTTTATTTAATAGTGAAAGATTCAATATTGAGCATGCTTGTATTTATTTAATGTTGCAATTTCTATACAAACGCACGTGAAAGGATGTATGCATGGGGAAAACACAATATAAGTTCTCTTTAATGAATGTACTTTTGGGAACTTAAAATTTTATTAAAAAAATCAGTCAAGCACTCCTAGTAGCTTCGAGGGGTTCCATTTATAATCAAATTTATACAAGGAGCACTAAAAATTTGGACTTACTTGCAAAATGTTTATTTAACAAACGCTCAATTTGTTAAGTGGACAAATTCAAATATTCAAAATAAGGTCCGACCGTTATCAAGAACGCACATTAAATGCGGATGGGTTAAACCAAATTGTAACTTGAACATATTCTGCTTGAAATGTTTACATTTTTCAGCTATACGAAGAAATAACAAAAATTTGAAAAAAAATGGAAAATTCAAAACGTCGCAGAAAATTTAAAAGTTTTCCAGGCAACAGCTTATTTTATGATTTTATAATAATAATAAAGTAATTTTCAATCGATTAGTTTAAACCTTTAACTAAAGTTTTGACACGACCAAAATACCAATTTGACACATTAAATATTAAAATACCCACATTGTATTCATAAACGTTTATTTTGTTGCTTTAAATTTTCAATTGCAGTTGCGCTGTAGTTAAATTTGAAGCGATTTTTTAAATCTCATTTAAAATTATTTTCTTTAAGAGCGCGCTGCGGAAAGAGAGAGAGGGAATGATGTTGAAAGAAGCCTCTAATCTTTTGTACAAATTTAAAAAACTAAACGTCGTATCAATGTAATTCTTTTTTTATATTAATAAGCAAAGACTATTGAAGGCAATAACCAATTTTGAGCGCTTTAAATTATAAGTAAATAGGTTAATTTAATTTATGAAAAAGGACAATTTTGAATTTTTATGACAACCGATCTTAATGAAACTTCGTTATTGCCTTCTGCAGATCATTATAAGGACAAAACCTGATTTTGAAGCGATTTCATCATCAATTATAGAAAACTTGTACAAAACTTGTAAATCAAAAAGTGCCCTTAGTGGAATTTTAAACTATATAAAATCAACTTAATGCTTCAAGGGTTCCCTTAGATATGGCGCAAATAATTTTTTTAAATTTTTTAAATCTACAAAAGATTAGAGGCTTCTTTCAACATCATATCTACTGCTTCCCTCTCTCTATTTGCGCAGCGCGCTCTTAAGTCCCATTGACAACTTTTCTAAAGTTGGGGGGCTTAAAAATTCATCGTTAGTAACGGTCTACCTCTTGAAGCCTTTCTGAAATTTTAATTGTCCAGCAGTCTGCTTAGATAAGTTGTTTCTAAATTTTACTTATTTTTCAGTTTGATTTTTTTATTTTTGGGTCTTACCTTTTTATTTTTATTTGTTTCTTCAATTTCTGTGTTATTTTTTTAAATTAATATTTGGTTTTCATTTTCTAACAAAATGTTTTTCTAATTTTGTTTTCAATTATCATTATTATTTGCTCTTTGATTAACCGAAACTTCGATGTCGTATGCTGTAGTTTTTTTTCTAATTTCTCAATTCAATTTTTGTCCCTCCATTCCTTTAGTTATTTTAATATTAGTTTTTCTGAATATATTTTAGTTTAAATTAAGGTTAGGGTATTCCCATAGGGAACGCTTACAAACCTTTCCACATTCATCATCATGGAAGAATTGAATTTTAGTTTATAATTTTGGTTGAATTTTATTTTCATTTATCAGTACAAATACTAAGAGATGAAAATCCCGGATAATACTCGATAAACATCGAAACATGTTATGAAGACCTGTGTGTGAAGGAAAATTCCTGATCTACACCTCCAACATTTAAGATGGCTAACGTAGATAGGGACCGACTCAACTTCGTCTTGAGAAGGGCAGAAGGGGAGAAACTCCTTCCAAAGGCTGATGAACTAATAAATGCCATTAAATTTAAAATACCATTTTTGACATCAAAAGTGAACTCTGAACTATTTATTTTGCAGAGAATTTTATACTCTTCAATTTTGGTCTGATGATAATTTTTCCTAAAAACGAAATTAAAAGAGTTATAGACGAAAAACCACATTGGAGCAATTAAAATTACTAATTTGGGCAGAAGCCTAGCAGGAGATTTTAGGGATCTTTTGGGCAAGGATGGATACAGGGGAGAGATGGAAGTGACTACCCGTCACTCTAATATAAATTTTCAAAAATCGAAAAAAAAGTATTAAGTGCACTAAAATTGCTGAAAAAATTAATCTTTTTTTTCGTTATTATGCAATGAATTATCCCCCCTGTACAAACTTTGTCTAGATCCGTCCCTGGGGTTCTTATTCCTTCTAAAGTTTCTTCGGACACTCAAATACAAATGTTCCTTGCCTGGACTATATTTTGACCACTGTTTTTCATTTAATCCTTAATGTTTCTGAAAGTTTACGTAATTTATGTTAAACTCGTTTATTAAACGATTAAAAAACTTTTTAATTTTTATATTTTTAACTAATCAATATTATATGATAGCTGCAAGCACTGCTGAAAGATTAGGTTAAAATTAAATATTTTACAAGTTTAATTAACTATTTTATTTTTAAAGTTGAATTTAGTACTATTTTAAAATAGATTAATTGGCCAAATACCTCAATTTTAACTACATATTATATTATTTAATTTATCAAATCGGGAACATATTTGAAATGTTATATTTGAAGGATAAAATTCAAATTGAACATCGTGGTTTAATTTTATAACATGGTTTATTATTGATTATAATTTTATTATAGGTAATTATAAACATAGATTCTCATTTGACCCTCGTCGAATATTTAGGAATAATATTTTCGTGTTTATTTATATGGTACAGGGTTTTAAGTGTGTTTTGTATTTGTAAAATAAACAATTCCAACAAATTTTTTTGAAATTTTCATTTTTATTTTTGCGTCTTACCTTTTAATTTCTCTGTTTGCAATTTTAATTTTTAATTAAACCTAAAAAATTAAATCTTTAATTAAACAATAAATTGAAATCATATTTTTTCACGATCTTTCAGCAGAGTTTGCTGCTATCTCTAAATGTTTATTAACTAATTATAAACATTTGAAGTAGCGCTGAACATTGCTGAAAGTTTATGAAAGAAATAATTGTGATCCATTGTTTAATGAAATATTAATCAAACTGCTTCTTGTTTGAGATTTTTTATTAATTTCTTTTGATTAATTTTGATTTTGTATTATCTGACAAAATTTGGTTTAATTTGATTTTCCATCATTATCATTTATTTTTTGATTAAGCTTGCCTAATTTTGGTGTAACAATACCGAAACATCGAGAAATTCACCCCCCCCCAATTCCGAATTCTTCATTCATTCCCGATTTTATTAATTTTTTGGTTTTTGCTCAATAATGTACGCATTTGTACTAACAGTTAAAAGTTAATTCTTTTAATGGTAACCTTTTAAAAATATTTTCTTTATAAATATAAATGCATACTAAAATTACCACTTTGTTTTCATAAAAGTTTCTTCTTCAAATTCATAAATTGAAATTGTTAGAAAAATAATAACTAATACAAATCTATAGGACATTCACATTTCACATTATTTAGGCTATATCTCACCAATTACCCACACGATTTCCTCTTTCAGATCATGCACTATCTGAGAATTATTTGTGTATACCTGCTCTTTCATATGACCCCACAGAAAGAAGTTTAAAGGTGTAAAATTGCAGAACCCTGGTAGCCAATTGATAGCCATTGAGAGCAATTGATTACCATTTCTGGCAATACCGTATCCTGGAAATTTGGTTCTCAATAGAGCCATTGTTTCTTACATCCTTTTGAAACTACATGTTCGAATTCAGATCACAAAAAAAGTCTAAAGACTAAATTTGCCTATAACATATAATTAATAAAAATTTAAAATATAATTTAATATTTGAGAAAGGTAACCTAATTATAAACGTCTCTATAGGAAAATCTGGTTTATTTGTTATTTAAAGTGTATTTACACAAATATGTATAACTTTTTTTTGCTATGTACCTGCTTTTATTCCACAAATTGCTTTTTTTTCAAAATATTAGTACATTTCTATTTTATTAACCAATCGTATCAATTGCTTCCTTGCTCTTGCCCTTAGTGGAATCGTAATAAGTCATTCACGATAAAAAAAATGTAGGTGGCTTCTCAATAAGTGACAAAAAGGCGAGTAACTTTCCAACAGCGATAAAAATGGAAGTACTTTTTCTAAAGATCGAGTTGACATTATTTATTTAAAGTAATTTCTTTTAACATCAATTTTCGAGTCTTGGTAAAATGTATTCGAGATCGAACTTTTATTGGGAAAGCTTTTTTTTAATTACACTCGAGTTTAGTTTTCACTAGGTATAATAATTTCCGAATCTTCAAGGGACATTAATTTGTCAAATTAACGCAAGGATCGTTTTCATAAATTTTCCAAGCCCTTGATTTTCAATCAAACATTCATTAAAAAAAATGAAACCTGCCTTAATATTATATTTAGCTGATGAGGTAAGGGATATTTTTGGGGATATCAATATTGTACCGGTTTTTACCTACATAAATACTTAGATTAAGTAATCAAAAGTTTAATTGTAATTCGTTAAACTATTTAAAATATTTCCATAATTGTGGAATAATGCTGGCATAAAATTAATTAAATTTTTGAAATAAAATTTATATTGTGAAACACGAGGCATTTAAATAATAGCGACATCTGACGATGGTATAAAATATGAGGTAATACTTAAAAGTTATAATTTATTACATTTCAACACAGTCGTATTATTAAAACTTCAAAGCAAGTTTGAAAACCAATTTACATGATTAGCTAGTCTTTTTCGATAAGCTTCCCATTTGAATTCTGGGAACATTAAATTTTGAAATATAAGGAGTGATTTATTTGAGGCTTGTGCATTCAATATCAGGAAAATCTGGGATTTTCGATTTTGCGTTCTTTACTGATATATGGGTTATTATTACAGATGAAAGTGCGGTGAAACAGTTGGGGAGTTTCTCCATTTTTTATTAACAATTTATTTTTGCTAGCTTAGTACAATATATTGGCAAAAATTGAAAGCGAATAAAAAGAGGATTTAAATCACACATGAAAATTATCAAGAGAAAATTCGCTAATCCGGTCGGGAAATTCGATACGAATAAGAGCGGAGCGGGAATTTACTTCCTTTACACATTTTCTTTTCGCCGTTTTCTTTTATAAAAAATTAATTGGATTACATTTTAAAGAGGCATGGTCATCGCCGATATATAAACCAAGTGTAATGGCGGTCACGAGGGCCCATTAGATAATGATATTGTAAAGAGCTTTACTTTGGAAGAGGTAACCACTCTAGCCTAGGTTCCAGCGTAGCTTTTGTTGTCGACCCTTTAATGCAAAGGTTCGGAAACCCTCCATTCTATGCATAGCACCCACATATCATCCCTAACTCAAATAAGCATTTTAGCACAACATTTATGAAATATCGCTTTTTTACCACCAGTTATATAAACATAAATTTTTTTGGCGCTAGAAAAAAATGCTTTAATTCTGTAAAATTCGAAATAGCACACCCGTAGTTTTCAGCAAGTAGTTGCCGGAGGAGAAATTCGTATATAAAAGGTCGATTACAATAGAATAAAAGAAGATGGATAGATTTATACAAAATGCTCGTGTACACAATGCGCCCTGCGCTATTTGTACGAATCAAATAATTTTGCGTGAAAAACTTAGGATCTTGCAAAGAACAATGAAAATAATAAATCATGTTTGCAATGTCCTCAATGACATAGAGAATATTAGCACAAAGTTTTATATAAAACAAACAAATGATAAATAACTTAGTTTAAGGTTCGGGGATGCTTTTAAGAGTTTCCCAAAAGTTTAAGCAAATTCGCTTTTATAATATTCTTTTCCATTATAATCAAGCCCCGATAAAATTTATTGTTGTTCTTGCAAAAATACGAAACACAAAATAATATTTTAGGATTATTAGTTCGAAATGATTAATGTTTTCTATTCTTTAAGCAAATAACCGACCTACACGAACGACATCACATTTTAATTTAATAAAAACCGTTCGTACGGTGTCCGAATAATCGTAGTTACACAATTGATTTTAGAAAGGGCTCTTTTATTAAACTTTCGCAATATTTTATAACTAGATTATTTATTTTTATAGGGTCCAGAATTAGGGTTAGTTTGAACTACGCTTAGCTGTATTTATTAGACAATCAGCCGCTTAGATAAAAGCATTTTAACTCTTCTATATTATCCAACATCCAACGTTTCTATTAAAATAGCAATTTTATCTAAAATTGAACTCATTCGAAAAACGTTATAAAATTTTCGTCCTTGCAGTAAATGAAAATACAAAAATTTTTGTTTTAATTTCGAAAAGTAATCGAATTTTTTTAAATTCCGTTTCGCGTAATATGTAAATTACGAAGTTATAACGAACGTAAGTTTATAATTAACTCTTGTGTTTTTTTATTTATAAAAAACCCCACACTAAAAAAATTGTATAGTATCGTGATTAATATCAAAGTAAAGTCAAAACAATCAAGCACGTAAGTGTATTAAAATCCGAAGAAAGTTCATGCAAATCGTCCTCGACGTTGCCTTTGAAATCTGATCTTATATCTAAAATCACTGAAAGTTCAATAATTTTCAGGAAATTATGAGCAAAACTTTCAGGACCCTAAAAAATGGAATATTTATTACAAAAAATAATTATCTCGTGTAATAAAAAGCGAAACTTTGCAGACATGTGTATTTGAGTATCCCAAGGAACCCCTCAAAACTACCCTGAAATCCCTTGTTGGATTCTTAACGATAATTCGCTTAATATAATTTTTACGGAAAAGTTTCATTAGACCAAAAGTGAAGAGCATAACATTCTCTATAAAATAGGTCCTTAAAAATTTACCTAGGAAATAAAATTCAATCTAAAAAAGGCGATAGACTTTTATTTTAAAAATTAAAATTCTTAAATTTCATCTTCATCGTTTGAAAATGAATTCTGAAAATTCAGTTTTATAGAGAATTTTCTACTCTTCAATTTTGGTCTGATGAGAATTTTTCATAAAAATGAAATTACGTAAGTTATGTTATAGGAGAAAACCGTGTTGGAAGACTAAAAATCCCAAATTCTACATAGCATTTTAGGAAACTTTTGGAGGGTTCATTGGGACACTCAAATACCTACACATGTCTGCCATATTTCAGGTTGCCTGGATTTTTGTAAGCTAAAATATAACTTGATTTGATATTAAATATGCAAAGTTAATTATAAATTGTTTGTTGAATCTTTCTGAATTTTAAAAATTGTAGTCTTTATTAATAATGTACTGAAATATACGAAGGCAGATTATTAAGTACTTAGAATCAAACAGGGATGTTACCACTATCGTCAAATCAATATGATTTTTAACAAGTAGCAACTTTTAAACCTCCAAATATAAAAAAAAATTTGAATGAATTTGAGAAAATGAAAACAAAGCAAGAATGATGAAATATGAATTTGAAAGGCTTAACACCTTCAGAAATTATTGCAGATATATATTTAGTTTTGGCGAGTCTTTTCCATCGACTGCAACCGTATATAATTAGTATAATAATTTAAACGTGGCTGTAGAAGCACAAGTGATGAACAAAGGGCAGGGCAACCAAAAGATGTTGTTATACTAGAAATTGTTAAAATATGGATTATTTTCGGTATCGTATTAAATGATCTAAGTGTAAAATTGTTCGACGTGAAGTGCTCCAAAGAAAGCAAAAACAAAGACAATATTTGGAATACGGCATTTCGTTAAGGTTAGCGTTTATTCTAAGGGTTATCGATTAAGCTTCTTTGGAATTAAATCAGTAAATTTATATTTTTCTATTTTATGATGTAGATTTTGTGCCCTCCGATTAAAACAAGTCGCAAGCCGCCACTGCTTAAAGGGGGCGGTTTAAAAATTAAATAAATTTTTTCCTCTTTCTTATTCTAAGAACTTAATCATCTGCCTTCGTAGGTATACTCAAACGCATGTGTGCGATGTAATGATTGACAATATAGAACAATAAATCTATGAAATAACTCCCAAACTGTGAATTTAAAATTAATTTCTATCAACTCAGATTTTTTCAAGTTTTAAAATGTTTTGAACCGTCTAAGAAATAAAGAAACTAAATATTGAAAAACCGAATTATTTAGAATTTTTTTTAGCTATAACAATTACAACTGCGAATTACATTTATACTTTCTAGTAATATTAATATTTAAATTATTCTCCAAAAATATTATTTAAATAATATCTGAGATTTAAATATAATTTAAATATTACTAGTCGGGTGGCTGTATTAAATTGCAACCAATTTCTGCATGAATTATATTACATATGCTATCTATGCATTGCTAGATTAAAAATTACTTCAAAACTGTAACGGAAAAAAGTAAAGAGACCTTTTTATCTGTCTTATCGTTTTCTTGACGAAATGACCAAAAATGACATGTTAATCATGTTATTAAGCATTTCTTCTGCTACAGTGATTATTTTTACATAAAAACACGAAAACAATTTGAATAAAATCTGGTTGACTGATTGTTCCTCTAGTAATTTGGAACGGGCGGAGGTAAATGTGCCACCAAATGTACCTGACCAGAAAAGGGTACCGGTAAATGTGCCACCGACCAAAAGGGTTCTTTAAATAAACACAGGTATTTGTGCCACTAACAGTGAAAAAATTAAATTTTTTTTGCCTTCGAATTTTGGGGTGTGCATTCGATAAGGAGGGTAATCCATCGTCAAAACCTACCCTTACGGGGCGCCGCTGCGCTCCGCTCCGCGTTGCACCCCTCCAGGGCGGTTTTGACTCTGGTTACTAGGCTAAACATACGAGAAGGCGCCACACATCAAGAAAACCGGGATAAATGAAACCGGGATGTGAGAGACCCTCGAAATAGCATTAAAAAGTATAGTTGCGGTATGGGGCAGTAAACTATTACGTTTCACCCCCAAAAAATCGTGTAAAATCAAAAAATAATCGATGTTACATGTAGGAGATGCATCAGGTAGATGCCGTTTTCTCCGGTGGCACAAATACCTGTGTACTTTTAATATCCTAAATTCGTAGCAGGTAGAATAACATTACTGGTGGCACATTTACCTCCGCCCTTTGGAACATATCACAAAAAAAATAAAATTGTTAAATAGAATTTATTTTTAATCCCTCAATCCCTCATTTACAGGTTTCTTATTAATATATTTTCAGAGTTACAGAATTTTTAAACGAAATGTAAATTTAATTCCTCTCTAAAAACAACTCGAAATACTTTAAAAATGTTTTAAAATTTAACATTAAATTAAAAATAACTCCAAAATATTGAGAAAATGATTTTTTAGATTTATTATTAGTTTATTTACAAAGTTGCAATTTTTTTAGCAAAATGTGTACTATTTCATCAACTTTTTTATTTTTGTTCTTCACTTCAACGACTAGGCAAAATTAAAATTTATTATTTTCCTATTCTGATGAAATTCACAGAACTAAAAAAAAGTTTTAAAAACAAATCCAAAATGCTGAATTTGTTTTATTTTACTATTTTTAATATATTGACAATTTTAATAATAATATTTACATTAATTTATTTACACAAAGTTACAGCATTTTTTAACAAAATTTATTTTTCATTCCTCCCTGAAGTACAACCTCGTAGTGCTTGCACTTTTTTTAAACTTTTTGTGATGTATTCACAGTTTTAATATTAGTTTATTTGCAGTTACAGAATTTTTAAACAAAATGTAGTATTCATCCCTTTTTAAAAACAAACCCCGTAATGCTTAATGCTTAACTATTTTTGGTGTATTTATAGCTTTCATGTTACTTTATTTTCAGAAATTTTGAAATGTGTTTTTTTATTAGTGTTTAAAAAAGTTCTACTTCTCGATGTTCAATGGAAATGTCCAATTTGTATAGAAACTGCTTTTTGCACTCATAAAAGAGAGTTTTCAGTTATTCTGTTTTATTTGATTTAAATAACAATTATATTGAATTACTATTACTGATATCATTATTTAATATTTTTATAAAATTTTAATTCAATATGATGTTTTTTATTTATAGGCATTTTTCACTAAAATTTTCAAAAAAAAGTGATGTAAAGAAAAATAAGGACGGTTACAATTGCAAATAAAAAATTATGCAAAATAAAATATATTAATTTAAAATAACTTTCTAAAAACCCGAATGCTTATAAAATTTATCAGGTACCAGGTGGTAACGGTAGTCCAATATTTCTTTCCATTATCAGCGAATAATTGTACGATAATAACAAGAGAATTGCCCTGACAGATGAAAACTTTCAAACATACGGGAAAATGGCAGTTTTCCTCACTAGTTGCAGAAACAGTTGTTTTTATTCTTCCCAAAAAATGACCTCAGAGTACTTAAAATTCATTTGGTGTTATTGGTAAGCTACAACATATATTTTTAAACCTTTTTATAAAGCTAACATTTTTTATTTACACAGAGAATTTATATTAATTATGAATACTTGCTGTATCTACCGGTGATGTTAGAAGAGCACAGCAGGTAACTTTTAATTAGCATCACACGAGATGCTTGTGACGCCCAAGATCAAGATACCGGCAATAAATGAATCCAGCATCTCAAAGCTTTGTCGATGCTTTGTTTGTATCTTATGATCTAATCACAACAGGGTAAATTAATTAATATTTTATTTTTGGCGTGGTTTGACTTCCACGTTGAGTTGTAAGTTTGTTATATTACTATATTTATGCTAAAAATTGACCAACCTGTAGTTATTATTATACCATATTAATGACTTATCCGTAAACGATTAAATTATGAATGAATATTAGCATCAGATACGATTTGATCTGAAATATTTAAGCAAATAAAGCTTAAGGAAAATTATTCAGCGCAATTACTATTCATATTATACAAATGTTGACAATTGGCAGAAATCTGGTCTCTTTGTTTTTATTCCGAGTTTTACTAATAAAGGGTAATTCAATAAGTCTCATTTTGATTTGTGAAGAAAACGCCTTAATAATTGGAAAAATTGGAAAATTCTAGAGATTAAAAACATTGCGATTATATGTGGAACACAACATCATTCAAACGTCCTCCAGGGCTCTGATGATATGACATCATTCTATTGCCAAAATTTTTCTCCATGTTTTCGCATAAATGACACGTCGAATGATGTTCTTGAGGTGTGGTTTCGTTTGAGGTTTTCCGAAGAAAAAAAATTGATGTCAGTACGTCGAGAGATAACGCGATCTTCGAACTTTGAATGCAATAAAGTTATTGTTTTGTTTGCTATCTGGGATATTGCCACCTCTTGCAGCTCCATTTCCCCAGCCCCGTCCATGGAAAATTTTGAATCAAATCTTGTGTCAATCGTTTGGTAATCGTTTGTCTACGTTTGTGTATTCATTATTTGAACACACAAACGGATACAAACGATTGACACCAAATTCGATCCGAAATTTGCGATGGGTAGGGCTGGGGAAATGGATCTCCCTCCGTCTTGCTGAAACCACGTATCCTCGAGATCCACATTAATTAATTTTGGTCACAAAAATATTTTTATTAAATTTACAATTCCTCTACGAGAAGATGCACTTCTTTTACCCACCTCTTATTGAATCGCCCTTTATTAAAATATAATTCCGGGTAAATTCAGTCTATGTGGAATTTTCCGCATTTTTCACCTGGCCCTGTATTGTTATTATGTTATTAAAATTTAAAAAAAAACTAAAAATAACAAAAATGCTGTAACGAAAAAAATTACATTACTACTAATTGAACACTCTAAAGTTTATTATTACGGTGTAAGTGAATATTGACAAACAATACATATTGTATTGTATTGTACTTAGGGGTCGATTGGCCGCAAGAGCCTTTCAGAACTGCGACCAGTATTGATCTTTTGTTCATTACCCTGCTAATTAGGTATTCAGAAATTCAATTTTGCTAGCAAAACATAGAATACTCCTGAGAGGTTTTTGTTGCACTTCTTTGGATGTTAATTGCGTCTGTCCCAGATATTTTCGCCTGGATCGGGCTAAGGCATCACAGCTACAGAGAATGTGTTCGGCCGATTCAGTTTCCGTTTCACAGAGTCTGCATTATGTCATCGTCCTCCATTCCCATTTTCTTGAGGTGATATCTCACCTGACAATGTCCGGTGAGCAACCCCGTGATGAGCCTGATTTCATTCTTTGATAGTAGAAGAAGCTTTTTAGCCTCTGCAGTCGAATACTCTATAAATTTCTTCGCCTGTTTTTGACCTGGTGTACTATGCCATAGGGTTTTTTGTTCTCTGCTTCCCACTTCCGGACTTCCAACCCCCTGTGTGTCTTGGACAATCCACAGAATGGTTCGGGCCCAGTCGGGGCAGCCCTTGAGCCTGATCTAGCCAGTTTATCGGCTAGATTACCCTCAATTCCCTCATGACCCGGCACCCAGTGGAGGGCAATTTTATTGCCCTTGGCCAGTTTCTTGAGGGATTGTCTGCATTCCCATTTGGACAAAGACTCAAAGCTATTTGCTTTGAGTGCCTTTATCGCAGCTTGGCTGTCAGACATTATATTGACTTTTCTGCCCTTAATGTTCCTTCGCAGGCATTCATGGGCACATAGTGCAATTGCAAGTATTTCATAGTATTACATAAAAATACATTAAAAATAAATTTTCAAATAAAAATAATTTCAATAATTTAAGCAAACCAGGGCCGGCCAGTGGGGAGATTCATTTTGTATTAAAATTAAATACCACAATATTAAACTGCAATCAGCATAAACTCCGAAATATTTCTCTAAGATTTCTTCTTCTTCCGAAGCAAGAATTTTAGAATTTATAAATTTTTGTCGAACTGGGGAGCCTCGCATTAGCAGTGGATCTCGCTAATTTTCAGGTTATGACCGTCGTCTTAAATACATCTTTGGAATTTGTTGATTATATAAAATAATAGTTTTGATGATTTTCTGATTGCTATTCGGAATGAACCCTCCAATACCGAATTACAAGTCTCGCTCGCTAAACTTTATAGTAAAATCGATAGTTTAACGTGTAGTTGCAAGCACGCCAAGCCACAAATAAATTAGGAGTGACAAGGATTCGAACCTATGACCATAAGATCTGTATTTTCAACTCCCTATTGCATACTACACGAAATTACCTATCTAAATAATAGTACAGATTTTCAGTCTGTCCCGACTTCTATAAAATTTATTTATTCCTTTAGAAGTGATAATTATACTGCTAATTTAGTGCAAATAAAAGTTTGATCGATTTATCGTTAAACGTTCGTCTGAAGCAATTTGGACTACGAGTTCTCTATTATTTGAACTGACAATAACTCAAAAACTGTGCAGAAAGAAAAATTCAAGTAAATTTATTTCGAATTTGTAATTTTTGACACGCGATAATTCAAATTCTTTGTGTACTAAGGAAACATTATTAAAACCAGGTTTTCGCTCCAAGATTTATCTTTCTAAGAAGCGCAGAAAAATTAAAATAAGGAAAGTTTTGACGAAGTTATTGACTTTTTCAGTAACTCGAGGTGCTACAAATTTTAAGCGCAAGCAGCAGGTATTTGAAAATTGAGCATTTTTATTCTTAAATCGATACTTGTTTAGGCCACACAAATTTATTTAAATCCATATTGCATTTTAAATTTTCACATAAAATTTTGAAATGTGGGCAAACAAAGTTCAATGTAGTCGTGGAAATGTTATGCTGATGGCACGTATCATTCATATGTAACCGTCATGAAAACTCATGTCCAACAATAATTAAAGTAGCCATTAATCATTTTTTTTAAATATTTTCAAATGCTTTATAATTTTCAGTATTTGAAAACCTCATCAATTTTAAAGCGGATTCGATGTAAGGAACTAATTTATTTTTAATTGACGGTTACAGATATATAATACATAAACTATTTTATGTAATTTTATCATTTTGTATGCAAAAGGTGTCAACTTTGGTAGCGATTTATTCATTCAATTTCTGTGCTTAAAAGAGAATTTATTTTTATGGTTTCAGAGTTATCAGTATAATAAAGATAAAAGCAGTTATGACTTATGACATAAAATGTATAACCGAGTAAATCATTTTATTATATCAAAATATTAATAATCTTATAGTTTTTGTTGTTCTATCTATAAATTTTACTTTGTAAACCTGCAGTTGGTATTAGTAACAAATGATGATGAAACATTTTTTTGCTAAGTTTGAACGTCAAACCGGAATCAATCAATTCGTATGTATCAATTATGCTCACCCTTAAACCAAAAGCAAAAAGGCTCTTGTACTGACTAGTTACCTAAAAAAATAAGTGCAATTGTGATAAATAACAACAAAGTGGTATGGAAGCTGGTAAAGATTTTAAAAAACGATAAGTGTAATGAAAACCAAGCGACGTTAATGAAAAGCAAATCAAACTGAATGAATATCAATTTTAATTATGTCAATATGGATATACTAATAATCGAGTTAAGTACCCCCTGCATAGAAATTTATAAATAGAAGGTTGGATGAAAAGCTGGTGAGCTGATGCGACACACAAAATATGAAATTCTAAACTAAACTACATGAAAATTGACAAGAAAATTAATCTTTCTTGAGTTAATCAATAAGGCATTGATGGACTGTAATGTTGTGGTGTTTATCGCACATGACACGCACCGCTTAGAATTGCTTCTATGAATAGCAATTGAAATCAATTATAACATAGCTCGATTCCATAGCTCTTCAATCGAAGATAGGCAAATATACAAGCAACTCTCAACAAACGAGTTATTGAAAGCTCTTCCCACATGCACTACTTAAATAAATTGAATTACGTTGCATGCAATCTCTCCATTTCTGCGGCACTTTATGCGACATATGCGGTTCCAGAACTTATTATTCACAATAGAAATTCAATTTTTAAATGGATATGCGCGTCAGGTGAATAAACGTAGCTTCGGATGCTTCGAGATTGCAGCTTGAATCGACGCCGTCGCTTCCAAGTTTACTTTTCTAATTCACACATTAATTTTCGCCAACACAAATGAAGATTTCCGGCTTAGGAGGATATAAAGCAAACTTGTTTCAAGTTTGACAACCCTCATCCATTAATGAGTTCGGTACGCTAATGCACTACGATACAAACAACAATAGTGCTGAGCTGTCAAAGAAGTCATATAAATCATGTAAAATTTTCGAATAAAAGGTATCATCGATTCGACGACAATGGAATCCAATATTAAAGACCTCGGTAAAATCTAACAAACATTTATAGAAAATTTGAAATAATCAAAATTCGAATTTATACATAATCTACCACTGCTTGTGGTAATTTTTTCTTCATAGAGAGTTTGTAAAGATTTCGCAGGATATTGAAAGCTTTAATTTGCCAAGTTTTTCAATTCGAGAGTGCTTTATGGTATTCGGGAAAAAGAATAATTATGAAAGTTAATTAATTGAAGGAAAATCGATATAGGTAAAGGAGGAAAAAAATAAATTGGAACATCATTAAAATAGCTTGCCGACCGACCTGCGTATGATTGATGCCCGTGTTAAAAAATTATTAAATTCTTTGCTGAAAGGTACGAAATGTAAGTAACGTTCAATCAAGTCATAAGTCGGTAAACTGAAAATTCAGTTGACGTTAGATTTAGATAATCAGTCAGTTTACTGTGTCAGATTTCATGCATTATTAAAGTTTGATACCTTCGAGGTATAATATTAAGACATTCGATAATTAATTTACGTCATAAAATTAGCTTCAAATCATATTTAATGATTGAAATTTTAATAAAGAAGCTATAAGAATCGTTAATTTAAATTATTAGTCAAAATCGTTATTAATTATTTTCTCTAAAAATAAGTAAGTCGGAGACGAGAAATTTTAATGCCGACAACTGATTACATTATTTTTTTAATTGATGAATTATGAAACAACTTTTAAGATGTAACTCGAATTATTTTTTCAATTACCAAGGCGAACAATGAACATCTCGAGGAATTAAATTAAATTACGAGAAAAATGGCCAAAAAAAGTTAAGCAAGTTTGATGCGGTTCCTTCGTGGACAGTTTAGTGCTCATTAAACGAAAACTTTTTATGAATTTATACTGCAACACAACGAATTTGGTGTTCCAACACGTATAACTAACCAGCTAACAAGAGAACTCCTATATTCATTTGACAGTTGTGGTTGTCCGGGTGTTGGAAAGCACATTCAGTGGCCAAAGGGCTTTACTTCTTCGTGCAATAAAAGCATTACCTATACTCAAACATGTTCTAAACTTGCTAACAATAAGCGTAAATTTAAATTATCGCAAGAACTGTTTTATTGTCCACCGGGGTGCAAACGACTCCCAAATCGTTAATCGTTAATTTCACGATTAAACATATAATGGACGCAATAAAAAAATATAAACTCAATTTTAAATACAAAATTATTCATGACAAAATGTTTTAAGGATCGATAACTTAATAAATTGGGTAAAAAATCCAAAAAAGCTTTCCAATATTTTTCGAGTGCATTTTGTACCCTTCTGCTTTCCATTCAAGCTTAAAAGTTTCTCAAACGCAGTTATCCTGCTACTACTTGTATACGCGCTTCGTCATCCAATTCGATTTAAATCAGTTCATGGATTACTAAAGATAGATAACATCAAAACTTGTATTATCGAATAGTAAAATGTTTAATACGAGTTGACGTACTTTTAATGAGGAAGCATTATCGAATTTTAATTGAAAAAATTATTTCAATTTTCAACTGCGATTTTTGTTTGTTGATTAAATTTGGCCCAACTAAATTCACAGACAATCATGGGGTCACAAATTAAAATTACTCGCAATGTTATTAATTTACTGATGGGTAACTAATGGGACAATTAAGTGTCTTCTACCTTTTGCTGTAGCGTATTGTTTATTCAAGTAACACAATTATCGCATTAAACATAATTTATAAAATTTATAACCTCGATGGCCCTTTAATACTCCATCTACAATCATTCAATACACTAAATTTTATTTTAAATTACTGGACAGGTAATAACGCGATTCGAAAATTCACGTCTTCCTTAATTGCTATTTAGGGTCAGGATAAATCCCATTTGGATGGAAATTATGGAAGTAGCATTTTTTGGTCTAATCCTGACTGCGAGTGCCGCCCGAAATTATTATAAAATAAAAAGAGCACTCGATGAGAATTTCTACAGTTGGATTCTCCTATCCTGAAATTTGCGTCATAGACGTCGCAAGTCTCAGACTATAATTAACATCACTTTTGGTTTAAAACACAACCGATCAAGTTGTTTGTAGTTACTTAACGTTTACCACTATATCACTCTGATGGGCTTACGGAATATTAAGTTTTAACATTCTGCGTTAAAACTGTCATTACGTAAATTTGTCTGAAAGCTGTAATTTTAAAGAAATTACAATTGATGGATATGTAAATCGATTCATGCTTAAACATAATAAAATGTTGTAAAATAATTTTCCGTGTGTGATCAACCTTACTGGGAAATTTCCGAAACTTAAATTGAAGCTTCAAGTTTATAATAATTTTATTGATTTCGAGTTTTTCGTAAGCTTTTAAAATGTTGATTTAACGAAACTTAAATAGTTGATAAGAAAAGCTCACGTTTGTACAATCAGATTAATCACGAAGCTTGAGTAATTATGTAGACTGTACCCTATGTTCCCTTTAACTATGATTTATAATTTATGAGGGATTACAAGAGTTTAGTAATGACAGTATTAAAACTTACTTGCACTAGAGCAATCTAGTTGAAAATACTAATTCATTAATAAAGCGAATATTAATAATTGGTGCTATCGATTTCTGATGAAAACTGCCAGAAGTATCCTTAAATATTCACGTTTTCCTGGATAAATTATGTTACTTACTATTTACAAGGTAATCGCGTCACACGTCAAATTTTCTCGTCTAGTTTTTGCATTCCTTCCAGATTACTTCTTATTAGTTTATCTAATTCAACAGGAAGGAAAAAGGTCGACAAGACAGTCTCACACATTTTCTTCTCTCGGCGACCCTTTTCCTCAATTAATGATAATCTCTAATAAATTAACAATTCACTCTGTTCCTTTGACAGTTTCGGTGTTATTAAATTAATAATTTTCTTGCATAACAAACTAAAAATGTATTTTAGAAATTCAGTGGAAGAAAATACAATTGGTTCTGAAGTAAGCACTTTAATTAGTCTTTCAGTAAACAAAATTAGATTAATTTTAAATTGCTCGGTGCTCTGAAATCTGTAGGCGGTTATTTGTTGTATTTTACATGCACACCGCAAGACAAACTTGGTCTTTCCAATTACATTTTCTTTCATTATACCGTTAAGAAAAATGCATTCGTTTAATGAGCTGCATTCGGAATTATTATTTAATAACGAACATTTCTCAAGATACAGAAAGTTCAGAGAGGTCGAGTTGTATTAATAAAATACGAGTAAATTAATATTTTCTATTTCATCAAGTAAGCAAACTTCCGGTAACGAAGTTACCTAGGTGCAATTATCCTAATTAATACATTTAAAAGTTAGAATAATAACAATAAGAATTGTCTTTGGTTAAGTAAATTTTTATTCTTCGTTTAGTGAATATTTTAACCGTAAGTAAGCCGTAACCTGAAATCAATCATATGTAGTTAACTTCTAGTTAAAACTTCAGATAAGTAACTGTTGGTTAAAGTTTGATTGCTTAGCAAGGTTACTGACTGCGGCTGTATTTCTAACCGCAACTACGATGCTAACTAACAGTTAGTTATCTGGAATTTTAACTGGAACTTTTTGGTTACTTAGTAACGCCAACGTTAGTGGCAGTAATTCGTTCATTCAAGAAACGTCAAGATAAACTTTAACTGACAGTTACTTATGTGGAAATTTAACTGGAGGTGAAAAAAGCCCCTAATCAAGTAATGATATTTTAATTTAATTTATTTACGGATTAACTTTCACAGCATTTACAATAATCCGTATAACCTCACGTATTACCCTTTCAAACAATTTTGAAACGATAATCCGTTCATAACGACGCAATACTGGGTAAACCTGTACAATGTACTACATTGTAATCAGCATGAACTTCGAATAGCATTTGAAATCCAGTGTAGCTTGACGAAAAACAACTCGAGATAAACCCGCAAAATACGAATTACAAGTCGGTAGTTTTATTTATACTAATCTAGGTACGATTAGGATTCAAAGCCATAATCATAGGACCTACAGTGAGCTTATTGTCAAGTCTAGAACAAATTCAGATCCCAGAACTCAGAACTCAAAGAGGAAAAGTGATAAAAAATGACAATGGAAGGAGAAAGTGACATTTGAAAAAATAAGGTTGACGTGTCCGAGGACTTTTTGAGAAACCCCTCCAAAACTTTTTATTCAATTTGTTCTCGACTTTACGACCTCACTACACATACAGATTATAACCAAATTCGACACTACATGTACCAAATTATTTAGTCAAATATAGTGGACCAGCGCTTGTTTTATAAAACAATTGCAAGCGTATTTTTTTAAAACAAATAATCATAAAAATACAAAAGCTAAACATAATGTTAAAAGCATACACAATATAGTACAATTCATTGTTCTAGTACCACAAAAATTTAAATGTTAACTTTTCCGTTGTAATAATTTATTGTAAATCTGTAATTAACTGAGTTTTGAATAATCTCTCATTTTTATTAAACATCAAATTCTTATAGCCATAATCAATAGTAATATCCGTAACTTTTCTTAAACCTTGCTGAACTTATAAATAATTACTTTACTAATTAAAAAATATTTCAAACATCGTAGAATGCTCCAGTAATAATAATATTATTATTAAAGAAAATTAAATGGGAAATTCAAATTCACAGAACATAATAAATATAAAGTATTCTATTTAAAATAATAAGGTTATAAATATGATACCACGGTTAAAATAACACTGCATAGACAAATATATTTTTAAATTATATTACATAAACAACTAAACAACAGTATGTGACTTTGCTTGAAAGTAAAGGAGTATAAAAATCCATTTTATTCCAAACTAAACAGTACATAATACACTACTTTATGCTCGATAGCAAAACAACAGCCACATTCCGAAAAATCAGAAATCAAGAAACAGTCGTGCGCAACCTCTATAAAAACTGTATTTTTAATTACATGTATAAGAAAAAATTTTTAAATTTCCTTTTTGGACTGCAATATAAAATATTTATAAACATGTATGACAAGAATACACTACAAGATGCCAGACGTGTCTCTCTTTCATAATAAGCTAATAACATTTCATAAAAGTAAATGTTTTGCAAGTTCTCGCTCTAATGCAATATTTAATTTACTCTGTGTAGGTGATTTTCAAATTTTCTAGTATTTTGACTTTTTGTTATTTTTATTGTGTCAAATAGGAATAATAAAAATGGAAAATTCATGTTGGAATATAATGTTAAACATTCGATCGCAGACTTGTAAGCTTTGATTAAATTATGTTAATTAAGCGAGTTGACGCAATTCAGTTTCCAAGGTTATAAACATCAGCAATGTCGTTCCCAGAAAATGATGACTAAAGTATCGGTTTCATTAACAGAAGTGTATAAAATATGTATATAATCGATTGATTCGTGATTAATTAGTAAAATATATATGTAGGTACAATAATATTTCCAAAGCCTGCCAACTTGAATAATGGTATCTGGTTATTTAGCAGATCCTTTTAACAGTTATGGAATATTTCTCCAGATGGAGGCGTCTCAATAAACAGCCTTAAATAAATTGTCTAACCTCTGTTAGAAGTTCTTCTTGTACAAGTTAAAAGTTTTGTCAGTCTTTAGAAAAGTACCAATAGATCCATCTCTTGACCACTGAGATCCCTTTCAACATGGAATAGATGTGTAATACTTTCCAACCGTCCCGGATAAGCTTAATGATTTTGTACTAAATATCATTCGGAGAGCCCTTTTATGGAAAATGTTTTCGTCTGGGAAACTAAATTATCAATCTTTTTGAAACTGAGAAATTTATTATGTAGTTTTCCCTTAGTGAAATTGTGGATTGGTAGTCGCCATCCTATAGGCGATCTGTAAGTTAGTGGCCACTATTACAAATTGGATTTCTGTTAATCCAGTCGATTATCCGGTCAAGTTTAAATAATTTCCTGCTATTTACCCTGCTAGGGTACTTAATACTTTAAATGTTGTTAGAACAAAAGCACCACAACGGTTCGGTATTACTAAAGATTTTCAATAGAGAATCGATTTGGAGTACCAAAATTAATATCCGTAAGGACAAGAGGTTTCATCAAGAGTCTCTTATTATGTAAGACTGCAAACAGTCATCACCTTCTAATATAAGTTGAAACAGGCATACACAAATATGACCGAAACTTAACTTCTGCAAACAGGATGATCAAAGAAAACCCTTCCTTAAATACCCTAAGCAAACTTGTCAATGTTTTCATTTACGTATAAATTGATAGTACTATTCAATATTTGGGTTAATCCTCTTCTATTCATTCCATTCCAGCCTGTGTTCTGTTTTAATGCATTTGTTTTAAAACATAAACTTTTATCTGTACATACACTAAACTTACTTTGATTAATTTTGTCTATTTTCTATTAAATAAGATAAATGGGATAATAAATAATATTAAACTGCGTTATCTATTTTAACGTTCGCGTTTTAGCTTGTATTGTAGTTTACCTAATATAACTAATAACTTAAGAATATCGGTTTCGGTAATCTATCTTGTTGAGAATTTTATTGTCACATTTATTTCAATTATCTCGAAATTCCGCTATATTAAACATTACGTAATACTCCGCATGCATTTCCCTGTTTGGTGTTTTGATTATAATATTTCAAGGCCACTCGAAAATTTCGAAATAAATTATATTACGACAAATTTGTAACAGAAAAACGCTTTTTCGTGAACCCTAATTATAAATCAAACTAATTACAATAATTTTTCAATTTATTAGTTTTATTTATTTTATTAAGGTAGAAAACGCAACGAGTTTATATACGTTTTAAAAACGAATTGGTATTAAAATGTCCCCTAACGGTACCTTAATGCTAATATTTTTTATTTAGTGCGTTAATTATGTCTCGTAAAATAGAAACTGGATTAAATCGAAATATGTATATATGTATGTGTGTGTGCAATGCACAAATTTTTGAGTTATTTTATGAAAGTTGTCCGCCTCAAGCTTTTGTGATATAAAGTTTGCTCATCTTAAAGTCGACAATAAAATAAAGCTCTTTATTTCTTATTGGTACAACACATACATAATCGTAAAAATATAAAACGGATCTCAGCGTAAACTAAAAATTTACGATAGGTAAAACCAAAAAGGTTTCTTCTCATCTGAAATGCTAATAATATAACGGTTAATTAAGGCGAAGAAAAATTAATGCGATCAAAGTGTTGCTCATTAGATAGTTAATAAGCAGCATATCTGATTGAACTGTTCCATTAAATTGGGATGTAAGCTCTGATTAAGAGATCCAAATTGGGTGTCGAAGTGATTGACATATAAAACTCATTTGAATTTATATCGCCACTAAATATCCAGGAATGTTTTAACCTTCTCTATTCGCATTATATTTAACCGCGAGTGAAATTTCAATTACTTTGTATCCACAAATTGATTTATGTATCAGGTCTGTAAATTTTAATTGCAATGCTTGTTCAGTTGCATCATCAAATTTACGTCATTGCATGCTGAAAAATTCTTCAAACGATCAAATACAATTCTTCCGAAAACAGGGGCGGACTTTGGCAATGTGGAAGATTTGTAAAAAAAATTTTTGCAATAATGATTTACAACATTATCGATTTATCGCAGTCGAAAAAGCCAAAAAAATTCATATATTATTTTTAAGAATTTCAAAGAATAATTTTCATATTATACCTAATTTTTAGACCTTTACTTATTTTGTACCTATGTAAACAAAAAGATTTAATTTTTTGAAATAGTTTCAGTTTTACCACTATGCTGAGGTAATAAAATTGATTTTACTGTAATATCATATAGTATTACTTTTTTTATTTTTTTTATAGAGGCAGAAAAACAACCTGACGTATATTAGATAATTTTTTATATCAATAAAAAATTCTACGTTTGTCGTACGAAAATAGCACAAGGACCTCTTTTTTATTTAAGTTGAATAGATTTTACAATCTTATGATGGATATTAAGATTCCTGTTAAATCAATTCTAAGACCTAAAAACATCAAACTCTTTCATATCTCTTTGTTTGCTTAATTACAAAATTGGTTGTACTCTGAGGTGATCTGCGATTTTTTTTAGAATTTGTAATTTCATTCTAAATAGCTGAAAAAAATTATTGGGGGAACATTTTTTGCAACCCGAGTTTCAGAGTTTGATGGCGCGCGTATGCTAAACGACTGCAAACCTGGGAAGACTAAGTGCCCATTCACAATGGACGTAAGCATAAGAATTACATAAGCATAACATAAGCATAAGAAATACATAAAGTTGGATACCTGGTTTTAAATGGGAGCGTTCACAATGCAGTTACGTAATTGTTATGTTTAGGGAGGCCCATAACAACAACATAAGAACTACATAAGAAGTTGGAATATTTCAACTTTTACGTATTTCTTATGGAAATTAACCTTAATTTGAACGATGCGCCGTTTTTCACGCAGTGAACACACCTTCTTGTGTGACAGTTCAAATAATAATATAACCTAAAATTGTACATTCTTTTGTAAACGCTCTAAAAATTTATAAATTATAAATATATTTTTATTTATAAATTATAAATAAAAATAAAATATATATTTGAATGCTTCTATTGATGGGGCGAACCCACCATCGTCTTTTCTGCTTCTCCTTTGCTATTGTTTCAAGCTGACGTTTACGAATTCTTCGCCTTAAGAGTAACAACAGCAACAATAATTGTTGAGTAGATCCATTCTTAACAAACGATATAATTACTTAAACGACGGAGAGGTTATGTCACAAAATAGTTTCGTGTTGAAACTTCATAGCGCCTGCGCAGTTTTTTAATTTTTATCTAATTCTTACGGTCATTGTGAACGGTCCCATCTTATGCTTATGTTTATGTTAATGTTTATGCTTATGCTTATGTAATTCTTATGCTTACGTCCATTGTGAATGGGCACTAACTAATTTAACTGGCCTAGCAGTAATGAAAAATTATATATTATACTAGCGCCTGCGGCGCTAGACATATGTATAGTAAACAGAACCAACACATTATGAACAATTTTTTTATTATTTCAACTTTAAAATGACTGTGGGCATGTAACCGACGTTGGAGAAAATGTTTGTTGCTCCGAATGAAGTCATTTGAAAGCATGAGTTGTACTTGCGAATGTTTAGCAGGAAGTGTTTTGAAATTGCAGTGGTGCCAGTAAGATAACTTAGAAGCGGCTCAGGTGGATCAATCAGCGGTGGCAAAACAACTTTGCCGTTCGAACAACACATTCCTGGTGATTCCTTAGCGAACTTCGAAACACGACAATGCAAGCAAAGTTTGTTCATAACACCTATTGCTACATCCTCGTGATTCATGTAATCGTAGTTTTTGTCGTAATTAAATGCTTCCAATGTTAAATTCAATTTTTGTCTTGATGGAACTAATCCCAAAAACGGTTTGCCCGTCCATTTCTGGCGTAAATAAGAGCGCTACATACGTCCAAATTTTTTACACAATTTTCACTTTTCAATTAATCTTCAGGTAAAGTTAAATCTTCCGCAAAGAGGTGGATCTTCCACGAAGAGGTGGGTCTGCGTCTTCTTGCACAATTCCGGCGAGTTTTTCTTTAGAAAACCAATTAAAAACAAATTAATCTTCAGGTAAAGTTAAATCTTCCGCAAAGAGGTGGATCTTCCACGAAGAGGTGGATTTGCGTCTTCTTGCACAATTCCGGCGAGTTCTGCGACCTATATAAAGTCTTCCTCACAGGGGGAAGACCATAATAGATCGGTGAAGGCCATAGTTGTTCGGCCTTCGGCCTCACAGGGTGAAACCATAATAGATCCGTGAAGGCCATAGTTGTTCGGCCTTCGGCCTCACAGACCGGACCATAATAGATCCGTGAAGGCCACAGTTGTTCGGCCTTCGGCCTCACAGACCGGACCATAATAGATCCGTGAAGGCCATAGTTGTTCGGCCTTCGGCCTCACAGACCGGACCATAATAGATCCGTGAAGGCCAAAGTTGTTCGGCCTTCATCTGTCATCCGTCATCTGTCATCCGTCATCTGTCATCCGTCATCTGTCATCTCATCTATCATCCGTCATCTCATCTGTCATCTGTCAGCTGTCATCCGTCATCTGTCATCCGTCATCCGTCATCTGTCATCTGTCATCCGTCATCTGTCAGCTGTCATCTGTCATCCGTCATCTGTCATCTGTCATCTGTCATCCGTCATCTGTCATCCGTCATCTGTCATCTGTCATCCGTCATCTGTCATCTGTCATCCGTCATCTGTCATCTGTCATACATACATACATACATACATACATACACACATACATACATAATCTTCACGTAAAGTTACATCTTCATGTAAAGTTAAATCTGTATGTGCAAAATGATTTTTAGGTTATGTAGTTAATGCCGTCACTTTGACACTATCGGGGGGCCCATGGGGGCTATTCAACACTATCAGGGTCACTCTCTAGGTTATGAAAAGGGTCTTGCTAAAACGCGCACTATTTATGTTTTACCCTGTATATGCAAAATGATTTTTGATAATTTTAAAAATATTGTGCAACGCTACTGACTATAATATGTCAATGTCATTTTTAAGGTTAGTCAAAGTTGTGCCCCCTATTTTTCGAGCCGCTACTGACTATAATATGTCAATGTCATTGAATTAATCTTTTAGCGTCAAAATCGCATCGTAACTATGACAACTACTGTGACCTGAAGCGTTTAACTGCTGATGACCGTCTTATGGTGACGAATTACTAAATTCAAAGACGACGAAAAACTTACTCTTGAATGTCGCCAGATCTCGTGAAAGTTTCAACGCCCTCAGTTACGGCGGGGTTTAGGCGTCTATGCGGAACATACATACCCACCCACACACATACAAGCATTTTTATATATAAGATTAAAAAAATGCCTTTTATTTATACGTACAGCAGAGGACACCACTTATCTGAGATCCTTATCATAATGTTAAATGAGACGATGATGATGTAATTGGTCGGTTAGTCTAACATAAATATAACAAAGGCATTTGCATATATTTTATTTTTACATATTTTTACGAAAATTCTGTGTAATCCGAATTTTCCTCCCCACAGTTGTTACACCACGTTCTGCATCCACGACACCTTTCCAACAGGTAATAAAAGGTTGGCTAGCTCAAAGTCGCGAAGGGGTGGGTTGGTAGAAGGAATGAAAGGGTCGTGTGACGGCACGTCGCAAAGCGTGGGTTTCCTATCGACGACCGGGCAATCCTCGATCGCGATTCTAAAAATTGTCAAAATCGGTGTGAATAATTTACACGGGGGGGGAGTTAAGTCAAAATCGGTGGGGTTAATATACACGCGGGAGTTTAAATGGGCGCCACGCATACGAAGAAATGAATCTCTTTGAAGGGGACTGGTTATCACACCTTCCAAGCTGGTACGCGACAACTTGATGATCTTACAGCGAACTCTCACTCCGGAAAAACCTCGCTCAATGACCTTACCTTTACAGGAGGCGAACTTTCCGTTGGTGAAAATAGCTAAATAAACATTAACACAACAATAGTAATAACACACAAAGTTGGGAAATAATAAAAATGTATTAAATAAAATAATATCAGGGGGGAGTTGACAAAGTTTACACAAGATACTATCAAATTTACATGTCTTGTATAAAAATAAATATGTACAGTTGACGGAACCTTCCCGTGTGGTTTCCGTTGCGAAACTAATATTCGTAAAACAATTACTCTTACAAATAATTTGCATGAAAGGGGGGCGTATTGAATACAGCACTCCACCAAAATGAATAGTTACTTAAGCGCAACTTGATAATATTCAAAACTATGATTCATAAAATTGATCATGGAACTTAATCAATGCAATTGATCATCAAAATTCCCAACAACGGGACAAACAAACTTTAGCTACAATACTAAACTTGAAACGTTACGTTAAATTGTTTGGTTACATTCTGAACGCTCGAATGGCGTGGTAAAAGTTACGTTAATAATAGATAATAATATTAAGTTAAATAAAAGGTATACAAAATGGTTGCGATATCGTCTTCCAGGGTTGAACTGAACGTTCATAAACACAACTAATGGTCAATAGGACCAATTAACATCACAATCTTAAAAATATAAAAAGGTTTCTTACTTAATTTGGGTGGTTGATGTTCGACCTCTAGGTAAAGTCGATGACGGGTCCCTCAGGAGTGAGATTTCGTCTTCAGAACGTAGAATGAAGCTGAATGTGATGTCTCAAACCATATCAGAAGGGCAGCGTAATAACCAGCTTCCCAAAAACTCTTCAAATCGGAAGGTGGTGAAATGATAGGGTGGTTCACGCACTGTATTTCACGATAAAATAGGGGTCTCCGTACGAAATAATTCACTATGTTAGTTATTCGCGAAGTGACAAATAATTCAAGCCGGCACTGTCTAAGTAAGAAATGTTAATGTGGTGTCCGATAAAAAAAACGATTGGAATGCACACATGGGTTGGAAGTGCAACACCTGTTTTGTACCATTCGATAAAAGCAATGCTACGTACTTGCCTTATGAGCGGCAAGCAATAACTCGACGTGATTAACGTGATATGCAGATGGTATAAAAAGTCCGATAATTGATTCAATGTTTAGTAACCATGGACGATATTAATTGTTCGATCACTTATTAAATATTAGCAACAATTGACGATATACTGGTTCGATAAAATATTAATTGTTTAACCACAATTGACGGTATTAATGTTCGATAAAATATTAATTGTTTATTAACAATTGACGATATTAATCGTTTAACAACAATTGACGGTATTAATGTTCGATAAAATATTAATTGTTTATTAACAATTGACGATATTAATCGTTTAACAACAATTGACGGTATTAATGCTCGATAAAATATTAATTGTTTATTAACAATTGACGGTATTAATGTTCGATAAAATATTAATTGTTTATTAACAATTGACGATATTAATCGTTTAACAACAATTGACGGTATTAATGCTCGATAAAATATTAATTGTTTATTAACAATTGACGGTATTAATGTTCGATAAAATATTAATTGTTTATTAACAATTGACGATATTAATCGTTTAACAACAATTGACGGTATTAATGTTCGATAAAATATTAATTGTTTATTAACAATTGACGATATTAATCGTTTAACAACAATTGACGGTATTAATGCTCGATAAAATATTAATTGTTTATTAACAATTGACGGTATTAATGTTCGATAAAATATTAATTGTTTATTAACAATTGACGATATTCTGGTCCGATAAAATATTAATTGTTTATTAACAATTGACGATATTAATCGTTTAACAACAATTGACGGTATTAATGTTCGATAAAATATTAATTGTTTATTAACAATTGGCGATATTAATTGTTCAACAGTACCTGCAGTTGACACACACTAATTTTTAGCACCAATGACTTGTATTTATTTAAAGACCTCTAATAAATGTGAGACCTCGATAGTTAATTCCGCTTTTGGAAGCGCTAAGATACGAAAAAGGTAGTATCAGATTCCAAGTGAATCTCTCCGAATATGCAATTTGCAGCTCAATTTATGCATTCTCCCTACTCTGATCTGGGATTTTTCCCACTTACTGATTGATTTGGATCCTTGTAATTGGGTCCTATAAATTTAGAAAGAAGGGAGACGTGATTTAATTGGATAAATGCCTAGAGTGTGAGGGCACACTTTCTTCTTTCTCCATGTAAAGTGTATCGAGAAGTTTGGTACGACACGTGCGAGCAAAACAATTTTTTGCTCGTCTGGTTGGACGAGAAAGGTCTAACTTTTGCACTTTTTACTTGTTTTTATCGAAGTCTGTAATTTCGAAATCGCTATCCTTGCCATGTTAAACCCGAGCACATTTGGCCGCTTATCTGCACATGGTCGAGATAGCAAAACAAAAGGCATTGATTCTCACGAGTTTCAAACATGCACGTGTGTGTCCTTGTATTGACAACTGGCTCGTGATTATGGATCGTATAAAAGTGTCTCTCGATCCTACCTAAAATTTATAGTAATGCATTTGCCTATATTGACGTTTAGTTTGCAACGTTATAGAATAGAGAATTTATTGCCGATGAGGTGAATTATGGATTAATGCTACGTCAACATTATTAACACTTCCTCATCTACCGTATGGTTTATTGTACGTGTATTAAAATATTTGATGATACTTTCCTAACTATACAATTCTTAAGATTATTGTGCATTTGCAAAACGTAAATTTATTAGTTGAGCGAATGTTTCAATCTTTTATATTTACAACCCGACCTAAAAATGTTTTCTCAAAGAGTAATTTTCAACGGATCGATTCGAAATTTAAAATATAAGTTTAATAGATCATAAACGCAAAATCTAAGGGTGCGCCCGATGCGCGGAATAAGGTGACACTCCCCTTACGTCAAGAGTTGTTATCCCTAACTACTCTTCAACTGGGACGCGCGCAACCTCAACCGAAACAAAAACTGTCCTACGATAAACCATCAACACTTGTAGTGTTGAAACAACTACTCAGCTAGTGACTAGACTATACGTATATGCCGGGAAAGAGAGAGAAGGTTCACCTAACCCTAGGCTTAATCAACCCGTGAGTCGTAGTGACTCCTACATGAGAGGGCGGTTCGCGAAATCACGCGATCATTCGCTGGCCGTGGGACCCACAAATGTCTGTGAAGACACCGGACTCTAGATCAAGGTAGACCTGAGCTAAGGTAACACTTCCTTGGCGTACTCATATTTACAAAGCCTTCTCTAAAATGGTTCAGTCGATGGGGACTGTCTGCCTTTTTCAATACGTTGAAAAAGCAGAGTAAAAAAAGACGTGTGCTTGGCTGGATCATATTTACAAAAGCCGTTTGATGCACTTCAGTAGATGGGGACTGTCTGTTTTATCAGTTATCGTTGGTGAAACAGAGAAAAAAACTTGCGCTTAGCTTGATCAAATTTACAAAGCCGTTTGAGAGATCACTAACCTTCCTCATGACTTCGATCCGGACGAGATGATCGGAAGAGAGAGAAGAGGTAATGATGGGGGGGCGAGAAAAAAAAATTTGAGATGGGGTGACAACCTATGAGGGACAGTCGAGGGAACAAATCCTCGATTCGTCCGGCTTGATCACGGATGTACACGAAAAAAAAATGTGGGGCATAATCGACAATCCAGATCGGGATGGGGTAATAAACTACAAGGGCAGTCGAGGGAACTTGTCCTCGATCCGTCCGTGTTGGACATTGATGTATACAAAAAAAGAAAAGAAACATGGGGCCTAGCCATGAATCGGGTTTCCACTGAATAAAAAAAATATTCGTGGGGCATAGTTGACGGTACGGGTCGGGATGGTTTGCTTCCATCAGTGTAGTCGAAGGGAACGTCCTTGAACCACACTGACGTAAACGGGAGCTTTCATTGAATACAAAAAAAACCGTGGGGCCTAACCGTGGACCTACACAATCTATCGCCTCACAAAAAAAATGAAGCTAGCACAACTAAGGTTGACTCTACCAACGCTAGTGGTGAGTTTTGATGTGCAAAAAAAAACATCGTCATTTATTGAGAAGTCCTGCGGTGATCGGCACCGGAGAAAACTTCACTCTAAATGTTGTCTTACACAGGTAGTGTTAGTGCAAGACGGGGACGTTGTACCAGTGGAACGTATCCACTAGGGTACAAGGCCACAAAAGATCATAACATGTAACATAAGGGGGGGGTTTAGAAGTTGAACGACGGCTGGATCAAATTTACAAAGCCGGTCCTATCTAATTCGGTAGGCGGGGGGGGTTTGATTAATTTAAACGGGACTAAAGTGATCGTTATACACGAAAAAAAAATTTAACAACAAAAAAAAGATATACGAAAACTGACTGAAATTCGAAATGGTGACAACCGTCCGGGTTGCACCCAAATGTTTGCTCAAAAATATATGAAGTGACTCTACTGTATAAAACTGACGAATGTGAGAAATAATTTTTCTCCAAAAGGTCAAAACGTAACTATGAAATTAACGCATGACTAATGATAACATTGGGTAATCAATTCAATGTAATCCTAGTCTCTACTTGATTCAACTGAGCGATTGATTGGGTGATTAGGCCAATGGCTCGCTAAGCGTACCCTCTAAATCCATAAACAATAATTTCTGAAATGGTTGACTGAAAATTCAAAAAAAATTCGAGATTACAAAATGACATGCCGGAAAATTCAAAAAAAACAAACTCGAGATTACAAAAATGACTTGCGAGATAAACAATGAAGCAAAAAGAAAAAAATGACCCGTTTATACTTTGGGGGCACGTAGTTTTCTGTCGTACGATAGGGACATAACAAATATCTCCCTTAACCTTACTGACTTAAAACTAGCTTAAAAATACCCAAACTTAACGCTAACTAAACCGATAACTAAAATTAACTAAACCGAAATCTAGACTAATCCTTACGTACTAAAAGCGCGAGAGAAAAAAAAATTACACAGAAAAAAAATGTTCCACGTCCCAAGTCTTAAACAAACTTAAGCCGTTGTGACCGTTGCGAGAGAGGGCGGTTCGCGAAGTCACGGGATCGTTCGCTTGCCGTGAGACCCACAATCACAAACAGAAACGCTGAACTCTAGCTTGGGTTGGACCCGAAAACGTGGTAAAAGTTGGGAGGCGTCAAAATATATGCCTCTGGGATGAACGGATCAAATTTACAAATTCACCCCTAATGGGTTTGTTCTTCCTTAGACCGGCAGGTGTTATGACCGTGTAGCATAGTTGTAGTCAATCTATTATTCCCTAACAAAAGGTAAATTTCCCAGAGTGTTGCTTCGAGTTATAACCCCTTACTTCTGTACGAAATTCCCTTACTAAGAAGGTTCCTTTGGGGCAGATTTTCATCCGCCAAAAAAAATAAATGGGACGATAATTCACCGGGGAATGGACTAAGCCCACGAAATTACTTTATAACCCTGGGGTTTGGATCGTCGTCCATATGTGGATCGACGTCCAAAAAAAATGTTTATCTAGCAGTGGAACCATGTCCAGCATGATAATTCGATAGCTCGATGAGAAGTGGGTCACTCTAAACAACTATTAACTATGACAACCTTACTACAAAAAATAAAATTCGGTAAAATTTTCTAAAGGGTATGTTACAAAAAAAAACTTCCCCTAAAGGGTGTGTTGCGACAAATGATTTGTCCGAAATTGGACACAAGTCCAAACAATACAACACGGCATGAGGCAATGTCTAATGCAATTGCATTCTCAGCCCTGATCTTAATTTTAATTTCGAAAACGAGAACGAAAAAAAACTAAAAAAAATCTATTTTAAACGGTACTCGATACCAAGAAAGAACGGTGAGGGATGGTGGGGGCAAGTTAACGTCGTGCGATTGACAAAAAGACATGGTCAGTGTGTATGAAGCGACAGTGACGCACTGACCTCAACCCGAAATGATAACTAGATGTTACCCTACCACTAACTTAAAGAAAAATGTCACAATGGACTGGGATTCAAAACTCTTTGCTTGATTTGATTCACCAAAGAAAACTTTACGTTAAACTTTAAATTCAAAAAAAAACTCAAAAATAAACTTTAACTGACGTCAAACTTCAAAAAAACTTTAAAAAACTTTAACTTAAATTCAAAAAAAACTTTCAACTGAATTTGAAAACTTTCAATCTAATTTGAAAAACTATTAATCAAGTTTGAAAAACTTTTGATTAAATTCAAAACAACATTCCATTAATTTCAAAAAAAATTCCCCTCAATTCGAAAAAACTTTTCGTTAAACTGAAAAAAACTTGGCTCCAAAGGCCGACATTAAATTCAAAATGTTTATCTTAATTCACGAAAAAACTTGACGTTAAACTAAAAAAAAATTTAATTTAAGTATCACTATTAAATTTAAAATGTCTACTTTAATTAAAAAAAAACTTGACGTTAAATTCAAAAAACTTTAATTCATATGGCAACACGAAATTCAAAAATGTTTACCTTAAAAAAACTTGAAGTTAACAATAACTCAAACTGCTCTAGATCAAACTCAAAATTCGGAAATACGTCTGCAAATGAAATTCAAAAAAACTTTTACTATTCCACTAAATGTGTGCATAAAATCTCAAAACTACACCCACAAAACTAACTTCGAAGATTGAACCTTGAAACTAAATTCAAAAAAAAATTTTAGAAAAACTTTACGTTAAATGTCCATACAAAATTCAAAATATTTAAAAAAATAAATGCGTAACCTAATGAAGTGCGTAAATGCGTAAGTGCGTGACCCGTAGTCAAGCGTAAGAATGCGTACGAAACGCTTTGTGTCTTGTTCGAGACAAATGAAAACAAAACAAAAAAAAATGCGTAATAAGTGTACGGTGTTACTAGCAGAAAATACGTATGGAAACGAGTGCGTAAATAACATGCGTACTTAAATATACTTGATCTAGATGTGAACATGTGTGCTAGGCACAACAAAAAAAACTTTCTATCGCTATTTGCTAAAGATGGAAAAAACAAGGTTCGCTATAAACGGTATGCAGTGATAATGCGTAAAGGTGCGTAGAAGACGCAGATCAAAATCTTTCATCGTTAAATGCTGAAGGCTAATAAAAAATTTGTTACTAAAATTTCCGATGTGAGGGAGGGTGGCATTGCTAAGGGATTGTGCGTTAGGGTGGTTTTCGTTCTACAGAAAGGGTTGCGAAATACAGGGTAGACTTTCAACGTCCGATATAGACGGTAAGGGTTCACACAAAAAAAAAATGGTGAAACGAAAAAAACTTTAAACTAAGTTGAGTGACAAGTAAGAGTTTTCAACAAAATTTAAGGGTTGCGATATCATCGCCACGTTAGGGCGGTAAGGGTGTTCGCAGTTTTACGTCATGCACGGGACAATAAGGGTTGTACACGCCAAAACGGCATTATGAACCGATAAAAAAAATGTAGGTTGTTTCGGTCTACAGTCAGCGGTGGTCCGCACCAGACCTGACCTCTTCGATTCAACCTAATAAACACGCAATAAAAACAAAGCGAGATGTTATGGCGACATTTCCTTAAAAGTACAAAAAGCTAGGTAAAATGTTATGATGACATTTTCTAATACAACGAGAAAAAATTTTAACAATAACGACTAAGGACTAGATACATTCGCAACGACACACACGCACTAAAAAAAATTCATTCATACATTCACACGAAAAACAAACACACACAAAAATCTTAATATTAAAATCGGGGCTTTAGTTTCTCTTAATTGGAGCATTATGCCCTGCAACGATTTTTTTCTTGGCCCTACTCTGTCTGGGGTTACAATGGGGACAAGTTTTTGTGGTCTCATCTTTTCTCCCACAACGATAGCAATATATACGTTTCTGCGGAACGGTACAACGCAACGCTAAATGTCCTGTGCCACCACAATTCCAACACAAAAGGGTGTTATTATTTGTCTTATTATGAATACGGCTCTTACACCCGAATTCACCATTACTTTGCTCGTCATTACGCGGTCCGCTAAAATTTTCGGACTCGTCCCGGGATAAATTTTCAATTTCTCTTACTGACATATTTTCTTTTGTCAGTATAGAGACGTTTTCGACCTGACCTGAAATTCGTAAGTGAAACTTCACGATCGGGGTTGATATTTCGAAATTTCTATTCGAATTCGCCGCTTCGACGGTACCGCGATCAACAGGGGGTTCTTTTGTAATTTCCTCCACGGTATTGGACCTAAAATCTCTCTCCGTCCGGGAGTCTGCTAATAGTAAGCCATAAGTTGACCTAAATTCCTCCAATTGATCTAAAATCCTAAGTTTGGAGTCTTTATCTTTTATTAATACGGGTTTTGATTTAAATAATCGATTAAAATAATGCGTTAGTTTCGTCTCTATGTTCATTTCTAGATTGGGTTTCTGATCACGCGAAACTTCTAAGCGACCAAGTAACTTTTTAATAATTAACACGCCTTCTTTTAAAGCTGCTAAATCTTCCGCAAAGGAAAACGGATACCATAATAAAATGTATTTTTCACCCTGTTCCTCTTTCATAAGGGCTGATACTAATTCATCGCGTAATTCTCTTAATGAACCGTGAAAAGGTAAACCTCTAATTTTTAATTCGTATTGGACCTCGTCCTTTCGCAACTTGTCCGGTACAATCCTGAATGCCATTATTAATCGAAATGAATAAATTTAATTAAATACAAAAAAGGATTCGCGGAACACGACTCTACTTTGTTCTCTGAACAACTAATGGTAAACGGAAATACAATATTTGATCTTAAAATCGCGATAATTTTCACTTTTAAATTTAAATAGGGGGGCGTTATGGAATCTCGTTAGTCCATTCATGCGCGTCGGTACTATTTTAAAAATTGAAATCTTAATTCAAAACTTCGTGATTTACAAAATTTGACGTAATGTGCCAAAAGGGCTTTCTTGACAGCCGCCTAGTTGAACGCTAAATTATTTTTTTCAACTTACAAAAATTAATTCGGAATTTACTCGATTTACAACAAAAGGAAATTCGATATCATAACATGCCAAAAAGGCTTTATCGATAGCACCACGTTGGCCGCGCCAAATTATTATCCTGTTACACCACGTTCTGCATCCACGACACCTTTCCAACAGGTAATAAAAGGTTGGCTAGCTCAAAGTCGCGAAGGGGTGGGTTGGTAGAAGGAATGAAAGGGTCGTGTGACGGCACGTCGCAAAGCGTGGGTTTCCTATCGACGACCGGGCAATCCTCGATCGCGATTCTAAAAATTGTCAAAATCGGTGTGAATAATTTACACGGGGGGGGAGTTAAGTCAAAATCGGTGGGGTTAATATACACGCGGGAGTTTAAATGGGCGCCACGCATACGAAGAAATGAATCTCTTTGAAGGGGACTGGTTATCACACCTTCCAAGCTGGTACGCGACAACTTGATGATCTTACAGCGAACTCTCACTCCGGAAAAACCTCGCTCAATGACCTTACCTTTACAGGAGGCGAACTTTCCGTTGGTGAAAATAGCTAAATAAACATTAACACAACAATAGTAATAACACACAAAGTTGGGAAATAATAAAAATGTATTAAATAAAATAATATCAGGGGGGAGTTGACAAAGTTTACACAAGATACTATCAAATTTACATGTCTTGTATAAAAATAAATATGTACAGTTGACGGAACCTTCCCGTGTGGTTTCCGTTGCGAAACTAATATTCGTAAAACAATTACTCTTACAAATAATTTGCATGAAAGGGGGGCGTATTGAATACAGCACTCCACCAAAATGAATAGTTACTTAAGCGCAACTTGATAATATTCAAAACTATGATTCATAAAATTGATCATGGAACTTAATCAATGCAATTGATCATCAAAATTCCCAACAACGGGACAAACAAACTTTAGCTACAATACTAAACTTGAAACGTTACGTTAAATTGTTTGGTTACATTCTGAACGCTCGAATGGCGTGGTAAAAGTTACGTTAATAATAGATAATAATATTAAGTTAAATAAAAGGTATACAAAATGGTTGCGATATCGTCTTCCAGGGTTGAACTGAACGTTCATAAACACAACTAATGGTCAATAGGACCAATTAACATCACAATCTTAAAAATATAAAAAGGTTTCTTACTTAATTTGGGTGGTTGATGTTCGACCTCTAGGTAAAGTCGATGACGGGTCCCTCAGGAGTGAGATTTCGTCTTCAGAACGTAGAATGAAGCTGAATGTGATGTCTCAAACCATATCAGAAGGGCAGCGTAATAACCAGCTTCCCAAAAACTCTTCAAATCGGAAGGTGGTGAAATGATAGGGTGGTTCACGCACTGTATTTCACGATAAAATAGGGGTCTCCGTACGAAATAATTCACTATGTTAGTTATTCGCGAAGTGACAAATAATTCAAGCCGGCACTGTCTAAGTAAGAAATGTTAATGTGGTGTCCGATAAAAAAAACGATTGGAATGCACACATGGGTTGGAAGTGCAACACCTGTTTTGTACCATTCGATAAAAGCAATGCTACGTACTTGCCTTATGAGCGGCAAGCAATAACTCGACGTGATTAACGTGATATGCAGATGGTATAAAAAGTCCGATAATTGATTCAATGTTTAGTAACCATGGACGATATTAATTGTTCGATCACTTATTAAATATTAGCAACAATTGACGATATACTGGTTCGATAAAATATTAATTGTTTAACCACAATTGACGGTATTAATGTTCGATAAAATATTAATTGTTTATTAACAATTGACGATATTAATCGTTTAACAACAATTGACGGTATTAATGTTCGATAAAATATTAATTGTTTATTAACAATTGACGATATTAATCGTTTAACAACAATTGACGGTATTAATGCTCGATAAAATATTAATTGTTTATTAACAATTGACGGTATTAATGTTCGATAAAATATTAATTGTTTATTAACAATTGACGATATTAATCGTTTAACAACAATTGACGGTATTAATGCTCGATAAAATATTAATTGTTTATTAACAATTGACGGTATTAATGTTCGATAAAATATTAATTGTTTATTAACAATTGACGATATTAATCGTTTAACAACAATTGACGGTATTAATGTTCGATAAAATATTAATTGTTTATTAACAATTGACGATATTAATCGTTTAACAACAATTGACGGTATTAATGCTCGATAAAATATTAATTGTTTATTAACAATTGACGGTATTAATGTTCGATAAAATATTAATTGTTTATTAACAATTGACGATATTCTGGTCCGATAAAATATTAATTGTTTATTAACAATTGACGATATTAATCGTTTAACAACAATTGACGGTATTAATGTTCGATAAAATATTAATTGTTTATTAACAATTGGCGATATTAATTGTTCAACAGTACCTGCAGTTGACACACACTAATTTTTAGCACCAATGACTTGTATTTATTTAAAGACCTCTAATAAATGTGAGACCTCGATAGTTAATTCCGCTTTTGGAAGCGCTAAGATACGAAAAAGGTAGTATCAGATTCCAAGTGAATCTCTCCGAATATGCAATTTGCAGCTCAATTTATGCATTCTCCCTACTCTGATCTGGGATTTTTCCCACTTACTGATTGATTTGGATCCTTGTAATTGGGTCCTATAAATTTAGAAAGAAGGGAGACGTGATTTAATTGGATAAATGCCTAGAGTGTGAGGGCACACTTTCTTCTTTCTCCATGTAAAGTGTATCGAGAAGTTTGGTACGACACGTGCGAGCAAAACAATTTTTTGCTCGTCTGGTTGGACGAGAAAGGTCTAACTTTTGCACTTTTTACTTGTTTTTATCGAAGTCTGTAATTTCGAAATCGCTATCCTTGCCATGTTAAACCCGAGCACATTTGGCCGCTTATCTGCACATGGTCGAGATAGCAAAACAAAAGGCATTGATTCTCACGAGTTTCAAACATGCACGTGTGTGTCCTTGTATTGACAACTGGCTCGTGATTATGGATCGTATAAAAGTGTCTCTCGATCCTACCTAAAATTTATAGTAATGCATTTGCCTATATTGACGTTTAGTTTGCAACGTTATAGAATAGAGAATTTATTGCCGATGAGGTGAATTATGGATTAATGCTACGTCAACATTATTAACACTTCCTCATCTACCGTATGGTTTATTGTACGTGTATTAAAATATTTGATGATACTTTCCTAACTATACAATTCTTAAGATTATTGTGCATTTGCAAAACGTAAATTTATTAGTTGAGCGAATGTTTCAATCTTTTATATTTACAACCCGACCTAAAAATGTTTTCTCAAAGAGTAATTTTCAACGGATCGATTCGAAATTTAAAATATAAGTTTAATAGATCATAAACGCAAAATCTAAGGGTGCGCCCGATGCGCGGAATAAGGTGACACAGTTTCTCGGATAATTGGGATTCTAGTGTATGTATATTGTTATCAAATATAAGAAATGCATCGTTAGTTATTTTAGTAACAGTAAATTTGATAAAATTTTGAACCTCCCAAAATGAAAAAATTATAATCAAACGAATTGGAAAATCAATGTCTAATCGCGTCTCATATTTTGTCTCACAACATTAAGGATATCTTATAAAATTGAAAATTATTTATTTTGAGAAATTCACATGACAATCCGTGGTAGTCGCTATGTAATTCTTCAAAAATTATCTAAAAGTTTCTGGTATTTCTACGAAGTCTTTGATAATTTTTAAAAATCAATGGCATCAGTATTTAAAAATTAATATTAGAGAAATGAATAAAATACAGCATGAATTGCGGAAAATACATTTTGATATTGAGTTAGGGAGCTGTCAGCACGCAAAATTGGTATAAACTTTGCTACTGATGTAAGCTAAGAATGATCATCACGTATGTTAAAGAAACGATTCGTGCCATATTTAGGTATCAAGTTACTTAATTTTTTCTACAAACATATTAAACTGTATTATATAAACAAGTGTGATATATGAAAAGCTTAATCTTTCCCTTCCTTTCAAGCTAGGGAATTAAATAGATCATGTAAACAAATCCAATCCTTCTGATAGCAATAACTTTTGCAAAAGTAAACTGATTTTAATTTTTCCAGGCGTCGTATTAGATGGATAATTGATGAAGCTACAAATATTTGCATTTCAATTTTTTTTCCTTAAACGTTTAGTTTCTATGCTATAAGTCAAAGTTCAAAAAGTTTGTAGAGAGATTGAGAGATAGATTAATTAAAAATTATTATTAATTATTATTTTTTGGCAAGGAAATACCATTTATTATGAAAGATTCAAATAAATTTATTTTCTGAGCATAGTTCTATTGTTCAACATATAAATTATACATTATTTAGGTTCAATTTTAAATAATGATTCCTATCAAAGTTTTAATTTTTTATTTGACCACAATTTGCAAAATTCAAGTCACAAAACATAACTATTATAAACACAACAAACAAATTTAAGAAAAACAACAATATCCTTTTTATTTCTAAGGAAGCTATTAGCCTCAAATTAAGAATAAAAAATTCATAAAACTGGTTGTTATATAACCCTAGTTTATATTTAAAATTTTTTTTACAAATTATTTTTCTTATCAAATGGCTTAATTTTCTCGAGCCGTTATTATAGAGGCACCTCAAAATTTTCGACACTAAAAACGTATCACCAGTTCGCCCCTGCACGAAAGCTTGACTTAAAACAATTATTTATTTTGTTGGCAATTTTTTTTTCATTTCACTAATTACATTTTAAAATTAATTCTCGCAAAAATTAATAATTACTTTATAATGTACTAGAAATTTTGCTTTATGCATTAACAAAATGTGACATAAAATTAAGAAGAGCAGATCAAATTTGTTTTTAAGACGAGAACTTAGTTAAACTTCTATTTAGTTAATGAAACCGGAAGTCCCTGAAAATCAGGGTTTACTTCTAATTTGCTAATTACTCGGGTTCATTTATCATGTTTATAGAAAATACAATTTGAAGTTTTAAATTGGAGCCTTTTCATAATTTGAAGGATCGCTGTAGTAGTGAACATTTTCAGCGCTTCGAGCTCTTTCTTTACTAACTCGATATTGTTACAAGGTCTCGATTTTCTTGTAATATGTGTTTTACACACAACACAGCGATGATAAGCGTTACGTTAAGTTCTAAAATATTTTGGCTTATAGTCTCTAGAGAATGGGCACGTTAAAAGTTTCATAATAAAGGTTCTTCGGAAAAGCTCGACTTGTATTTTCAGCAACTTTATTAAAAAATAAGTTAATTAAAAATTGTTTAAAGCAGATCTTAATATAATTTCAAACTTAATTAACTACTCGGCTACACTACACCAGTTCAATTAAGCCATTGGAAACTAACTGCTTGATCAGAAATGAATGATTAGTCGAAAGCCAATCTAATGGAAACTTGACTGCTTCATTGCAAAAACAACACTTCGGCACCCGAGATTAAATAAACATTTAATGTAATTAAATAAAATGAAAATAAAATTTAAGTGCAGTCCACGTTTCGCTCGAGATACTCTTAGTAAAAATTAAGGATTCCGAAAACATGTGAAAAATATGACACGCGTCTTAAACAAGAAAAAGGATCGTAAGGAGCTATCTAAATAGATCAAGTGTATTATAGAAGACGGTAGCCTCGTGTAGAATTCAAAATTAAACGATATCGATTGAATTTTTTCTCAAATTTTTTTAGAGCAGCTTTTCGAAAGCTCTTGGTGAACAAAAACAAACAACACCGGGCTTAAAATGTAGTAAAGTCCTTGGCCGTACTTACGCTTATGCTTAATAATTATCCTTTTAGCTGTAAATCACTGTATTGTCATATTAAATTTTGCACCAGGTTTGAGCACCAACACGACGATAAGAGTTCCGATTTTATTTCAAAATACATCCACCGTTACCTACCTACAATATGATACTGTGCCCGAGATACCAACTAACATTTCTCCCTCCATTCTTACTCGCAGTGTTGTAATCCCACCCCAATTACCCTGTATAGTAAAGTTCTGCGCTCAACTTGTTGATTCATAAATATTAAGGGTAAAAAATTATAATATCAGACACTACAAATGAAGAAATCAAACTATTCTCGAGCGCTTTTCATTAAAAGTTGTAAAAACACTCGAGCAAACGTCCGCTTTGGAGTAAGTGAATTTTGTTACGTGTGTGTTACGTAAACGTAACGTCGTTTGGGAAGAAAAACTTAAAAGCACATTTCAACTTGCAGCCAGTAAACGTCAACTTTGTTTTACTACAAGTTTGATCACTTTCGTGAACTTCTTTTGCACCTTTTCTAAAAATCTGCAGTAAAAACGACTTGAATGAGATTATAAATTTCTGACACGAAAACTTACTCACGGTGGACTGGAAGAAAAGCTCGCGACGCCTCATCAACAAATTCCGTTGGTCATAGAATTTCGTGTGGCTTTACACCTAGAGTAAAGGGAATAAACATGAAAGTTAATTTTTCAGTTAAACTTAATCTGTTTATTTGAGGAGTAAAATGAAAAACAAGTCATTAGTTTCACTTAAAAGGAATAAGTACTAAAATTTCTTAATTAATTCGTAAAACAAAAGGGAAATGGTATTATTAGTGGAGAAAATAGAAAAAGCTCTGGAGCTTTAGAATTCATGATGCTTAAGTTGTCTCCGCCACACCATTGACCGTCTTTAGAAGTGGTGCGTCAAACGATCCTTTTAGGTTTCTCATTAGCGACCGCTCTTCCATTCAATCCTAATTCAATTTCTTACAAAAGTGTAGTTAAGTTTGCGAAATAGACACCAAAATATATTTTGGAATATTAATAACATATTTTAATTAAATTAAACTTCAACGGTATGTATACCAAAAAATGATCTCCAAGGTTGTAAGAGAAATGAGAATATTAATTTTAGTATGTAAAGTAACTTATTCGCAACCCCTAAAGCTATCAAATTCATGTAAATATTATTATGATATCAAACGCAATCTTGTAAATCACTTTATGCAGATGTTATAAAAATATTTAATTGATTTTAAAGTCAAATAAGTTTGAAACCATAGCAAACAAATGTGTAAAACCGAGTTGAATTCTCATTATGCAAATATTTCCATAACAAGAGGCTTAAGTAAACAATAAATCACAAATCTCGCAAAACAATGGACTGCCCACGAAAATGAGAAGGTGTGCGAACAACTCGTAATGTTATTGAGATTTGGTTTTTATTCCGTTTCAAAAGCTTTCATTGTTTTTTCAAGCTGTAAACACAATTTGCGATAAACTTTTCTATAAAGATAATCAAACCGAAAGCTTACATCGGCAGCAATTTGTGTTAATAATTTAATTTATTATGGTTAATCCGTTATTGTGAGATCTTTATTATGCCTACCATTATATTAATAAAGCAGATAAAGGTCATCGATCTGGTCTGCTAGGAGAGAGATAAAATTCACGGATTACAAAATTAACACAAACTATTATACCAAATTTATGCAAAATTGCTAATAATTTAATTGATATTATTAAAAATTTATATACCGCCCCAGTTCATTCAAAAATTGTACATATTCTCTAAAATTATGCATAACTAACACCAAATTGATCCACGGCTGGATAATTTAAATTTTGCGCTTATTAAACATAAAATGTAACTGGAAACTTTTATGTTGAGGATGAAATAAAAATAAAAGATTTATTTCAAAATTTTATTCTGAATAAAAAAGGGTGAATTTTTAACGGATATTGATTGATGGAGATATAATAGGGAAGATGCATAAATTTTTTTTATAGCGTAGTTGGATCAAAAATAACTAAATATACTAATTAATGCTATTTAATTTATTTATTTTCGTTTTGATAATAATTTAAAAAATATTTAAAAATCCGTCAATTTGAATTGAACGAAACGACCGCGCAATTTTCCAAGTGACTGATGACGTCACAAGTTAAATTTTACATTCATTTATGTTATTTTTCTGTGGTTTTGTGCTTTGAAAGTTGAAGTTTGTTAGTGTTAAAGCTGTTATTTATCATAATTAAATCAATTAAAAACAAGAAAGTTAAAAAAGTACTCTACATGAGTAGAATAAACATGAAAGTGAGGTTATTGCAAGCAAGCAAGCAAACGCGTTGCGTTTAAAGTCACATGATTTATTTTAAATTATCATTGAATTTTAAAATGGATTATTTATAACAAAATACAATAAATAGAAGTTATTTTTGCTGATTTGATATTTAATATATAGGATTAATCGGAAAATACTGTTTTAACTAAATTTTTTTATTCATGCATGTTCCCCATTGGTACAATCGTAAATAATTTGCGTACCACCATCGCCAGATAAGGAAATGCTGTTGTATACTCTTCTAGGACTTTTTTTCTCATAATACCGACATTATGCGTCGATTAGGAGTTCACATAGGCGAAAAACCATTACAGTAATTATCAGAGTTAAAATAATTGTTAGCAGCAACAAAATTTTAGTTGGGAAATTTTAAGCGGCCCTCCAGCAATTTGAGAATAATCATTTTTAGAAAAATAGGATTTTTCAACACCGTAATAAGGCTTTAAAACATCAAGGATATTCGAGGTAATGTGGAGACTTGAAAAAAAGTTGTTATGAACCCAACATTTTTTAGGAAAGTAAATTATATTTTAGAATTCATGTTTTTTTATTATTAACAAAAGACAATTTCAAATAAAAAGTTGTAAAATCTTAATATTTAAATCCTTGGAAGATAAAATAAAATTTTTGAAATTCTCAAATTTAAGAATAGATATTATGATATATTTTTTCAGTCTCCATGGTTTAGAAAACCCGACGCTGAAAATCTGGACATAATTTAGCAATGAAATTCGTTATACGAATGAAAAATTACTAACAAAAAAATTTCATATTTGGCAAAAATGAATGTCAGTCAACAAGGTTTTTCAATGTTTAGTTAACTAAAGGATAAAAAACACCGCATAGGACTACCTAAAATAATTAAAGTGAATTTATAATATAATTTTGAAGGAATTTATAATTTAATTTAATCAAATGAATAAAGTTTTTCCTTTATTACGATGCAGTTTTCTCATTATTTTAGAGACTAATACAACATAATAATTCTTTTAATGTTTCATAAAACTATTATATATAATTTTAATTATAATAAATATAATACAATTACATATAAATAAATAAAATAAAATAAACTTAATGCACTCTTCTTGTAGTGGGAATTATTTAATTTATTATTTTTTGCTAAACCAGCAAGATAAGAGTCTACGATGGTCGATACTTTCCTTTCTGATTAAAAGCAAAAAGCGAACAAGTCAAAACAAAGAGATTTTGAGGCAGACCCACATCGAAATCTCGCGGTGGCACCTTCACCCTCTACTCAAAGGGGTGGAATGCGCAATTGAATATTTTATTTCTTTTCTCAAAAATGGGAAGACATAGAGACTTGCAGTTTGCGTCAATCGATATGAAATAACATTTTACATTCGATACCTAGTTTTTAATTGGTCAAAACTTGTTCACATGTTCTCCATTACTGGATGAAAATGACCAACGCAAGTAAGAATGGGTGCTGAATAAAAATTTGGTAAATTTGATAGACCAAATTTCTGGTTAAATTTCTTTGCCGCAACGAACCAAAATCAGAATGCTTTGGCACATTTTCCCTGTATGTGAAGTAAAGAACGCTAAAAAATCGGGGAAATAAGGATAACGAATTATACAATGCTCTACTCAGGTGAAAAGAAATAAGGTAGGAATGGTGTAGGTTTCATAATGGAGAGAAGCCATGTAAATGACGTAATGGAATTTGAGCTAATAAACGGAACACTGATATATGTTATAATTAAAGGCTACCAAGTGAATTTATCGGTAATAAATGCATACGCATCGACGGAGGATGCAAATGATGAGGAAAAACAGTAATGTAGGAGGAAATCGAAAAATTGTAAAAAAATTCCAAAGAGAGATGATTTGATACTACTGCGTAATTTTAATTCACAAATTGGAAAAGAGGATATATCAAGGATGTGGCTGGAAAGCAGAACAAACGATAATGGAAAGAAGCTGTGTATAATCCAGCAACGCGCAACGTCGTGTAATTTAAGGATAGTAACCACACAAAAAAGCACAAACAAACGTGGATGAGACCCAGAAGTGATGAAGGGATGAATCAAGTTGATCATAATATGTGACCTGGTTTATAAAAAGGGGGCTTAGGTGTCAAAAAATCATTTTCCACTTTTTTGCCGATTCGGATAGAGTTTGAGACGCTCTTTCACATGGTGAAAACCAGAAAGTCATAATTTGTTTAATTGTTTTTGAAAAGAAATAATTGTTTCTTGTATATTCTCGATCATTTTTCGTGGTATAATTGTTTGGCATTTGTTATTACAACAATCTTCTGAGAGAAATTTGGTTACCAGCTCCTCTTCCGCTTCATCGACAGCAGATACATCCATCCTAACGAAACTTTGTTCCATATCATCTTCTGCTTTAGACAAATGTAGTTCATCATCATCGCCTAGTTTTTTACATTTAATAGCTGTTTTCTCGATAACTTGTTTTCGCATGTAAGCTCCCTTTTCATGGAACAGGTCACAATTATATTAGTGGCTAAAAGAAAAACATTTAAAATAACTGACGCACGATCATAATATCAAGGTACAGGCGTATATAGTCATAATGGAAGTCAAAATGGGTAAGATCAATGCAAACACAAGACAGGAAAAACCGAAAAACAACGGATTGGCAATAGAAAGGCTGAATGGTGAAAATAACCAGAAGAAATATGCCCAAGTGTTCAGAGAAGAGATGATTCATAAAAAACAAAGTTAGAGTATGGAAGAAGAATGGAACAATATTAGAAGCAGCATACTGAGAGCAGCAGAAAAGGCAACTGGACAAAACGATGAAAACATTAAAAATTAACAATAAAAACGAAAACAGAAAGGACAACAATGGATTGAAGCGATGATGACAGACATAGAAAAAATGCATAAAACCCTAAGGGAATTCTTCAAAAAACAAGAGAACAGAAAATCAACAACATACCCGAAGTAAAAGGAATAAAAGACATAAAAGGAAATATGAAGAAAAATAAATCAACATGTGGAGATAATATTTCAAAAAATTACTTAGGCCCAGTTGTTCAGTTTCGGGTTATATTTTAACCTAGGTTATTTTCCATAGAAATGATTGTTTCAAGAATTGTTTCCATGGAAAATAATTCAAGTTAAAATATAACCTAATACTGAACAACTGGGCCTTAGTGTAGTGTAACGATCCAGATCGTCACACGTAGCTTCGGCTTTATTTTCACGAAATTTCAACTTTCCCACGGCGCTATTTGTTTTTGCCTCAGAGCAAAATAGCGACCTTTTTCTTGTGACCAGTTTCGACGTCTATGGCTCCAGGAACCTTCACGTTGCTTCCAGTCGAACCGTCATGACTTCACGAGGAGTTTTCCCGGAAGTATAATTATGATCAATTAGTTTTGGTCACAAACTACGTACCTCTTTATAAGGACTGGAATTTCCTTAGGTCCCCAGATGAGTTAATCCTATTTTTTAGATTTTTGAGACAGTGCGCTTCGCTCTGCCGAATAACTCATCGAGCATTTTTTCACTAATCCAGCTTTAGGCGTTTTGGAAAAAGTTTTTCTTTGTCGGTTGTGATTTTTGCCGATTTTCCAAAACAAGCCGGGATAGTGCCCCGAATCGAAAACCATGGTTAATACCTACACCGCACTATAGCCCGTCTATGTTTTTATTTTTTCATGTGTGCGTTTTTTAATTTTATGAAGTAGCGGTAGGGATAATGAAAGTCCAGGAGATTTTTACTCCCGTAATAACCTTTTTATTCTTTCACCACCACCAATAGCTTTGAGTAGTCGGCTATTCACGAAAGATAATTCTGTATATATTTTAGTAGAGATTTTTTTAAATCCTTAGTTTTCCATTTTCCAATTTAGTTTTCTTTTACAATAGCTGTAGGCAGCTATTGATTTGGCGAGGGGGTATGTAACTATCCAGATCGTCACACGTAGCTTCGGCTTTATTTTCACGAAATTTCAACTTTTATTTTAAAGATATTCATTTCAACTTTCCAACCAATGAGATCGATTTGTGATCCGAACGGTCATAAATGGACTGCGCGGAGGTTTACAAGCAGGTTCGATTAAGCCAAATCGAGAATGACAGTCGTAGAATATTTCAGCTCAACATTTTTAATAATTTTTAATAGTTTCAAACTTTATTGAAGACCAAAGTTTAGAAGTTTGTGTAAATCAAACCAGTGCGTACGAGTGAAGTGTTATCTTTTAGCTTTCACATCGCCGTTATGATCAAAAATCGATTTCCAAGTTCGATAATTTCATTTGCCAATACGCCATTTTTGGAAAGAAAGACCGACATTATTTCTAAATCCGGACCGATAGCCATACATATCTGCCATTACGTTGAAGTTGCCTGTTTTAACATTCGGTACAACTCCAATAACCGTGGGCAATCCGGAGGGTTGCTAACAACCCCAATAAAGAAGAGGTTCGATCACCCGCATATCAATCTGCGCAATTTAGTTCGCCAACAAGAAAACCTTAACCATCTTGAAATTTCAAGGGCATCCGATTTGGTGTACATCTGTTTACAAACTTTCCAAAAATCGTGTACATTATCAATAAACTTTATACCGAACACAGCTGAGGAATCAAACATAAATCTGGTGATATTAATATCGAATTTAATTACTTTTTTAAATAATTCAGAACAATAGCTACAAATTTTATGGTTTTAACAATTTCATACATGTGTGTTTTCTTAACTACTTGTAGATTAATCATTTATCGACAGAAGTCCTGTTGACTTTTATGAGGAACGAAGGCATGCCATCGGATCTGACCCAACGAAGTAAAGTAAACATCTTGAACAAAAAGAACGTAAGTAAATTTAAGAATTACTCACTGTGTAAATTGTATAACAACCAAACTATTACGCACGTAGCTAACCATTTTGTAACCTGCTTATTTAATCTTAACCTACCCTCTGTAGGAATAGTAGTTAGTTTTTTCCTGCTTTTGAGTAGAATTAGAGCGTCCTTTTTAACGCTAATTTTTCACAAAGTAATAAAATTCATAGTAACACCAGAAGCGTGTAAAGATTCACCTAGAACACCACTCAGCGAAACCATTGCGACATCGATTGATTCGCCGGACTATTTTGTATATATTGTGTCACCTTATTACGCGCATCGGGCGCACCCTTAGATTTTGCTTTTATAATCTATTAAACTCATATTTTAAATTTCGAATCGATCCGGTGAAAATTATTCTTTGAGAAGACATTTTTAGGTCGGGTTGTAAAAATAAAAGATTGAAACATTCGCTCAACTAATAAATTTACGTTTTGCAAATGCACAATAATCTTAAGAATTGTATAGTTAGGAAAGTATCATCAAATATTTTAATACACGTACAATAAACCATACGGTAGATGAGGAAGTGTTAATAATGTTGACGTAGCATTCATCCATAATTCACCTCATCAGCGATAAATTCTCTATTCATTAACGTAGCAAACTAAACGTCAACTCATACCTATATTTTACTATAATCTTTCAAACGACTGAGAGAAACTTTTATGCGATCCATAAATCCACGTCGGCCGTCGATACAAAAAACGGGCACGTGCGATGGTAAGACCATGTGAACGAAGGCATTCGACATCGTTATCTTAGACAGGCATCGACTTGCAAACCCATGTGTTAATTTTTAACATGGAAAGCATAGCGATTTCGCAATTTTAAAACTTCGATAAAAACCAACAAAAAGTGCAAAAGATAGACCCTTTTCGTCCGACCAGACGAGCAAAAAATTGTTTTGCTCGCACGTGTCCTGCAAAACTTCTCGATACACTTTGCATGGAGAAAGAAGAAAGTGTGCTCTCACGCTTTAGGTATTGTCCAATTAAATCGCATATCCCTTCTTTCTAAATTCAGAGGACCCAATTACAAGGATCCAAATCAATCATTAAGTGGGAATAATCCTACATTATGGAAGGGAAAATGCATAAAAGGGACTGCAAGTTGCATATTCGAGGAGATTCACTTAGAATCCGATACTACCTTTTCGTATCGTAGCGCTTCCAAAAGCGGAATTAAAATACCGAGGTCTCACATTTATTAGAGATCCTTAAATCAATACTAGTCATTTGTGCTAAAAATTTATTGTGCGTCAACTGCAGGTATTATCGAACAATTAATATCGTCTATTGTTGTTAACATTTAATACGTTATCGAACATTAATATCGTCAATTATTGCTAAACATTTAATACGTTATCGAACATTAATATCGTCAATTGTTGTTAAACATTTAATACGTTATCGAACAATTAATATCGTCTATTGTTGTAAACATTTAATACATTATCGAACAATAATATCGTCAATTGTTACTAAACATTTAATACGTTATCGAACAATAATATCGTCAATTGTTGCTAAACATTTAATACGTTATCGAACATTAATATCGTCAATTGTTGTTCAACATTTAATACGTTATCGAACAATTAATACCGTCAATTATTGCTAAACATTTAATCGGTTATCGAACATTAATATCGTCAATACAGCAAAATATTTGCCGCTTAGAGGTAATTACGTAGCATTTCTTTTATCGGTATGGTATAGAACAGGTGTTGCACTACGAACCCATGTGTGCAGTCCAATCGTTTTTTTTATCAGACACCACATTGACGATTCTTATTTATACAGTGCCGGCTTTAACCAATTGCAATTTCGCGAATAAATATTCCAGTGTATTATTTCGTACTGAACCCCTATTTATCGCGTTACGGAGAGTGTAATCACCCCGCCATTTCACCGCCTTCCGATTTGAAGAGGTTTTGGGAGTTGGTTATTACGCTGCCCTTCTGGTATGGTTTGAGACATCGCATTCAGCTCTATTCTACGTTCCGAGGACGAATCTCACTCCTGAGGGACCCGTCATCGACTTTACCTAGAGGTCGAACATCAACCACCCAAATTAAGTAAGAAACCTTTTTATATTTTTAAGATTGTGATGTTAATTGGTCATATTGACCACTAATTGTGTTTATGAACGTTCAGTTCAACCCTGGAAGACGATATCGCACCCCTTTTGTACCTCTTTTGTGTTATTTAAGGTTGTTATCTATTATTAACGTAACTTTTACCACGCCATTCGAGCGTTCAGAGTGTAACCAAACCATTTAACGTAACATTTCAAGTTTAGTATTGTAGCTAAAGTTTGTTTTTCCCGTTGTTGGGAATTTTGATAATCAATTGCATTGATTAAGTTTCATGATCAATTTTATGAATCACAGTTTAGATGTCATCGAGTTGCATTTAAGTAACTAGTAATTTTGGTGGAGCGCTGTATTCAATACGCCCCCCCTTTTTTACGTATGAACTTTCGGGATCATACCTTGCATATTAACCGTTTGTATTTTTGTAAGAATAATTGTTTTACGAGTATAAATTTCGCGACGGAAACCACACTGAAAGGTTCCGCCGACTGTACATATTTATTTTTATACAAGACATGTAAATTTGATAGAATCTTGTGTAAACTTTGTCAACTCCCCCCTGATATTATTTTACTTAATACATCTTTATTATTTCCCAACTTTGTGTGTTATTATTATTGTTGTGTTAATGTTTATTTAGCTATTTTCACCAACGGAAAGCTCGCCTCCTGTAAAGGTAAGGTCATTGAGCGAGGTTTTTCCGGAGTGAGCATTCGCCGTAAGATCATCAAGTTGTCGCGTACCAGCTTGGAAGGTGTGATAACCAGTCCCCTTCAAAAAGATTCATTTCTTCGTATGCGTGGCGCCCATTTAAACTCCCTCGTGTATATTAACCCCACCGATTTTGACTTAACTCCCCCCCTGTGTAAATTATTCACACCGATTTTGACAATTTTTAGAATCGCGATCGAGGATTGCCCGGTCGTCGATAGGAAACACACGCTTTGCGACGTGCCGTCACACGACCCTTTTATTCCTTTCACCAACCCACCCCTTCGCGACTTTGAGCTAGCCAACCTTTTATTACCTGTTGGAAAGGTGTCGTGGATGCAGAACGTGGTGTAACAGGCCAATAATTTGGCGCCCAACGTGGGGCTATCGAGAACCCCTGCCTATCGAGAAGCCCTTTTGGCACATCGTATCGAATTTTTGTTAGTTAATTAAGTAAATTCCAAATTAATTTTTGTAGGTTAAAAAAAAATAATTTGCACCCAACTAAGTGGCTATCGAGAAAGCCTTTTTGGCACATTACGTCAAATTTTGGAAATCACGAAGTTTCGAATTAAGATTTCAATTTTAAAAGTAGTACCGACGCGCATGAATGGACTAACGAGATTCCATGACGCCCCCCTATTTAGAATTAAATGCAAGATTTATCGTGATTTTAAGATCAAATATTTTGTTTCCGTTTACCATTAGTTGTTCAGAGAGCAAAGTAGAGTCGTGTTCCGCGAATTTTTTTGGTATTCAATTAAATTAATCCATTTCGATTTATAATGGCATTCAGGATTGTACCGGACAAGTTACGAAAGGACGAGGTCCAATACGAGTTTATTGTTATCGATGTGGTCGGACTAATGAAACCACAAAAACTTGTCCCCATTGTAACTCCGGACAGAGTAGGACCAAGAAAAAAATCGTTGCAGGGCATAATGCTCCAAAAAAGAGATTAAAGCCCCGATTTTTAATATTAAGATTTTTGCGTGTGTTTGTTTTTCGTGTGAATGTATGAATGAATTTTTTGTGCGTGTATTTCGTTGCGAATGCATTTAGTCATTAGTAATAGTTGTTAAGCTTTTTGTTGTACTTTTTAGAAAATGTCATCATAACATTTTATATTTCGCTTTGTTTTTATTGCGTGTTTGTTAGGTTGAATCGAGGAGGTCAGGTCTGGTGCGGACCACCGCTGACTGTAGACCGAAACAACCTACATTTTTTTTACCGGTTCGTAATACCGTTTTGGCGTGTACAACCCTTATTGTCCCGTGCATGACGTAAAACTGCGAACACCCTTACCGCCCTAACGTGGCGATGATATCGCAACCCTTAAATTTTGTTGAAAACTCTTACTTGTCACTCAACTTAGTTTAAAGTTTTTTTTCGTTTCACCATTTTTTTTTGTGTGAACCCTTACCGTCTATATCGGACGTTGAAAGTCTACCCTGTATTTCGCAACCCTTTCTGTAGAACGAAAACCACCCTAACGCACAATCCCTTAACAATGCCACCCTCCCTCACATCGAAAATTTTAGTAACAAATTTTTATTAGCCTTCAGCAATTAACGATGAAAGATTTTAAGCTGCGTCTTCTACGCACCGTTACGCATTATCACTGCGTACCATTTATAGCGAACCTTGTTTTTTTTATTTCCATCTTTAGCATATAGCGATAGAAAGTTTTTTTGTTGTGCCTAGCACACATGTTCACATCTAGATCAAGTATGTTTAAGTACGCATGTTATATACGCACTCGTTTCCATACGTATTTTATGCTAGTAACACCGTACACTCATTACGCATTTTTTTGTTTGCATGTGTCTCGAACAAGACACAAAGCGTTTCGTACGCATTCTTACGCTTTACTACGGGTCACGCACTTACGCACCTCATTAGGTTACGCATTTATTTTTTTTTACTTTTTTGAATTTAGTTTCAAGGTTCAATCTTCGAAGTTAGTTTTGTGGGTGTAGTCTTGGAAATTTTACGCACACATTTTAGTGGATTAGTAAAAGTTTTTTTTTGACTTTCATTTGCAGACGTATTTCCGAATTTTGAGTTTGATCTAGAGCAGTTTGAGTTATTGTTAACTTCAAGTTTTTTTAAGGTAAACATTTTTGAATTTCATGTTACCATTTGAGTTAAAGTTTTTTTTGAATTTAACGTCAAGTTTTTTTAATTAACGTAAACATTTTAAATTTAATAGTGATACTTAAATTATATCGACCCTTGAGGCCAATCTTTTTTCGTTTAACGTCAAGTTTTTTTTGAATTGAGATGAACATTTTGAATTTAATATCGGCCTTTGAAGCCAAGTTTTTTTCAGTTTAACGAAAAGTTTTTTTCGAATTGAGGGGAATTTTTTTTGAAATTAATGGAATGTTGTTTTGAATTTAATCAAAGGTTTTTCAAACTTGATTAATAGTTTTTCAAATTAGATTGAAAGTTTTCAAATTCAGTTGAAAGTTTTTTTTGAATTTAAGTTAAAGTTTTTTAAAGTTTTTTTGAAGTTTGACGTCAGTTAAAGTTTATTTTTGAGTTTTTTTTGAATTTAAAGTTTAACGTAAAGTTTTCTTTGGTGAATCAAATCAATCAAAGAGTTTTTGAATCCCAGTCCATTGAGACATTTTTCTTTAAGTTAGTGGTAGGGTAACATCTAGTTATCATTTCGGGTTGAGGTCAGTGCGTCACTGTCGCTTCATACACACTGACCATGTCTTTTTGTCAATCGCACGACGTTAACTTGCCCCCACCATCCCTCACCGTTCTTTCCTGGTATCGAGTACCGTTTAAAATAGATTTGTTTTTCGTTTTTTTTCTCGTTTTCGTTTTTGAGATTAAAAATTAAGATCAGGGCTGAGAATGCAATTGCAGTAGACATTGCCTCATGCCGTGTTGTATTGTTTGGACTTGTGTCCAATTTCGGACAAATCATTTGTCGCAACACACCCTTTAGGGGAAGTTTTTTAACACACCCTGGAAGGAAAATTTTACCGAATTTTATTTTTTTTGTAGTAAGGTTGTCATAGTTAATAGTTGTTTAGAGTGACCCACTTCTCATCGAGCTATCGAATTATCATGCTGGACATAGTTCCACTGCTAGATAAACATTTTTTTTGGACGTTGATCCACAGTTGGATAACGATCCAAACCCCAGGGTTATAAAGTAATTTCGTGGACTTAGTCCATTCCCCGGTGAATGATCGTCCCATTTATTTTTTTGGCGGATGAAAATCTGCCCCAAAGGAACCTTCTTAGCAAGGGAATTTTGCACAGAAGTAGGGGTTATAACTCGAAGCAACACTCTGGGAAATTTACCTTTTTGTTAGGGAATAATAGATTGACTACAACTATGCTACACGGTCATAACACCTGCCGGTCTAAGGAAGAACAAACCCATTAGGGGTGAACTTGTAAATTTGATCCGTTCATCCCAGAGGCATATATTTTGACGCCTCTCAACTTTTACCACGTACTCGGGTCCAACCCAAGCTAGAGTTCGGCGTTTCTGTTTGTGATTGTGGGTCTCACGGCAAGCGAACGATCCCGTGACTTCGCGAACCGCCCTCTCTTGCAACGGTCACAACGGCTTAAGATTGTTTAAGACTTGGGACGTGGAACATTTTTTTCTGTGTAATTTTTTTTGTCTCGCGCTTTTAGTATGTAAGGATTAGTTTAGATTTCGGTTTAGGTAGTATTAAGTTCAGCCTAGGTTTCGGTTTAGTTAATTTTAGGTATCGGTTTAGTTAGCGTAAAGTTTGGGTATTTTTAAGCTAGTTTTAAGTCAGTAAGGTTAAGGGAGATATTTGTTATGTCCTTATCGTACGACATAAAACTACGTGCCCCCAAAGTATAAACGGGTCATTTTTCTTTTGCTTCATTGTTTATCTCGCGTGTCATTTTTGTAATCCCGAGTTTTTTTTGTTTTGAATTTTTAGTCATGTCATTTTGTAATCTCGAATTTTTTTTTTTGAATTTTCCGTCAACCATTTAAGAAATTATTTTACATGAAGTTATAGGGTACGCTTAGCGATCCATTGGGATTAGTCACCCAGTAAATCGTGCAGTAAGCCAAGTATCGACTGGTGTTGCGTTAGATCGACTACCTAGTGTCAACATTAGTCATGCGTTAATTTCGTAGTCACTTTAGGCCTTTTGGAGAAATATTATTTCTCACATTCGTCAGTTTCATATAGTAGAGTCACTTCATATATTTTTCAGCAAACATTTAGGTGCAACCCGGACGGTTGTCACCATTTCGAATTTTAATCAGTTACGTATATTTTTTTTGTTGGTAACTTTTTTTTCCGTGTATAAGATAACTTTAGTCCCGTTTAAATTAATCAACCCCCCCCCGCCTACCGAATTAGATAGAACCGGCATTGTAAATTTGATCCAGCCGTCGTTCAACTTCTAATCCCCCCCCCTTATGTTACATGCTATTATCTTTTGTGGCCTTGTACCCTAGTGGATACGTTCCACTGGTACAACGTCCCCGTCTTGCACTAACACTACCTGTGCAAGACAACATTTAGAGTGAAGTTTTCTCCGGTGCCGATCACCGCAGGACTTCTCAATAAATGGACGATGTATTTTGCGCATCAAGACTCACCACTAGCGTTGGTAGAGTCAACCAAGCTTTGATAGCTTCTTTTTTTTGTGGCGATAGATTGTGTAGGTCCACGGTTAGGCCCCACGATTTTTTTTTGTATTTAATGAAAGCTCCCGTTTACATCAGTGTGGTTCAAGGACGTTCCCTTCGACTACACTGATGAAAGCAAACCATCCCGACCCGTACCGTCAACTATGCCCCACGAATATTTTTTATTCAGTGGAAACCATCTCAATTTTTTTTTCTCGCCCCCCATCATTACCTCTTCTCTCTCTTCCGATCATCTCGTCCGGATCGAAGTCATGAGGAAGGTTAGTGATCTCTCAAACGGCTTTGTAAATTTGATCAAGCTAAGCGCAAGTTTTTTTTCTCTGTTTCACCAACGATAACTGATAAAACAGACAGTCCCCATCTACTGAAGTGCATCAAACGGCTTTTGTAAATATGATCCAGCCAAGCACACGTCTTTTTTTACTCTGTTTTTTCAACGATATTGAAAAAGGCAGACAGTCCCCATCGACTGAACATTTAAGAGAAGGCTTTGTAAATATGATACGCCGATGAAGTGTTACCTCAGCTCAGGTCTACCTTGATCTAGAGTCCGGTGTCTTCACAGACATTTGTGGGTCCCACGGCCAGCGAATGATCGCGTGATTTCGCGAACCGCCCTCTCATGTAGGAGTCACTACGACGCACGGATTGATTAAGCCTAGGGTTAGGTGAACCTTCTCTCTCTTTTCCCGGCATATACGTATAGTCTAGTCACTAGTTGAGTAGCTATCTCATTACTACAAGTGTTGATGGTTTATCGCAGGACAGTTTTTGTTTCGGTTGAGGTTGCGCGCGTCCCAGTTGAAGAGTAGTTAGGGATAACAACTCTTGACGTAAGGGGAGTGTCACCTTATTACGCGCATCGGGCGCACCCTTAGATTTTGCTTTTATAATCTATTAAACTCATATTTTAAATTTCGAATCGATCCGGTGAAAATTATTCTTTGAGAAGACATTTTTAGGTCGGGTTGTAAAAATAAAAGATTGAAACATTCGCTCAACTAATAAATTTACGTTTTGCAAATGCACAATAATCTTAAGAATTGTATAGTTAGGAAAGTATCATCAAATATTTTAATACACGTACAATAAACCATACGGTAGATGAGGAAGTGTTAATAATGTTGACGTAGCATTCATCCATAATTCACCTCATCAGCGATAAATTCTCTATTCATTAACGTAGCAAACTAAACGTCAACTCATACCTATATTTTACTATAATCTTTCAAACGACTGAGAGAAACTTTTATGCGATCCATAAATCCACGTCGGCCGTCGATACAAAAAACGGGCACGTGCGATGGTAAGACCATGTGAACGAAGGCATTCGACATCGTTATCTTAGACAGGCATCGACTTGCAAACCCATGTGTTAATTTTTAACATGGAAAGCATAGCGATTTCGCAATTTTAAAACTTCGATAAAAACCAACAAAAAGTGCAAAAGATAGACCCTTTTCGTCCGACCAGACGAGCAAAAAATTGTTTTGCTCGCACGTGTCCTGCAAAACTTCTCGATACACTTTGCATGGAGAAAGAAGAAAGTGTGCTCTCACGCTTTAGGTATTGTCCAATTAAATCGCATATCCCTTCTTTCTAAATTCAGAGGACCCAATTACAAGGATCCAAATCAATCATTAAGTGGGAATAATCCTACATTATGGAAGGGAAAATGCATAAAAGGGACTGCAAGTTGCATATTCGAGGAGATTCACTTAGAATCCGATACTACCTTTTCGTATCGTAGCGCTTCCAAAAGCGGAATTAAAATACCGAGGTCTCACATTTATTAGAGATCCTTAAATCAATACTAGTCATTTGTGCTAAAAATTTATTGTGCGTCAACTGCAGGTATTATCGAACAATTAATATCGTCTATTGTTGTTAACATTTAATACGTTATCGAACATTAATATCGTCAATTATTGCTAAACATTTAATACGTTATCGAACATTAATATCGTCAATTGTTGTTAAACATTTAATACGTTATCGAACAATTAATATCGTCTATTGTTGTAAACATTTAATACATTATCGAACAATAATATCGTCAATTGTTACTAAACATTTAATACGTTATCGAACAATAATATCGTCAATTGTTGCTAAACATTTAATACGTTATCGAACATTAATATCGTCAATTGTTGTTCAACATTTAATACGTTATCGAACAATTAATACCGTCAATTATTGCTAAACATTTAATCGGTTATCGAACATTAATATCGTCAATACAGCAAAATATTTGCCGCTTAGAGGTAATTACGTAGCATTTCTTTTATCGGTATGGTATAGAACAGGTGTTGCACTACGAACCCATGTGTGCAGTCCAATCGTTTTTTTTATCAGACACCACATTGACGATTCTTATTTATACAGTGCCGGCTTTAACCAATTGCAATTTCGCGAATAAATATTCCAGTGTATTATTTCGTACTGAACCCCTATTTATCGCGTTACGGAGAGTGTAATCACCCCGCCATTTCACCGCCTTCCGATTTGAAGAGGTTTTGGGAGTTGGTTATTACGCTGCCCTTCTGGTATGGTTTGAGACATCGCATTCAGCTCTATTCTACGTTCCGAGGACGAATCTCACTCCTGAGGGACCCGTCATCGACTTTACCTAGAGGTCGAACATCAACCACCCAAATTAAGTAAGAAACCTTTTTATATTTTTAAGATTGTGATGTTAATTGGTCATATTGACCACTAATTGTGTTTATGAACGTTCAGTTCAACCCTGGAAGACGATATCGCACCCCTTTTGTACCTCTTTTGTGTTATTTAAGGTTGTTATCTATTATTAACGTAACTTTTACCACGCCATTCGAGCGTTCAGAGTGTAACCAAACCATTTAACGTAACATTTCAAGTTTAGTATTGTAGCTAAAGTTTGTTTTTCCCGTTGTTGGGAATTTTGATAATCAATTGCATTGATTAAGTTTCATGATCAATTTTATGAATCACAGTTTAGATGTCATCGAGTTGCATTTAAGTAACTAGTAATTTTGGTGGAGCGCTGTATTCAATACGCCCCCCCCTTTTTTACGTATGAACTTTCGGGATCATACCTTGCATATTAACCGTTTGTATTTTTGTAAGAATAATTGTTTTACGAGTATAAATTTCGCGACGGAAACCACACTGAAAGGTTCCGCCGACTGTACATATTTATTTTTATACAAGACATGTAAATTTGATAGAATCTTGTGTAAACTTTGTCAACTCCCCCCTGATATTATTTTACTTAATACATCTTTATTATTTCCCAACTTTGTGTGTTATTATTATTGTTGTGTTAATGTTTATTTAGCTATTTTCACCAACGGAAAGCTCGCCTCCTGTAAAGGTAAGGTCATTGAGCGAGGTTTTTCCGGAGTGAGCATTCGCCGTAAGATCATCAAGTTGTCGCGTACCAGCTTGGAAGGTGTGATAACCAGTCCCCTTCAAAAAGATTCATTTCTTCGTATGCGTGGCGCCCATTTAAACTCCCTCGTGTATATTAACCCCACCGATTTTGACTTAACTCCCCCCCTGTGTAAATTATTCACACCGATTTTGACAATTTTTAGAATCGCGATCGAGGATTGCCCGGTCGTCGATAGGAAACACACGCTTTGCGACGTGCCGTCACACGACCCTTTTATTCCTTTCACCAACCCACCCCTTCGCGACTTTGAGCTAGCCAACCTTTTATTACCTGTTGGAAAGGTGTCGTGGATGCAGAACGTGGTGTAACAATTGTTGTGGTCCCCCACTTGGCTATTTGAGAAATAACCAAGAAAGGATTCACTTCGAACACTTCGCTCTTTCTCAGGATTAAAAACTCGCTTTAAAAACGTCTTACAAGCCAACAGTCAAAAGAAAACAATCGGATAGCCAAAACACATTTAATAACATTAATATAACGTGGAACAACAAAATCAAAAATATAAATAAACACAAAAATACAACAACTTAAAATTATAACAATTAACGATGCTAACCTTTAATGTGTTGTTGTTGATGATAACTCGGCTCAACGGATACAATAGCGCACATACACTTTCTTCTTATCAGGTTCCAAATGGTCCAAATTGTCCTGCCTTCGCTTTAAAATTTCTATCTTGCAACAATTCCACTGCACTTGTCGTGCTCACATCAATTTTCTCCGTGGGAGAAATTCGTTCTTCAAATCTTGGTCACCTTATTAATTTTCACCCGATTTGCGACTCTCTTGTTCGCCTTATTAATTTTCACTCGATTTGCGATTCTCTTGGTCGTCTTATTAATTTTCACTCGATTTGCGACTATATTGGTCGCTTATTTAAATGGAACTCGATTTGCGACTTTCTTGGTCGCCTTATTAATTCGTACTCGCGATTTGCGACTATATTGATCCCCTATTTAAATCGAACTCCCGTTTTTTATCCCCTTGACAACAACTCTTGCTTTTTTTATTCACGTTTGATTTTATCTCACATTTTGTTCCGTCTTTTGTGTTGTCTATCACCGTTATCATCAGGCGTTTAAAATTTATCACAAAAACTTAATCTAACAAAACTTACTCTAACAAAAACTTAACTAGTACATTTAAAACCTCTCCGATTGTTCCCTTTTGCAATGTTCGCCCATAATAGGGGTAACACGGTGGACACAACAATATATTTCTGTTCAACTTTTATATTTCATTTATTGTGTGTAAACAAGAAACTGTCTAACTTTATTTACTTTATTAGGTATATGTTAATTCTCATTAAACGTGTGTATTCAAAGCAAACATTTTTATTTTATTTTAAGTTAAATTTTGTCTCGATAAAGGTAACTAGCTTAGCGAAAGCTTCTACTCGAGGCTGGCGCCCAAAAGGAATAATTATTGAGCAAAGAAAAGTTCATTTTAAGGACCTACGAGTACCGGAAGGTAACCCGGCATCTCCGACGCGGGGTAATTCCTAGAAGCTAGCTGCTCCGTACAGCACACCTACGAGCGCGACAAGCGGCAAGTGTGACCAAAACTGTAGCACGCAAGTGTTACACAAGTGTAACATACAATGAAATAGAACTGGAACCAGAAGAAGGAAGTATCGTGAAGCGCTAAAGCTATGAGATTGGGTGAGGTGAGTAGCGCAATCAAATGTGCAATGAATTGGAAGCCAGATGTTGAGAGACCTAGAGGAAGGCCAAGAATGAGATGACAGGATGAAGTGGCCAATGATTTGAGAATCCTGAAGGTGAATTGGAGAGAGCGAAGGCTTTTGATAGAAAAAGATTGAAGAAGCGAAGATACACAGAGAGTTGTAAAAAAAACTAAAATAGGGACTAATCCACCTTAGAAAATGGATTGAGAAACATCCAACGACGTGGCGATATTCCTTCAGAAATGGAGTGCCTTTTGATTGATTGATTGATAGAAATTATGCAAGAAATATTTATTATTATTAAAAAGTATACCCTGGACAATTTAATTACATTTTGATTAATTTTATTAATTAAGTTAGTATTTATTTATCATTCCCAATTGAAAAAGGAGAGGTTTGCAGTTTTCTTGATACGATTTTTGTTTTTCATTCATTATTTTTTTTGTTCCACAACTTTTCTTCTTTCAATAATTATTGTGTTATGATTTCTGACTTAAATTTCTAATTTTGTTTATGTCCTCTATTAGGATCACTCGGATATGGGTAAATTTATTGCATTTTATCACACAAAATTGTATGAGTATTATTTACGGGGTTCCCTAGGTGACCGTTATTTTTAAGTTTAAATTTTAAAATGTCTTAAATTTTGGCTGCCCCAAAGCAATATGCTGAGTTTAGAAACATAGAATAGATGATGAGATAATTACTATGCAAAATACAACGTTGAAGTATCTATAAAACTCTTCGTTTTACCTTGATATTGTTAAAATTAAATTGCTTATTTAGGGGTATGTAAGAGGGGGGGAGGTAAATACATCCTGTAAGATTATTTTGTTCATATTTACATTTTACTTCCGATTTCTCTTCTTTTTTAAAATTCATTTGTAAAAATAATTTGCGTAATGTCGAATACCTACAGTTGTATTAATTTGGTGCTTATTTTTCTCATATAATACGTCTTAATATTGTGTCCTTATGAATATTCATAAATTATTTCAATAAAACAGAATCATGTTAAAATATATAGAACGCTAATCAAAAAAACATTAAAATGTGATTGATAGAAAATGACAAAAAATAATCATGCGTAGATGAAAAATAGCCTCAAGTTTTTTTCACCCCAAATAGTGGTACTCGAAAGTAAGAGATGTAAACGTAACTTGATAACAAGAACCTGCCAATTTGTTATCAAAAATTACAGAACAAGCACAAATATTGACTTTGTAAATTAATAAGTGATCGAGTTTGCGTAATTAATTAATTTTGTAAATTGTAGTGTGTGGTAACAACCAATGGCATTGCGTTTACCTAACCGAAACAAAATTATTAAGCACGGAAGGCAGGGAATTGAAAAGCAATTCTATTAATTTTATAAACAGATGCAACGAAAAACGAATGGTAATTCTCGAGATTATGAAAGTCCCATTTAAAATACGCACTAACCCGGCGGCTATTTAACGACACAAAGACACTGCTACCATGGGCATATGTGTCTGTTATATTCTGCTTCTAAAGTAGGGGTTACTAATGGATAGGGGAGCAACAGTCGAGGGGTTTTTATCAAATTCAAATAATTTCATTCTTAATGAAGGTTATTATGAGTGACAGGTCGTCCCTTTTATAAGGTGTGCAGTTTGTTGTCCGCAAAATTGTTAAACTATCGCCCTTAACGCGATAGCGATTAGGGGTGGATTACTATTAAACTTCACTTTTGTTGATTAAGTGTTTTCCGCGTCGAAGATTTGATTACTCAATCGAAAAGATTCTTCGCTTTCGTTTTGTTAACTCTAAATTAGCCAAACGTAATTTTTTACCCATTAAGTGATCCAAACAAAGACCCCAAAAAAAATATTCATCTCGAAAAGTCAAAATTGCTTCTTTGATGTAAACAATTTTAACGAGGCATTTAATTTTTGAATTTTAAATTAAAAATAACTTTTTACATAAAAAATCCATGTTAATTTAAATTATTAGGTATAAGCTACTGAAAAATTTCCATATTATTGGATTTTGTGATAAAATGTTGTTACTAAAAAATTCGTTAATTTAAATATTATTTTTTTAAACTCGATTGGGAAATTCTCGTTCTTAAAATTTTAATTCTTTGCTGTTCTATTTACGATTTCCCCGAGGAGTACGCATTAATTGTTTTATTATCAGTACGATAAAATTTATATGGTAATTTTTAATTTACCAATATATAAAATAAACCCCTCGAGAGAAGGTATTGTGAAAGTATAGGGGAGCCACCCAATTTATTCTAAATAATTGACTTATCAAATGATGGGACTAAAGTTCAATTGCGCATATATTTTAATAAATTTAATATTTATTTTGTTTTTCTTATCTTAATTATTTTGTCCAAAGGTAAGAACTTTTACCCCATTTTAAAGTTGACAGGTTTGGGTTGCATTGAAGAGGGTTCCGCAAGATGACATCTTCCATACATTTTAATGGGGTATCATAAAAATTTTAGAAAACCGTTCAAATTCACAACGAAATTAAAAAACTTTTGTTGTAAAATAATACGCAAAATCAAAAGCATACATTTGTTTATACAAATATTAAGACGAGCATACCTTTGTGTATTCCAATTTCGAGGTAAGCGAGAAAAGTTGTCGGCGGGTAAATCCTGCAAAAAGAATTAATATCAAACCCATGTTAATTAAACGCAAACAAAATAATAAAAAGTTGTTACACCATATTTTCGATATGAGGAAAATTCAATTTTTTATTTTCCAATAAAGCTTTTACAATTCGAACAATAAGTATTTCTGCCTAAAATAAGAACAACACAACGCAATCGAATTTTAAAACGTTAATTGTTAATTAAGAATCGACGCAATAATATCAATTGTGAACTTTTATTTTACGTACTTTGTTTTCATTCATACAAACGCTTTTTAAAATAAATTGTTGTTGAATTTATTGCTCAAGTTTAAATTATTAAATTAATTCCAAATGGTTTTTTGCACTTTACGACAGTTGAAAACACTAAAATAATTTTAACGTTAATAGTTTTATTCGAAATGCTTAACTTTTAATTAAAATGAAGTAATTGGATCGAAGTCTCTTAACTTTATTTATTATTCCAAGTAAATTTTTGTCCAAATTAATTGGGAATAATTTATTTAAATCAACAAAAGCTCTTTTTACTGATTTGGCATACTTTTGTGTGATTTCCAATCTATACAAAAAATTTCAATTTTTAATATGAAAGGAGATAAAGATGGCTTCTGTTAATTAAGGCAAGGCATTAAAATACTCTATTGACAAGAATTTGAATTTATTTTGGTTTAATTACCTGACGAACTTGATTGAGTAGCCTCAATTTCAAATGAATACATAATCCACTTTCATTTTATTATAAATTTGGTACCGATAACTGAATTAGAATATCCGATTCAATTTTGATTAATCAGTAACGGAATAATGAACTAAATGTACTAATTATACTTACCACCTTCTTATTATGGAAGCTTTATAGTACCACCATGTATTTCCTCAAAGTAATATCAATATTAAAAAATATTTCCTACAAAAGTTTTGTAAAATTTGATCATCTAAGAAATTATATTCGCAAGGTTTTTCTACTTTAATTTTAGTTAAAAATAAAAGTACTTTAAAATTTTTATGATAAAGATACACCATTCTCACGTAAACTGGAAAGTAAGGGTGGATTACTTTCCGATAATACTTAAATCATTGCCTTCATAAAAAAATCCTGCAGACTATAAAAGTTTTCTGTTTTTGTTACAGGGTGCATCATGTTTTCGTAAATTACGAAGTACATCAGAAGTTTAAATTTTGTAGAAAGAAAATTAAATAAAATACGTCGTAGAAAATTTGTATACCACCAGGAGTTTTGCCAATTTTTTATTTAATTATTTTAAGGTAGAAATTCAAAAAATATGGGGTTCAAAGGGGTGGTGTGAAATTACTAGAGCGATACATAAAAATCTGGCATCAGGTGAATGATCGAATTAGCCAAATACACATGGAACTGGAAGGAGTAAAGTTATCGATGTAAGAGTAAAACAATGTGCCGACTGTGAATTTGAGTAACTCTAATAATGCGATCGAACAGTGCATCCATCAATCCATCAATGAGGAACTGATGAGACAAAAATTAACGACAAATAGTCACCAAAGAAACTGTGGTGGACAAAACAGATAGAGGAGGGCATTGAAAATAAAAAGCTTTTGCATGGAAGATGGCTCACTGCAGAAACACCAGAAGACAGAGAAGAATATTGTAAAGCTTAAAATGAATTAAGGACATTATTGAAGCCAAAAATGGAAATTGGAAAAAATGGAAGATAATGGGAGAATACAATATTAGTAACAAGGCAGTAGTGGAGAGAGTACTACAAAGAGTTATTGACTGAGGATCGTAAAGCTGCAGAAAAATTAGATCATATTTCGTAAATTGAATTGGATGAAGTGTATATAGCAGAAATTGCAGGATTGGAAAAGCACCTGGTACAGAGAATGTTCCTACGAATCTGATAAACCAACACCACCAGCCATGCCAGCGTTATTATTTAATAATTGTATAAAAGGAGAAGACGTCCCCCAAGAATAGAAGAAAGGCTACATGACTTTTATTTTTACAAAAAATTATATCTACATATAATTTGAAAAATGTATTAAAGAGAAATATCCTTGAGGGTGGTTAAAGACATCCTGTAAAAAAATCGTTGGAAAAATTAGATAGTTATGAATAAAATGCGTATGTTTATCAACTTACAGTTACAATACAAATATTATATAGTTCGATTAAGTACTGTTTTAGTGTTCGTTGTTAAAATTTTGAATTTTGCAATATGTACTAAAAATTAGCACTTAATTACTTCATTGTTGCTTTTTAAATAGATTACCATAAAATAATAATTACGTGGTTTTATTGAAGCGAATAATATAAATATTTGTATGTATGTACATAGTTCAAGTATCTAATTAAAATAAATTCTTTATATTAGAAATTTTGAAGAGCATGTTCTTATTAGCAACATTTTTATTTCAGTTTTTCTTGAAATTCTTTCGTTTAATTGGAATTTTCAAGGAATCTAATTTTCTTTAGTTTCGCACTGTTTCATTTAGAATATTACGAGAAACAAGAAATGCAGTACTACATACATTTCTTTGAGAGGAAACTATTGTATTTAATTATTAATATTTATTTATAAAAATATCTCTCTGGAAAGTAGTGAAATTTTATTACATGTTATATGATGCACATAAAACGAATAAAGATCTCTAAAAAGTAACATTAGCTGAATATACAAAAAGTTGTTGTATAAATTACGCTATTCATCATTTTTCTGAATTTTGTACTGCTTGTAAAATCTCTTCTGCCTTAAAGCAAATTTATTTTTGTATATCCTCATATATTCTGTATAAGCTTTGTGTAGCTTCCATTTCATTTTCTGTTAACATGAGCTGTTTTTCAACAATAATTAACAAAATATAAAGAATTATTTAAAAGCTCCAAGTGATCTGACAAAAGGCGTATCTCGGAGGACAAACTGCATCAACTACATTTGCTGCGTAGCAGGACCTATTCTAATACTTTTCTCTAACTTCGGCCTTGTAAATGTAGGTAAAAGCAATTAAATCAAGTACAACCTTTTAGTTTTTACAAATCTTTCGCCTAGACACGAAAGCTCATACCAAACACTTTCATAAGTTACGTACGTATCACGAAGGGTCTTTTTAATAATTTTATTAAATAATTAAAGGTAAAGTTATGAAAGGAATTTTTGAAACGAAACCACCTTAAGGTACGGACAGAATTCAATATTGTCGGTTTTCTTTGGGTATGCCATAAATTTTCAATTTTTGCAGCGTTCATTCGGGAAGCGTGTAGGAACTCAATATAAGAGCTAACTTGATTGCAATGTTTCCTGCATTCGCAAAGATGCAAGTAGTAAAAACCACGTAAAAGTTTTCAATAGAATATATTGCACCCTTAGGAGTGGGTAAGTTGACTTTTCCCGTGTGTCGTTTGCATAACACAGTGCCTATCACCATTATTAGCATACGTACACACCCCTTGAAATATTTTACGCAAAACGTCTAGGAACGCTTCCCAAATTTTATTACAAAGAAATAGGTAACAATATAAGTTGTAAACAAAGTGTTATAAGGTTGTAAAATATTCATATAAGAAAACAGAAGGTTGGCTCCAGCTGCACGTAATGTTAGAGTTAATCCGTGTACACAGTAGCCGTGTAAGTCTTATTAATTTAAGTGCTTCATTAAAACCATGCTACTTTTATATTGTTAATTACCAGAATAATTAGGCGTCAACAAATTTTCAACGAAGAGGTTAAAACGACTTTCATCACCCTTTACCTAATTTAATTTACTTTTTAACTTTTCTAAATAATTAAATCCTCTTTTTCCTCAACATTATAATATTAAGTTTTTTAATAATAAATAATTACTCTCACACAAATTGATGTGGCTTTTTTTTACCTATTTAAATCAATTAACAACAAAATCAGAAAGATAGTGTTTTAAGAGGAAACACTCCCATGAAATTTGTTTAATTCTCAAAGGATACGGGGATACCTTGTATGAAATAGTTGTATACAAAGTCATCATATTGATTGTTTGACCGATGCAAAACATTTTATAGTACCTAGTTTATGAATGTCCGAAAATCCTACCGCAACCTCAATGCACTTTGCAACTTGTAGTAATGTTGGCGCACACCCAAAAATGTAAAAATTAAAACGAGTACAACATTTAATATTTATTATCAATTTTATATTGTAATAATTATTTACGTATGTAAATCGTAATCGTAATCGAGAATGCGGGCGTACAAATCATAATGGAAGGAGAAGAAATAAAAATAAATCAGGAAAGAGTACAAAAAACTATTAGTAATCTGAAAAATGGTAGATCTCCCGGACCAGAAGGTGTAAATGCTGAATTATTAAAATACGGAACATCGAAATTAATCAATATACTTACACATCGTTTCCAAAAATTTATAAACGGGCACGAGGTCCCAAGAGAATGGAAATTGTCGTATATCAGCTCCATTTATAAGAAAGGGAACAAACAGGAATGTGGCAATTACCGGGGAATATCTGTGACTAGCACCCTTAGTAGAGTGTATGGTAGAGTGTTAAGAGACTTATTAGAAGAAGAATACAAAAACGACGAAGAAGAAGAGCAAAGCGGCTTCCGAGCGGGTAGATCCTGCACAGATAACGTATTCTGTATTAAACAAATAATAGAAAAGAGAATGGCCACTAATATTTCAACTCATCTTATGTTTGTCGACTTGCATAAAGCTTATGATAGTGTTCCTATTGTCAAGTTATGGGAAGTCCTCCAAAATACAAATATTAATCATACATTAATAAAATCTATACAACATTTATACAAAGTTTCACAAGCTTCAATAAAAATTGGAAATACCATCTCCGAGCCATTTTACGTTAACAAAGGCCTCAAGCAAGGTTGCTGCATTTCACCTACATTATTCAAAATATATATCCATCACGCTTTAAAGGGATGGAAAAGAAAGTGTGGAGGAATGGGCATCGAGATAAACGATGAACTGTGTTTGTATACTCTACAGTTTGCAGATGACCAGGTTTTATGTGCAGGTCACAAATATGATTTACAGTATATGACACGCAAACTAATAGCGGAGTATAAACATTGGGGTCTACATATGAATCTAGACAAAACTAAATATTTGTGTATAGGAGAAGATACTACAGATATTAAATTAGAAAATCAAGAAAGTATAACATCATGTAACCAGTATAAATATCTTGGAGTATTATTTGACAAACAGGGCACAGATGAAATAGAGATTAAAGCACGAAATATCCAAGCAAGAAAAATGATTGCAGTCCTTAATGGAATACTATATGGAGCAAGGAAATAGGAAAAAAACGAAAAATACAGATGTACGAAGTTGTAATAAAAAGTGGTCTGCTATATGGATCGGAGACGTGGAGGATGACCGAGGCAAGTAAAAGAAAATTAGAAGCAACAGAAATGGATGCGTTGCGACGAGCTGCAAGAATATCACGCCGGGACAGAATAAGAAATGATGAGGTAAAAAGAAGGATGGGTATTGAGGGCACAATAATTCAAGATATCGAACAAAAACAACTTATTTGGTATGGGCACATAAAACGAATGAACAACGAGCGATTGCCAAAGAAGATCATGGATTGGTTTCCAAGAAGGAAAAGAAAAAGAGGGCGACCGAGGAAATCATGGAGTGAGGGAATAAGAAAGGCGATGAGCGTAAGAAACCTAAAGGACGAAGATTGCGAAGACCGACGAGGTTGGAAGATGGGCATCGGACAACGTCGCAAGACGGTTTAAACCGACTATAATAATAAAAATAAAAAAATCGTAATAACGATTTACATTGCCACTAAAGCCAATTTCCGAATGTGTTACGTACAATATTTTTTCAACGGTCGTCCATACAACCACCAATGAGCAAAGCAAAAACAAATAATGAACTCATCCCCATGCATGGAAACATTGTCGGAATTGCACAAGATTTATGATTTTTATTTGATTTCCTATTTTAGGGACCGGTGTAGGCAGAGGTATAACAACGAGTTATTCTGGGTATGCACAAAATAGAGGCCCGAATCTAAGAGGCCCCCACATGCCCATTGTACACACTTTTTTCATTCTAAATTTTTATAAATTAAAAATACCAGATATGATTTTAATATTATCAAATAATGATAATTTCTACCGAAAAGGCCCCACATGACCATGTATTAATATCGCAATTTACTTTAAAAATTTCCACTACCATTTCCTAAGTAACCAAACTTACTTCAGGATTGAATCATACCTAATAATTCTTAAAGCGTAAGAAGGTTTACCTATAACGCCACCGTCATGAGTATCCTCTAGAATTTCTTGTATTCTACGTTGTGTTTTTACCGCAATAAAACAAACAGCTCGTCGAAAATCCCTCGTGCAGATGAACGTAGACAAATTAATTGATAAGACAATATAAAATCATTTCATCCATCCTGATTACTATTACCAAATACCAGTATAATTAAAAGATCATACATTATTACAATTTAAAAGCCCCTGCCTGGATGTAAAAATTGTTAAGCCGTTGGGTCCAGGAGCGTCATTTTAAGTCATTTGTATGAGAATAAAAAACGCCAAAAAGGGAAGGTACATTTTTCAAATTCTTAATCAATTTAACGATTTTTCGAATTTCAAAATATCTGTTTCTGAAAATCAGAATGAAATAATTACCCCCCCCCCCTCCATTAATGAGGCCTCTGCATCGGTCCCTTATTGTATCACTTTTCAGTATTGAAATATAGCACACATAGGACTACAGGGACAATAGAGGACAATAGGGAGGGTACAAAATTGAAATAAAAAGGAAATATATAAATTTAATGAGGGGGGTACAGAATACCCCCCACCCCAGCAGAAAGAAAACCTGATTACCAACTGCTGGTCTCCGCAGCTTTTAGAACTTCATTTGTAGCGGAGGATCGTGACTTTTTTCAATGAGAGGGAACCAAATTTTAAGAGAATGAAAAGTATAATATATTAGAATTTTTTTAAATTCTTCTTCAAGTGCCAAGCCTGATTCCAAGCGTAGGCGACCTCTCTCCTCTCTCTTTTTAATTATTTTGGTATGATTGTTTCTAAATTTGGATAGGGAAGCACCTGCCAGTAAACCCTTGAGACTAAACCGTCACTGCTCAATGCGATACAAAAATATCATCTAGCCAATCAGAACGATAAAGTACAAGTTCTATTGTCTCATTTATTTCTTGACATAAACGACATCCTCAACTGTTCAGCCAGGATGCATTTATTGTTTACTTTTAAGTGTTACTTAAGTTACTTGTTACTTCGTTTTGAGAAGGTACACCTCTGGGCTTCATCATTGCTTTCTGAAGAAAGTCGGTCAGAATCAGGTTCTTATTTCGCTTTGAGTAGATTTGGATACTTGATGGTATTATTTAGCAATTTTATAATTTTATAAAATCTAATTATAATAAATTTTGTTATCCCATGTATAAAATTACTATTTCTATGGGTTACCCAAGCGATAATCGCATCTAATGTCAAAAATAAGCTGTTTTACTGCTTCATTCTGTAGAAAAAGTAAAAAATATACATTACGAGTACATCGTACATTAAGAACGAGAATCGTTTAGTTATGCCATACGACACTCGCCTTTAAAGATTTTTTACATGCATAGCCCAAATAAATTTTTTTAAATTAAATTAAAAATTAAAATTGACAGACAGATGTACTATTTGAGTGTTCGGGTGAATCGCCCAGAAATCTCCTAAAATCCACGGGGATTTTAACCCTTTCAATGCGGTTTTCCGCCTATAATTCGCTTAATTTTGTGTCATTCAAATTTGGTCAATTGTTAATTATCAATAAAACAATTGATAAGCGCAATCCCTATTAGGGGGGGGAGGTTATTAAGACACAAAAAATTGTTAAAAAAGATTACACCTTTCTAATTTGAGCTTGCCTGGATAAGTTTTCAAGCTAAACATGAAACCCTCCTGAACTGTTGCGATTTAAGGACTATAGGCAGTCAAATTGCTCGAAAATTAAAATTTTTTTGCGGAGCAAAGATAGAAAGTTCAGAAAATCGTAACAAAAATTGTAAAATGGACGTTGTAAAACAAGTGATTTTTTCGAGAAATCTAGAATTATTCCACTGTTTCCTAAAAAAATCAGTTATTGTTTTTCAAATACCAGAGTTTTTGAGTAAATGAACATCCTGAATTTTTCAAATTCATCGAACCTCCGTTTTTGCCTAATCGTTGCGGAAGCAAGAGAAAAATTAATATCGAGAAAAGCGCATTTAAAGTTGGAAAAATTAGTCTAAGTAAGCATAATAATACATGCCATGAAAATAACTATCCATTTTTTATAATTTTAACATAATCGAAACAGTATTTTACTCACGAAGGATCACACACAAGGAACGATTTACTAATAAACTCGATTCTGTGAAACAAAACGCCTGTTTAAACTCGATTAACTAAGTTCGATTTAATTATTATTTGCTTTCCTTAGGTATCTTAATACAAACAATCGAGTTTAAAAATGAAGACAAATTGAAATTTTTGCCTGTTTAAACAAATAAACAGTTTTTACCCCAATAAACATGTACGACTGATTTTACATTCGACAAATCTTTAAAAACCGTTCAACTGTTCATGTTTTTTAATTTTCTCTACTCTGAATTTTGAAGACTTCAACCACTTCAACCAGTCAAGAAGGAATGGTATTAAATTCAGTAACATTGCTTAAAAACATTAAAAACAAATTTTGTGTGTGTTATTATTTAACGAATTACCCCCCCCCCCCTCCCGGATGAATTTTGACTGAATCCGCTTTTGGAATAAGTAAGAAATTGATGCTATTTGAACTGGATAAACTCTTTTTTTATCTTCAACTGACTATTTTTTATCTTATATTATTTTATAGTGGCGAGTGCATTTCTGATAATTCCGAGGCGCCCTTTTCAATGCCGGACGAAGTAAAGAAATTTATTATAGCTGGCTTCTAAAAGGCAATGACAAATCACGAAGGTACAATCTGCCTGGTAAACTTTCTCAAAAGACGGAGTCCACATTTAAGTGTAAGTCCCCTAAGTGTGTGATATGCACACTACAGACATAGAAGTGGAAGGCATCAGGGAGAAGTTTAACATTGCAGTTGGAATATTACAATACTAAAAATCATTACTCTTATCACAATCTCCCCCTTTGAGTGCATACTTTAATAAATTCTTTAAAAAATTTGGTGTGCAAATAATATTAATTTTTAGAGAAAAACAAAACGTTCTGCTTCAGAAATTTCATACAATTTCTCTTAAATCCTTGCAAAACAATTATATGCCGAATCGTCAGAAAATACGAACTATTAACAAAAATTTTTTACCTTAAATTTATAAAAAGAAATAGAACAATAATTCTGCAGTGTAAAGAAAATCACCGAGTTGAAAGAAATACGTCGATTTTTCATTGAAAAAAAAAAGTTGAACTTCCATTCCGAAAGATCACTTAGCTAAATTAGCAAGAAAAAGTATCCCCAAATTACCTATATCACCAAAATATCTTACTTTATCCCAAAGAACATTTTTAAAGTAAAATATAAAAAGAAACGAACAAGAAATATAACAAATTTTTTAGTGACGCTAAATGTGCGATTATATATCGATTTTACGCCTAAACCTTTTAATTTTTTAGTTCATTTGGTCGACATTTATTATTTTTTATATCTCAACTAACGTTTCGATTGTCGGAAAAACAATGCAAAATATTTTTATTCCATAAAATATTAATTGAACCGTACAATTTTGAATACTAAATTATACGGGTTAATTCTACGCTGTACTTATTCAGGCGTTTGAAATTTTACTACGGCGCCAAAGCCTGTGGAAAATTTTTATACGACTCTGTTATTCTAACCGAAAAAAAAGTATTATGATAAATAAAGTTCCGTATTATGCAATTTAAAAGAAAATTCCCTAAAAGTTGAAATAGAAATTGCAAATCGAATGATAAAGTAGGCCTTATTGATATTTTTGCAATATAGCTCGCCGTCACTTGCTTCCATAAGGGATCTGAACATAAACTACGCTTATGAACCCCAGTAATAAATTTCTCAAATCAAACGTTCATTTTTACCGTCAATAAAGCTGCCCTAGATTGGGTGGTTGAATCACTGAGGCGATAGGTCATAGGGCTTCACTGTTAGTTCACCCGCAGTTAATACGAATATTAAACAGCCCGGTTACCGCTGTTTTGGCTGTTCGGTTAAAATAGAGAATATTTCCACTAAATAAAAGTTTTCACTTTATTAAATTGTTTAGTTGGTTTAATCAAATTAGGCTGTTCCCGTTTATTATTATAGCCGATAATTTAATAAAGGACGACTTGATTGAGTACTAATTGATTGGCTAAACATAATATGCTAATCTGGCAAGCAAATTGCAGGTGGTTTTCGAATTTTCATAACCGGACAAACACGACATCATTGTGTCACTTTTTCCTGATAGATGACGATGTCGTACGTAGTAGGACGTAATACCACCGTTATTATTTCTGTTAGATAACGCACATTAATTTAAGCTATCCTTGGAACATGCAGAAATAATATACTGCAGTGTTACAGTGCATGGTATTTTGTTTACAATTTAAAGAACGTACACATACACTCAGGTCTAAGTGAATGCATGCAATTTAGTGAACAAGTAGTAGCAGTAGATTTCCTCTTTACATAATACATAATATAAAGAGCAGTAGGTAATATTAGCGCATTACATTATAAAATAGAGTTTCTTGTGCATAATATTTAATATGTAATACAAATTTTACAGCTTGAGTGTAATTTACCAAAACGTTCATTTATTTATAAAAACAGTTCGTATCAACATTTTAACACAATGTATTATTATATTTTTGGTAAAAAAAGTCAATATCCAATAATGAAAGCGTTCTATTGTACCCTATATAGGATCTTCAACAATTTGATCCTTGGGTTATTGGGTCAACTCCGGGCAATTATAATTCCCCTAGTGAATTAAACAAATAGGGATCAGCTGTTTGACAAAATCTTGATGTACATACGTGAAGTTGTAATTGTCTCAGAGCTTTTGAGATATACATGACAGTTTGTGGAAAATCATTGCACGAAAGAACATGGTTAACTTTGTCAAAATTTTGGGTGAAAGATCTGGTATTTTAAATGACTTGAACTCCCCGAATACAACTATTGCACCAATTCGTAATAATTAGTGATTAATTGAATGAAATTCTTAATTAGTAGGTACCCCATTAGAATCCCAAATGACGCGTAAATCAAGGAACTGCAGGGACTTGTGCTTTTCCATTTCCGTAATGAATTTGAGGTCAGCATGAAAATCATTAATATCATCCAAAAGAAAGGAAATATATTGATGTACTTTTAAATAAATAAACAAACCGGATTCTTCTCGTATTCTATATTTAAACATATTATAAGTAGTCTGCAAGGAAAACTTATTTTAATCAACCTGATATCATTATCAAAATGGGAACGATACTCTCCTCAAGCATTTTTGCTCAAAAGGTTTATATTCCTTTTTAAAGTATTTATTAACTATTATCCACATTGTTATCTTTTATAGTCTGAATGAAAAACAATTAATTGAAAGGTCAACGTAATCCTTCAGTTGATTTCTTTATCTTTCACATTTTAAAACGTGCTTTCAAAACCAAGGCAAATAATTAACATATTAATGATGGTCGGTATTCAAATGTGAATTAACTGTAAAAATAATTGAAAATTTGGTAAGTCAAAGATTGCCCCAAAGGGGTCGTTCAGTTGTAGAATGCTTACAGGTTGATCTTTCATTTAAATAAATTATTTTTGAGGAAAGTGTTGTCTTTTTATTGTTGAAATAATTGTCTTCAAAGGGAAAATTTTTAATACTTAATGAATAATGCCCACACTGCGATCTTCTATTCCTACAGGAAACAGTAATTTAAAGTTTTGACCCTAAAATTAGTTATCCAGTTCATAAAGACATGTTTAAGAGAAAAGTTGATACCAAAGTTTGCAAAGTTCAGATCAAAGAAGAAATGAGAATCCGAAGAAGGTACCTGAAAATAATGAGAATATTCATGTTTGGATTTTGGAATTCCATGTCTTGTTGCCTCAAGATTTTTTGATGATCAGGCTCAATGTCAGAAGTAGGGTCGTCGTCTGGAAGGAGTTTATCCAGTAAATATTGGAGTGTCTCCTTAGGCGTCAATCTAATCAATTTTAAGTGCTGTGAGAATTTCTTTAGAGTTGAAGTCTTTTAGCTGCCATTTTGTAAATAGCGCCCCAGGGTTTGTCGTAAGGTCTACGTCAACAAAATCCTTCCAATCTTTGTATTTGGCTTTCGCAATTGACTTGTTAAGCTTCTCTCTTGCTTGCACCATTACTTTGTATTTTCCATCCTTGCTGATGGAGTCTTTATTATGATAAATACAGCGAGAGCTTGGTAAATAGAAAGGATTTTCGGGCCCTCTCTATTTTATCATTCCACCAGCTAGGTCTCGAAGAGTATAGGTTTTTGAGCTGGGATAATTGAGAAATGGCGTCATTGATGGTAGTTTTGGAGGCGTGTCTTTTGTTGTTAGTTATGGAATTTGCTCAATGTGGAAGGAATTCAGTGAAATTGTTTTCGGAGATGGAGTTTTAGATGGTTTTCAATATTGTTGGAAGGAGACACAAGTTCAATTAAAATCCTCCGGTGGTTTGAGCATGTAATTTCCGATCCAACTTTGAACCGGAGTGATGGAAAGAACTATGTAGCATATTAGGAGTTCGCTCAGGAACATGGAAGTAAGAACAAGAACAAAACTGACAGACATCATGAGAAGAACAGCAAGCCTGAAGTGGAGCTGGATGGGACATGTCGCAAGAAAATCAAGTGAAGAGTGGTCAAATCGCGTTTCCCAGTGGTCTCCAAGACTCTCAAAAAGAAGCTTCTGTAGACCACCAAAGAAGATGTCTAAATGACGTAAAGCAAAAACCGGAAAGATCATGGCATCAAACCGCTAAAGATTAGGTGGCTTGGAGAAAGTTAGGGGAGGTCTATGCCCAAAAATGGACGAAAAATGATGAGAAGAATATGACGAACAGATAATGATTTAAAAAGCATGCATAACATTATATTATATTTATCATCTTTATAAAATTGCAGTTTTTGCAAAATGAGCGAAAATAGCAGTTTTACAAGCAGCTAATGAATATTTATATATTAACGTAGGTCAGTGCCATTTGAAAATCAGTCAATAACTCCCGAAAAATTCAAAGATACCTGAATGTAATATTGAAATATACAATTTAAATAAAACTATTTTAAGAACAATCGGTTTCTTTGATTTTATGAATTTTATTCCATCATATTTTTCCTTGATCCTACGTATATCGAGATATAAACTTGGGTGCATTATTTATGAATTTCTTCAACATTAGTAGAATATTCTAGTTCAGTATTCTTTTTATTAATAGGATATAATAATAGTTTAGATAAAGATAGAAGTGCAGTACGTAATTTAGATATAAATAAATAAATAAATATATCAAAGAATATCCAACCGAAGAATTAAATTATGCATGAGTTAACGGTGTAATTTGTAAACGTTTTATTTGATATTTAAACTTTGACGATAGTCTCCATTAAAATTCAATTTACTGTCTGAAAATTTACTATACCTACCTACTATTTTATTTAAAATAATTCAGAATTTATTATTAGATTCAACTAGTATTAAATTGTATTAGTATACCTGCAGCTCTATAACAATATCATAAGCTTTTTGTTGTTCTATCCACGACTTTGAAATTAAGTAAAATTCAATTTCAAAAATTGTTTGAGAAAATAATAGTTCGAGCATATAAAAGATATCACAATTATTGACCCGGCGAGGTGGTTGGAGTACCGCAAGGACCTCACGTTTTGAAACAAAAAGCATCAAAATTGTTGTGAACATGTCCTAGATTATGGCGGCCGCTCCTGGAATGCTGCAGGACATTCACGAGAATAATCGTTCATAACTCCTTTCAGAGTTGTCCTACGAAAATTTTAAACTGTTTATTTTTTGTTCCAATTCCAGAGGGTTTCTTCAAGTCTATTAGAAAAATTTTATAAAATTAGTAATTTACTACAACGTTAAAAAAATTTGAAGCAGATTGACCAAATCACCAGATTCTAAGGAAACAGGGAATCCAGTAAAAAGCTCCGAATTACCGTAAAATAAAAGAGTTATGTCGTTATCAAGCGTCCAACTATAGATTAACATTTTACCAAAAGCCATCAAGAAATATTGTAAAGTTTGCCTGATTGAATATTTCCCAATAAATAATATCATTGTTGAAATATTCTCTTAAAAAGATACAATTTTAACAGCAATATATTAATTGACTTGTATCCTTTATATTAATATTAATAAATTCAAGGAAAAGGTATCAAAGCGAAAGTTTCCCTTTCAATTTAAATTTACTTAAAAAAAACTTTGTATAACTGTACAATTTTAATAAACTTTATTTTATTTAATGTTTTGCTATAAATAAGGGTAACATTTAATTAAAGTGTTCAATTCGAGCTCTTTTTGCAAGGTACGAATTAGGACACAAAACTTTTGTTCGTTAATACAAGTAGCATTAAAATGCAAATGAAATGGCGTAGCACTAACTTGTATAAATTATTCCACAAATATGAACATGTAAATGCAAAATGGAGTAGTAATACAAACTAAGCTACTCTGTTAACTGAATCTAAGCATCCTAAACCACGAGAACTAACCGTGAAATCGCTCGTTATTTTGAATAACCAATTTATAAATTGTTCGACAAATTTCATGATTCCTGCTCCTGCTTTTTAAATTTCTTATTGTTGTTTTTTAAGTGTCCATTATAATAGAAAACAAACTATTATTTTCCAAGTGCAGCATCGAAGGACCATTCGTGTTTAAACTATTTTCTATATCCGTAAATAAATGGTCAGAAAATAAACGCCTTTAGAAGCGGGAAGGCTTTCTTTCACACCGAGAAAAATGAAGTTATACACAATCCTTATGTGTATTCTTGTAAGAACAAACAGTGCTAGTAGTGGGACTTACTTTTTAATTAATTTTAATTAATTATATAGGTATTGAAGATTTGAAGATAAGTTATTTATTAATAAATATCCGACATTATAATTAATTTTCAGTTTTCAGAGGTGATTTTACTATACGAATATAGCGTATATCCTCAGGCTTTCAACGATGAAGATTTAAAATTTTTAATCTTGTAATAAATTATAGCCTGAACCACTTGGGAACCAAAAAATGTTCCGTTCCATGCAACTAAAATTATTTGTTGTTGGCACGACTATTTTTATTAATGGCAGCAAATTATTTTTCTGAGTGCATGGAGTCGCAAAATTAAAACCGTCCCATGTTACTCGTATGTCTTCTTATATAGACTCTTATAAGAATATGCTAGATTGTTTGGTAGACTTCTAACAGTGACGGTAACTCTTCACTATAAAAAAATTAAATACCGCAGCGGCTTTAGTTTGAACAATATTTCACAAATGAAAAAAAAACCACGATGTTTAATACAAAACAAAAAATTTAATGGCGAACATTTAATTAAAAATAAAAGGAAAACAAGCAACGTGCTATCGTATGCATGTATGTGATGTTTAATAAAGATTATTATCTGTGCCTGGGTTTTGGTATTACCTCTAGTGTAGTATGCAGTTATAACAAATCCCAAGTGAAAGCAATTAGATTCGAGTATCTGTGGAATGTTGGTAGTCAAGCCAGATTTAGTTAGGAATTTCGGGATAATGAAAACATGTGATTTGCACGATCGATATTTTACTTTACAACAAAATTAATGAAAAAATGTTATCGTTTGAACTTTTAATTCAAGTTAAAAACTGCTAATTTTAATTATTCAAAAAAATTCAGAAAATCATATTTAAAAACGTGGAAATTTGCTTATTAAGATAAAATTTATGTGAAGCAGCATTCCGGATTCGTGATTCGATACTGCGGCCTTTCGGTTGTCTGAAAAATGTTATCCTGACAATCGATTTGTTAAATAAATTAATAATCGGTGAATTGTCTAAATAAATTGTACTCGGAGGGTTATTAATTTTGAATATTGATAAAATTATTTATTTTAATGTTTTTATTGCGTAACAGGTCGACTCCATTAGTCAACCGTTTTTAAAGCATAATTTATTATGTCTAATATACTTTCGCGTGCGACTTAATTGTTAAATTTGTGATATTAATTATCAAATTGAAATAAAAACGATACCTCTATGATGGGGGGGAACTTCGTGCTCAAACGGTGGTCACACCAAACCGTAACCATGTTATAATATAAATTAAAATATTTTTCCTACCCACCTACCTACACAAAATATTATGTACATCATTTTTTAGGTATGATAAAATGTAAAAGTTGGTGTAAATTTTGCAACATTTGAACACCCCTGGGTCGTTAGTTTGAATTTAGTTGAAAGTTATTTCGGTATGGATTAGCTTTTCAATCAACTTTATTTAACTTATTTCTGCATTAAAAATTTTCGAGTGGAGAAGTTGTTTTGTCAAAATAATTTATTTATATTTTAATAAATTTTAAGTAAAGCAGGTAAAATAATGTTAAGCATCACTTTAAAAGTTTGTAAAAGCAAAACAGTAGATGGGTATACTTTTAAATTGACTTTAAAATTTAAATTCGTCGCGAGTTATCGATTAGGTACTTGGAGATTGATCAGCTCATTTATAAGTTACATATAGTTTTAACTGGGTCGTCATTTATTCAAAAGCTTGCGTTTGATTGACGTAGTATATCAAGAAGTGAAATACAAGTTTTTTTACAAGAAGTGTATAAAATTTCAATATAGTTCATGAGGTGACATTCAAAGCTGAAATACGCATATCCCGACTATGAAAGAATATTAAACCCGTTCCAAGTACAAAATATTTCCCACCGTAAGCTCCTATATTGCAAGGCAAGTCACCATTACTACATTCGTTATATTTGCTACGATGCAAGAAGCAACCTTAGAATGTAAAAATAAAGTAAATCTACATAAAAACAGTAGTCACGAAGCAGCGATATTAGCGGTGTGAACCACAGGGGGTGCAGATGTACGTGAAAAATAACCTCATAACGTGAGCTGCATATGCAACTTTGTATATCACAGTATATCGAAATACAAACGATTTTATTTACGATAATGCATTTGGAAATACTGTTTTGTTAGATCTCTACGTTACATCTATCTGAATTAGAGTGTACACGGCGCATTACCCGACAAACTAATTAACTACAGATAATTCAATTAATTTTCCACGTATTAATTATTTTGTCAACTGTTATATTCTGCAAATATACTTAAATTCGACTACATTCAATGTAGTTAATATCATTTAAATATACAAAGATTTATGTCAAAGCCAATCCAAATAGTTGCTTCAAAGGAATGACGATCCATCTCTAAGGTGATATACACTTGACTATTGAGTTTGTTGCAACGTTTACGCAGGCTCTGTTGAATTAATCGCACCAAGACGTTTATTTTTCATATACGGTTCTAGCAACATGGCCCAATTTAAATAGTCTGGATTGGAATTTTCTCCCTGGATCGCAAACATCTTGATCTTGAAGACAGTGGTGTAGTTCCCTATAGGTAATATTTAAACATTGCATCCAAAGTTTATCTCCGTAGACGCTTGCTCCAACTCCGTTCGCGGTCTGAACCCATCTGTGTATGAGAACACTTCGGCAACATCTCTTAATCAAGTAAGCAATTTTCTTATCTCAATTTATAACAAGTTTCAGTTATATAAGTTTGGATTAACGTAGTTGTTTGTAATGGTTACTCCAATCCGGTCATGCCGGTCGCTAATTGAGTTTCCTAACCTATCCGTTTTTCAGCTTAAATGTTCATTTATACCAAATTATAAGAATGAACCAAAATTTAAAGATTAATTTATTTTATAGTTAATTGCATTTTATAGTAACTTGCATCGGTTATGATGAATTCCATGTAAAGGTCCCATCTTCTATTTGCATAATCAATTGGTAATAGTAATCCTATCGCCTTGACGTGACTTTAGTATTATATTTATTTAAAATTTATCGGCAAGGTTTTTTAAATTTTAAATATTTCACGCCGGAATATTACAAGTACCGGATATGATACAGATACATAGCTCGACCTTTCGATAGGACGGAAGTAACCATGATCACTAATAAAGCAACAGGCAACAAGTGTCAATACGTTAAACTTTCTACTGTAAATTTTTTTCTTATTTTTGAGATTTCTTTCATATGAATTTTATTTAAATTTCAGCCTTTTGAACGTAGTTTACATTTTTATACTTACTTCGTCAGAACTAATCGTTCTGACGAGAAGCCCTCAAGCACCGTGACATTTTTAGGTTATAAAACTTAGAATGAAGAGAAAAATTTGTTTTAATATTACTGAAAAAAGTTTTTGGTTTAGGGAGGAGTTGGTGATGGTGGAAGGTAGAAGGTTATTTTATTGGTGGAAAATAAAAAGGGTATTTAGTGGCTGGTGAAGGGACCGGGTTGTAATTTATGTGGTTAAAGAGGCACTGAAAAAAATGTTACAGTAATATTTGAACAAATTCTTCCCTTACTTTTGAGTCTTATCGCCTGAAAATGTTACAGTACTACGAAAATGTTTGAGAATTAAATTTTACAATGTATTTTATTCGAGTAAATACATAGTATTATCGAAAAACTGAGCAAAAAATTCTGAAAGTCCGGTTACTTTTTAAAACTCCTGGGGCCGGAAGGTTTAATTGTTATTGAATATTTATAAATTCTATAATATTTATAACTGATGAAATTATATATTATGAATACCTTATAATTTTTATGTATTGGTATGATTTTCATATCGGAGTAGATTTTAAATTTCAATATTATTCCACATGCTGTGATTTTTTACAATTTTAATTTTTAATTCCTAGTTTAATTCCTTTAAACGCACCTCACGTTGTTCGCCAAATGTTGTGATTTTCTTTAAAACACAAACTTTCTTAATTTCTTCTTAATTAAACACTTCTTAATAACTCAAACTTTATTTTCACACACCTTATACAAAAAGGTGCATGAAAATATAAAGCCCAAAAACATTTCAAAATTCTAACTTTTTTGTAATTTTACCCCGGTCTCTGCAGCCGTTAATTGTTTGGGTTAGAACATGGAAGTTGGAATTTTGAAAGTTAGTTACACATTTAAATGTTACATGGTTACGTGGAGGTCGAATAATAAAATTATTCGACTAGATAATCGGGGCTGACAGCCTGCAACAGTCACAATTAGCTCGGCCTCGCACTTTGGTACTTTGTCAAAATGTTTCCTTTCTAAGACCAAAAACGCCATCGCCACCACAAGGATTATTCTTCAATAATTTTTTAGCTGGCTGCCTTTTATCTGAATATGAACCTGTTTCCTTGTGTTCATGGTACTGAGGCACGAAGCAAAGCAAAGCTCGCTTAATCTCCTTCATCTGGTGTAGGTGTAAAACTGACTTGGAACTATTTCAGAGGGATTAGTAACCCGAGAAATTGAATTGGAACTGGGACATGAATTTGAGGTAAAGATTAGGAAATGCTGGAAGTGAGAAAAGGCATGGCGGGGTTGGGTATCCAGGAACAGACTGGATGTTACCTGCAATCTGCACACCTCACAAAAATTTTATGTACCCCATGTACCCTTGATCAAAGAGTATCATCTTTTCCTTAATCTAATGTTAACAATGAAGGTTGTGTAAATACAGAAAAATTCAATTTTTCTCAGCGTAAGTAATACCGAACCTACGTTAGTGCAAAATTTCAGCTTTCACATTGTCTAACAAGGACTGCAACCTGAATACCCCGTCCTTGTCGATGTTATTTATTTCTATTAGATATTTTTAATTGGTGGTGCTTCCTTTATACATAAATTTAAATGTTTACTTAGACTAAAGATGTCTCGGAGCGCACGTAAAGCCGTCGGTTACGGGGTTACTGGCATATCAAAGGCCAGCTTAGCAAGCTACCTAAGATGCATAAACCCATACTTAGAGCACTAACTGAATAAATTAGTTAAAAAGCAGGTTATAGACTTACTATATTTATTAAGATGACAAAAAACAAGAACTTAGACTTAAATCTACTAGTGGCAATAAATCAAACTAATCGTCTCATTCATGCATGTCGCTAGAAAGGGACGACGATGCTATCAATTATTACGTGGGACTTTAAAATCTTTTCAATTTCAATAAAAAATAATATTATTTATATTAAATTAATGGCATTAAAACTATCTAAATTACTTAATATTGTTAATTAATATTTTGTAAGAATAACGCGGTTAATTTTTTAGCTGTGTAAGTCAAGATGCTGAAGGACCAGAGTTATATCCTCATCAGATAATTTTTTAAATTTTGGTGGTATATTTTGGGCCTGTATTTATTTGGTCAGTATTTCAAATAATTTTTGCTAACCTAACCTAACACTAACCTAACGGCAGATCCACCTCTTCGCGGAAGATCCACCTCTTTGCGGAAGATTTAACTTTACCTGAAGATTAATTTGTTTTTAATTGGTTTTCTAAAGAAATATCAAAAACTAACACTAACCTAACGGCAGATCCACCTCTTCGCGGCAGATCCACCTCTTTGTGGCAGATTTAACTTTTCGCGGAGATTTCATTATAATTATATTTTATTCGCATTTTTTTTAATTGTGATAAATTAAATAAAATTTTATAATAATTATTTGGATTTCTAATTTAAATTAAAAATGGTCACTGACAAAAACAATTAACTAACCAATAAAGTATACTAACCAAAACTGCAACTTTATTATTTATACTATACTGACCAAAGTAACAAATTATACTGACCAAAATTCGATTTAATACCGACACTTAAATATTTATACTGACCAAAATATTATTATATACTGACCATTTATTCTAAAATATACTGACCATTTAATGAAAAAAATACTGACCATTTAATGAAAAAAATACTGACCAAATATTTAGTTGCCTATATTTTGTATGCTTTTCAAATCAAGTCGTAGAAACGAATATCATTTTGATTTTGTGAGTGTTGAGGATTTACCTCACTAAAAGGTCCTTATTTTCGTCCTTAATTGTATGCAATTCTGTGCTGCAGTAACAAATTTAGTATGGGCGACTCTACCACTAACTCAGCCACTCGAAAAAATTTTTCGAGTGCTACATACTAAAGATCATGCTTATATCTGTCTATTAAAACAATAAAAAGTGTGAACTTGGTCAAAACAACCCCAATATCGACATTTGAAAAGTACGGAAAAGTAGCATCGAGTAGGCTGCAGACCCCGGTCGATGCACATCAGTCGCCCGTGGTCCGTTGAAAATGCGTAAAATTTTTTCGCTCCGATTTGAATTTTTCTTTGAAATTCGGATAGATGGGGGTGTGATTAGTGGATATTAGTAATAAATATAATCAAAAAAATGGAAAATAACCCGTGTATTGCCGAAAAAGTGAAAAAATTAAAATTTTTTTGCCTTCGAATTTTGGGGTGTGCATTCGATAAGGAGGGTAATCCATCGTCAAAACCTACCCTTACGGGGCGCCGCTGCGCTCCGCCCCGCGTTGCACCCCTCCAGGGATGTTTTGACCCTGGTTACTAGGCTAAACATACGAGAAGCGCCACGCATCAAGAACACCGGGATAAATGAAACCGGGATGTGAGAGACCCCCGAAATAGCATTAAAAAGTATAGTTGCGGTATGGGGCAGTATACTATTACGTTTCACCCCCTAAAAATCGCCTAAAAACAAAAAATAATCGATGTTGCATGTACGACGGTCGAGCTGCATCTGCCGCTGCGAAATATTCTAAGTGTTAGAGTATATCATAGCGCACGGACTGAGCACAGAATGACTGACGCGCCCTGAATCTCGTTAATCCACCACTGAATTTCATGAAAATTAGCTAAGTTCAAATTCGATTTTTTAAAAAGTTTTGACCATATTCATATTTTTTATTGTTTTAATAGACAGATATAAGCCTGTTCTTTAGTGTGTAGCAGAAGAAATTTAGTTTCGAGTGGCTGAGTTAGTGGTAGAGTAACCTTAGTATGTTTACGATTATTTGAATACAATAAATTAAAGATGAAAATAAGAATCATATCATACGGGTCCTGAGGACCTAAGAAGGTCCCTAAGGGGTCCATCGTTTCACTTCCAGTTAAAGTTCCAAATAGCTCCTATGTATCGATCGGTTAAATAACGTTTACTGCCGTATCCTGTTACAGTCTTTTTCTACTTTTATTAAGAAGTCTTCCTCTTAATGTACTAGGTCCAGGACCTGTTCTTTACTATTAGTCGAGTAAAATTAGTACCATTTTTGCAGTAATAAGGAAAAGATTCTAATATTGCAAATTTATTCAGAAATGTGTTTACGGACGCTTACTTTTAGAAACTCCAATGAGTCCCGAGTGGGGGGGGGGGGGCGTTATTTCGTACGTTGTTTGTCGAACGTGTTTTTAAACACTTACAAACTGTTTAAAGTTTAACTAAAAACGACTGCGTTTTCAAAAAGCGAAATATTTTTAAAAAGTAGGTTTTATTTTTAAAAATTAATTGTTTGTGTTCTTTCAAACCTATAAATTTGTGTTTTTATGATTGTGAGTTTTTAAAATGAGCTGTGTTTTTCTCCATGGCTAAAGAAAATAATTTATTTCTTGTAATTTTATTGCAGAGAATGATCTGAATTTCTGATGAACAGAAAGCAACACTTTCTGTTCATGTTATATCAGGTTACATATTTTCTGTCGATGCTATACCAGGTTACATTTGTATAATCGGGTGTAGGTAATAATTTATACAATCACTTTGTAATTAACCATATCGGCTTTCCTAATTTTGACTAGGGTGACGAGTGTTTCCAGATATTTTAATTTATAGCAAGAATGAAATTGTGTTCAAGTATCCTTTATTTAATTCTATTGAGTCCTCATTATATACGTGGTGACAACGAAACCGCGATAATACGATCAGGTAAATGTGGACCATTTGTCCATGCCCATGTACATACTGTCTAAGTCGAAAATCGCTATTTTTTAAGACATGAATTTAAAATCTTATAACTTAAAAATAAAATAGAAACTATTAATCATAGAATAGTGAATTGTCGTGTTATATTCTAGTTTTTCTGAAATTGACCTATGGCGGTATTTTTATAGATGCAGCATTATTTTATAGACCTTTTAGTGACGTAAATCAGAATTTAAAATTTTCGACTTACGACAGTATTTTACTGGAAGTGCGAAATGTAGTTACTCGTCTTTGCTTCCGCTTAGACTTTGCAATGGTTATAATATATTCGGCTAATATTTAGTTTGAATCAACCAAAATACCCTAACATACTTTATGTAAAATAAATTCTTTTATATTAGTAACCGGAATGTGAAAAACAAAAATCTACATTATATGAATTATTTGATACCATTCCGAGAGATGAATTAAACGGAGGATTTTCACTGCATTGAGTTAAATGGCAATCACGTACTTCTTACAAAGGCATTTGTGCATCGTTCGTAAATTAAGTAAAAAACATTTTAGCCAAGAAATAATATATTTGATGGAAACGAAAATAATGGCAGGACTAAAAAACAGAGCAAGCATGCAGAAATTTTGTTTGATGAAGATATGATTGCTACTGTCAATCAACAAAAATTTTTATCTAATGATAAAAACAAAGGTAGATTAATTTCAATATTAAGAACGCATTTCAAAACATTTCTGTTTGATGCAGACGGTCTTATTGTTAACACTGCAATTGAAACAGCAACAAAAATTAATGTTGTTGGCAAAGATGTCCTTCTGTTGGTACTCTTAACAGCTTTAGTTAGTGCTAATCTAGTTATATTTTACATGTTTTTTTTTCTTCAACGGCGCAGCACCTCGGATCGGAAAAATACCAGAAAATTTGGGGAGGACAGGGTTTGGTAATGCCTGCGCTCAAAACCTGAACCCAACATGAATATTCTGATATTTTTTCCTTCCCTCATGCTGTTACACCCGATTTCACTACGACAAAACTTAATTTGCTCAATATTATATAAATAATGTCAAGGGGTCGAATGCCAAAACTCGTAAATAAACGGATATATTTTGTATTACCTAATACTTAATATTTATTTTTATAAAATATAACTATAAAATGAACGTAACCAGTAAATTTGTGTGTACATGAAATTCGTGTAAGACCTACTGTTGTAAAAGTTTAATGATTTTCAATAAAATAGCAATGAAGTCTATTTTTACCCACATAACTTTTTTTTCAGTCACATCCTGTCCTTTTAGTCGGAACATGTTAATTTTATTTGCCTATTTTAACGTTTGAATTTAACGTAAACATTAAATTTGTGTAAGAAACATAATAATTTTAGTAAATCTGCAATAAAATCTACTTTGCTCCACTTTACCATGCTTTGCAGGTACCCCTACAATTGGGACTCATTGGTTTTTTTTGCAAATATTATAAATTTTTCCTTCTTCAAACCTAATTTTGTCCATCCGTTTTAAGTATGCAGAGGTACGGCACCGAACGACAAATGAAAATTGCTATATTTTGATGGACTGGCTGCACCCTGTTTTTTATTGTTATGATAGCAAATCATTAACACAGGGGAACCGACGGCTTTAAGTGCCCTTCGAAGTACGGAAGACGGTCAAAATATTTTCAGGCTATACCCGGAGTCGAACCGGGAAGCTTAATTAGGCCATGACCGTCATCCCATAACTGTGTAATTCGTGTAATACATTTTAACTTAATAAGCGGTGTTAGTTTACTTATAAATTGTGCATTTTTAAATGGTGGTGGCTTGGTCGAATACGTGAGGTCGAAGTACAACTTGATAAACTGAAATAAAAAATATATTGCAGCACTGAGCGTTAATAATAAATTATAATCAGGCCCTAGATTTCTATACCTTCAACAATACCAATCAAGTGCCGCTATATAACGCTCTCTAAAATCACTAAAAAGCTTTTAAAATTACATAAATTTTCCTTTAAAATTCACAAAAAAATTGGCAAATGACAAATAATCTACAATTTGAAATAATTTATTATATAGGCCAATATCGGATATGGTATATTACCGAAATATTAAACAACAATATTTTAAGTTTCGTTAATTTTAATGTAGGCCTATGACCTCCATTTTACTAATTTATTATAATTAGTTCTAAGCTCGATGTGCTTGTGACCCTATTTTTGATTGTAATGATTGCAATCGTTAACACATTAACACAATATTTGAATTAATCATAATAACGAGAATTTATTTCTCGGTATCGATATTATTGTAGGATTGAGTAGTAGGAGCGAGAGAGATGCAATCCGGCGGGTGGTGCTTAAGAGGGGTGACTGAAGGCATGCACCCATCGGTTACCAACAAGGGTTGGCTAGTCTTTACCAACGTGCGACTCGAAGCGGTTGACAATTTAGGACGGTCAAGCCGCTACTACGTATTTTTACTTATGTATATATTTTTCGTTATTAATAAATATTATTAAACAGCCAATCAACATCTAATTAATTATTATATCCCACAATTGGGGGCTCGTCGTCCGGGATAATTAATTAATAATTAATTAATTAATAATAATTAATTTTTTTTTTATCGAAAAGTGTATAAGTAAAAATGGACAAAACGACGGCAAGTGATTTTAAGTTAAGCGATTTGAAGGAAATCCTACGACGGAATGGATTACGATCGACGGGATCCAAGGCGGTTTTATTCGATCGCTTAATGACGCATGACCCAGCGGGGTCATGGAAATTACCAAGCAACGATGGGGGTAATTACTACGGCGGTTGCAACACGATTAACGATGGACGTGCTGCAACAAATGATGTAATAAACGATGAAGACGACGATTGCAACACTGTCAACGGCGGAAGTGCTGCAATAAATAATATAACGAACGGTGAAAACGAACAGTTTAGTGACGATGGACGGAACGACGGAATAAACGGTGTGCGCGAGCTGGAGCTGACTCGACGTGAAAAGGAGTTGGCAGAACGCGAATTAAGGATAATGCGGCGCGAATTAGAAAACCTTCGGGCGGTGGTTTCAGGTAACGGCGAACGACGGAGTGAATCGACGACGCCTAAGGCAAACATCAGTGCGATTGCAGACGTTTTGAATTATTTCGAAGGTAACGGCGAAGACTTCGTAATATGGGAAAAGCAGGTTAAGCTTTTACAAAAAACGTACAACCTGAACGAAGGGTTAACGAGGATATTAATTGGCATGCGGCTAAGTGGAAAAGCGCGTAACTGGTTCAATTCAAAATCGGAATGTCTTGAAATGCCGATTGCGGATTTGCTGAGTGAAATGCGGTCCATGTTCGACAATAGGCCAAGCAAATTAGTATTACGCAAGAAATTTGAAGCACGAAGTTGGAAAGCCGAAGAAACTTTTAGTGATTACATTCACGAAAAGATAATCTTAGGTAACCAGGTGAGAATAGACGAGGACGAGTTAGTCAGTGTGATAATCGACGGGATACCTGATGAAACTCTGAGAAATCAAGCGAGAATTCAGCGGTACAATAGTACCAAATTATTGGCTCAAGCTTTCGCAGAAATTTCACTCAAACAAAAGACAGTTCGGAGTGTAGTGGAATTAAATCCGGTGGTAGAGAAACATTGTAATGGAAATGTGCGTGGAAAAAATTGGCGGTCTCCGAAGAGATGTTTCAATTGCGGGTCGGATGAACATTTAAGTGCGCGTTGTCCAACAAAAACACGGGGTGTTAAGTGTTACGAATGCAATGATTACGGACATATTGCATCCACATGTGCTAAAAGACTTCAAACGGCGGCGGAATCCACGGTTAATACTTGTGACACACTACAGGGGGTTGAACGGAAATTTGTTAAAGACATTATGGTGAACGATAATCGGGTTGTTGCGGTGGTGGACACAGGCAGTGACATAACGATGGTCACAGCCGAGAAATACGTTGAAATCGGTGCACCGGCTCTCACAAGAATTCCAATATCGATTCGTGGAATAGGGTCGGAAAATGGAGCACAAACGATAGGGTACTTCGAAGCGGAAACCGTTATAGACGAAACAAATTATAAAATGAGCATACACGTCGTTCCAACAAAATTTATGAGTTACCACATGTTGCTGGGGTCTGACTTTCTTAATTCAGTAGAATTGCGGGTCAGACAAGGCAAAGTAAACATTCGTAGATTGTCAAACAACGGTCGGGGTTCACAAGAAGAAAAACCGCACATCTGTGAAATCGAGCGCGCCCAGGACGTGTCCGAAGTTTGCGTAGCAGATATGGTCACACCTAAATATTCGGAGGACATTGTGAACGAAGTTTGTGCAACACATGTGTTGTCGGTCACATCACATGAGGTGATTAAAGAACCAATATCAAATTACGGGTGCGAAACAAAAGTTGAACATTTAACAGAAAATGGGAGTGTGAAACCAGCTGCACACAAAACAGCGGTGGTCATGGAATTTATGGAACAACCGAACGCGGAAATGAGTGAGACGAAAGTTGACAAACAAATCTGTTTAAATCAAACGATGCAGGCTCAGGTAGCGCGGCATGAAAAAGGATATAGTTCGGCGAGTGAAACGGAACATTTAATAAAGAAAGACTATTTATTTCCCAATGCGCGTAAAAAGATCGAAGGAGTGGTGCGAAATTGTGTAAGTTACACTCCGGCGGTAGAAAAATGTAGCGGTAATGAACTTGAAGTGTTAACGGTAGTAAAAACATTAAAGGGGTATAAGAAAAAGCGAAAGCGAGCAAAATCCTACGAAGAAAGTGACCTACTCGCACTAAAGCGGACACAATGGGGTCCAGGTTTAAAATTGGCTTACATTAAACCATGGGTGGCGCATCACGGAGATTCCTTCGAAGAAAGTGTCGAGGGCGACACTACTGGTCCAGGAAGGGCCGAGTTGTAGGATTGAGTAGTAGGAGCGAGAGAGATGCAATCCGGCGGGTGGTGCTTAAGAGGGGTGACTGAAGGCATGCACCCATCGGTTACCAACAAGGGTTGGCTAGTCTTTACCAACGTGCGACTCGAAGCGGTTGACAATTTAGGACGGTCAAGCCGCTACTACGTATTTTTACTTATGTATATATTTTTCGTTATTAATAAATATTATTAAACAGCCAATCAACATCTAATTAATTATTATATCCCACATTATTTACAAAAAGAATGCTAATAGTTATGTGTAAACCGGTGTGAAAAATATTACAAAATTGGTTTAGCGAAACCATCGCATTTTGATTTAAAATTAAATAACCCTAAAATATTATCTCACGTATATCGTTTAGGGTGGCGTTAAAAAAATTAAATTTAACATCGATATTACCCAAAGTGGAATTCTCGCTTCAATGCAGAAGGTGATTGCATAGGTACAGCATTTGATATTATATAAACAGACTATCTTGTTAATTCATTCTAAACTCAATTATTGCGTTTTAATTAACAACCCTGTACAAACAATTGTTAATTTGGTTATTTCTAAGCGTACCGAAAACAAACATCTCCAAATAATGCATTATAAAAATAATAATAATATAAACAGTGCTTTCTTTAAAAGATCGTAAATCGAATTTTTAAAATATTGCCAATTGAACTAACCAAACGGAAAAGAGAACCGAGACATTTGAATATTTTATTAAATTATATCCACATAAATACATCTACCCCCTCTTTTCGGTGGGACGTTAAATTAAACGAGATTCTTGTCTTTGTTTATATTCATTGATTCAATCAAGAAAAAAAACATCACTGTGGTGTTTTGGATTTTTCTACGAAATATTTAATAAATTAATGTAATTTCACTATGGTTCCTATAATAAATTGAAAGTAAAATCTGAATACAACAAAGAAGTAAAGATAGGTAAAAAATTATTATTATTATGTTATTGAATTAGATTGTTTTATTAGTAATGTAATAACTTTTATTGTTATTGTGCTTTATTTATTTTCGCCTATTAACTATATAGATACAGATAAAAATGTACTACAATAGCAATTTTGATTTAATGTTGTACTTGAGCATGAAAAACGTATTTCAGTAATAAAACTGTGTTACTTGCAGCAAATTTAATAGCAATTTCCATTAGTAAACCTCGGCCAAGTCATTGTAACAAATTTTGCATGTCTAGAAATACCACAACTGTCGAACATCAAATTTATACAAATCAACAACAAATTACAGAATGCAAACAATTAATTATACAAAATTGGTAGTTAGTTTAGAAAATGGACAATCAAACGACTACATTATTTAACACGGTCCGGATAAAGCTACGACGAATATTCTGGGTTGGTGATATATTGCCAGAATAACCAAAAGAGGGTAGGCAAACAATATGAATTTAAACACGGATTCAGTTTTGTTTGCATTGTTAAATTAAAAAATTGCGTAAATATTTAAATTTATTAAAAAAATTTATGTTTATTAAAAATGTTAGCTCTATAACTCAATCAGCCGTCACACCAAGCCACCGCATACTTGGACTCTTTCGTTAGAACGAAAAGCATTTTACCACAATTTTCTCCTAAGACAAGAAGTACGTTTTATTTATTTTTACAGCAAGAATTCATTACAGCTTCGTACCAAACTGTTAATTTTGAGTTAAAATAGGTAAATACGTATTACATACACAATGTAAATTACGTGTTCAAGTTAAAATAATTACTTTCTCTCAAACTTTGCAATTGACGTACTAATAATATATCTGTAATTACTTACAAATATCATGGTAAATTCTGCGTTGGTAAAGACTACTGTAATTAACACAACTAGGTTAACCACTCATTTAAATTATGCAACACTGAAATAACTTTAAACCAAAATATTTTACCTAAAATAGATTTAAGCGTTCTTATTTTATTAGTTCAGAAGTGGGATTAAATGGGTAACCACCGGGGACCATCATCGTAATATCGGTCGGTGGTTCGATTCATTCCAAGAGAATTTTATTTTAACCGGAATGGTAAAAAGTTCATATAATGTAGTATTTATTATTCGTCGACTTAATAATAACAGGCGAGCAACCCCTATTTTGTTATTGTTAATTTTATTTTGTATTTTCAAATGTTGAACAAAATATTTATGGTTTCATTAAAAACAATAACAAATGCGAACCAAATTACTGGCTTAAATACAAAGTTAGCATCTTTAATAATAAAAGGAAGTTATTTTAATTATTTTGACTTGTTTCGAGAGAAACTTTTAATCTTTTCTTTATTTTAAATAAACGCAAAATTAGAAATGCTTTAAAGCTTACAAATTATAGGAATTTGTAGTAGTTAAAACCATAAAGTGATTACTAACTTTTGTATCTTTCGAAAAACGTTTTCATTTGATGTTCCTTTTCTCTATAATATATTTTTGGGCCACTACACGTGAAACGTTACATTATCGCTTTTACTTTTATGTAGATCTTTCTGCCATTTATTTACAAAACATTGAGTTGCAATTTCACCTAAAAGAACGTAGGTGCTGCTTAAATTTTCTCATTTTACTTAACTTGTAATTACTTTCATTACTTTTCTCATTATATATAATAATCAACTGTTTCTTTCTTACCTTCCTTAAATTTTCAATTAAGAAATTTTAATGAATTTCGCGTTATAATTATAATAAAAACTAATTGTCAGAGCAAAAACGAATAACTTTAATTAATGTAACGCCGTCGAAATTACGCTCAAAATGAAATTAATTTTTTTTTAAAGCATACCGTTCGAAATATGGCGGCAAGAATTTGTTTCCCGGTTAAAATTTGAATTTAAAGCCTTAGGTTATGTTGTTGTTGATGATTTATAGAAAAAGTAAATAAAAGAACAACTCTGAGATTTTCATTTAAAAAAATTGGAAGATACGGCGTTCTGTTGTATCCAACATATCGGGTAAAATAAATTGCCTTTTTATTTAAAAGTAATCATTGAGTTTGAGTTATCAGATTACATTAAAAATATTAGCTTTAGACAAAAAGTGGGTTGTATACAACATTTTGTTAGAACAAAAGCTCTCTTTGTTTTCAAGCACCGATGGGATAAGCAGCTCCAACGTTAAATTTTTTACGTTGTTTTATTATAAAGGATCTCTCAAGTTCTGAATTATTTTATTTTTACAACAAAAAGCGTAATTAAAACGCACGATAATGAGTTCTATACAGGATGTTAATAAATTATCGAGTGTATTAGCTTTATTTATTTGACGACGTGTCGCGCGACACAAAATTATTGTTGAAGACGTTCGGAAGCGTCGTTTTATTATACAAATCAGTTTGGCACGTTTTTAGAATTTACAACTTGAAGTAATCCAACTGAAATATGTTATCCTTGCTGTTTTTACATATTCAAATAAAAAAAACCACCTAACGTTATATCTGCATATAGAGATATGTCGTTCTAAAACAGCAGCAAAGCAAAAAACAAACCCTTGATAAATCAAATATTAGAGGTTTATATCTCATTTAAATATATTTGAGATAAACGTTCTGATTTAATGGTCTCTTTTTGTCATGGTTCGTTCTCAAACACAGCTTTAGGCAGAAATAAGAGCAGCAGTCTTTTTAATTTCATGTTTTACAAATTCGCATTAATTTAACTAAATATTTGTGTTAGTTTTTACTCATTACAATTATAACTTTTCCAAGCACAGATATGTTTAATAAATCAACATTTTACCTACCTCGCCTTTCGAAATATTATTTTTATATTGCTTTATATCAATTTCTATTGTATTAGTGTACACAATTTTATGTGTGCAAGTCAAATCCATTTTATTAAAAAAAAAAATTCAGTTCAGAAAGGGAGTCCTTCGAGATGTACTCGTATCCCATGCTGGATGTATTAACATCTTTGATGTGTTTGATGTAATTATAAATAAACTTGTTACTTCCACGGTTTATTTAATTACACCTACAATGAGAATTAGAGCTTTAATTATTACACTATTCCAAGCTTTGAAACCTAACTTCAATTAATTTCGGTTAATAACTTAACAACGAAGTTCTTTGAGTCTCTTTTCCAAAACAAAATAATATACCTTATAATTTTCGATAAACAATTTTTGAGCGATTTATAAATTTTAAGATGGATTTATAGTTTAGTTACTGATTTATTGCAAATAAAGATAAAGTGTTAGAAGACTTTCAAGTTAAAAGTTGGTCAATTATTTACAATGCATCCATCGTCAATACATAATTTGTGTGCTTCGACGTGAGCGTCAGAGTCGACGTCGACGTCTTCGACATAAACTATAAATTCCTCTTAACGATTACGATTTAAACGACAATGAAATAAAAGTTGTCATCAGTTTAAATTAAAATTACAAAAATCTTATACAGATGTACACTAAAGTGAACTTAAAAGAGAAGATAAAGCTCTTTAAATGTGCTTCTATCAAATACAAAAAACGATCAAAAAGTTTGAATTAACGAAACAGCGTAGTCACCCAAAGTTAATTAAAGCAGAATCGATTAATTTCCCGCAGGATTTACAGTTAAATATGTAATAAGATATATTATATCCCTTAACGATAGGATTAATTATTATTCAAAAAATTGAACTTATTCTTTAATCGTTATCTCTCTGATCCCTTAATATTGGGTATCACAGCAAAATCTTATTAAACCAAAATTTAGCAAGATTATAAAAGGTATTTGCACAATTTAATTCCAAATAGTAGAAGGAAATTTACGTGCTGGTTGTAGATTTAGTGGAAAATATCAACAATTTGCAATTTACCTATATATCGAAACTGAATTTAACACATAAAGACAACAATTATGTTGTATTTAGCTTTAAACAATAATGCGCAATTAAGCCATAATTATAAAATTGTATGCTGTCGTGGCAGTATACCGCTGGTGTATGCAAATATTTGATAGTTTTAATAAATTGAAACAACAATCGGACAGTAAATATGATCCATACTTGCAGGGTTATAATTTAGGCAAACGGTGGATTGAACGGTGCAACGTGTTGCACATTAATTCCCTTAAATTCCGATAACTTCCACAAAAGTTAAACGATTTTAATTTTTCTTCCCTTTTTAAAGAGAAAATTATTTTTACTGATTTATTTCTTTTCGCACTTTTTTCGTTTTGTCGTATAGTTTCGCAACATTCACAAATAAATTTATTAAATATTAATTCTGCTTAATGTAATAACCTACAATCTTCCAACGTTCTTATTCATTTTATAGCAGAATTTATACAATTTTTAATAATAAAAAGTATTTTAATAATAAATTATCTTTTCTCTCTATCAGCAATTTTCATATCCCTCACATAGGAATAGATAATCTTTATGGTTTGATTTATCACTTGGATTCATTTCTTTCTGTCCTTCACCTTGTTCTCCCAATCTCTCACATTCATTCTGGTCAAGTCTCTCTTCCATCTGTTCATTGGTCTGCCCCTCTTCCTTACACCTTCAATTTTGATGTCCATACCACTCTTGGGGTCCTTCTACCATAGGTAGAAGAAAATGGTCCATCCATTTAATTCTCTCGATGTTTACAAAGCTCACGATATTTGATTCATGTAAACTTTCTATAAGTCGTTGTTAATTCTTCTCGTTCATTGACCCTCCACCTGTTTTCCACTGAAAATCCTTTTCAAGATCTTCATTTCCCATATCTCCAGCGTCACGTGTTCCTGTTTCTCAATGTTCAAGTTTCACAACCATATGTTATTGTTGGTCTGCCCTGGGTAAAAATTTCTTAATTCCTTATTCTTGTATTTGTCTTCAATTTCGTCTAGTTTCTGAGCATTATACCTTCATTTCCGTTTTTTATGCTCTTGATATCTTCGCCTATCCTCTCTCTTATTCTTCTTTTTAGCATTAGTTCTCTTATATTTTTTCGCTTTTCTATTTCTTCACTGCATTACTCGTCATACCAGTTCCTCTATTGATTTCGTTTTTCTTTGAAATTTATCTTGGTTACTTTATTTATGCTATCTTGTATCACTATCAATATTTCATTGGCATCGTCTTGTATTTCTGTAATCCCCAGTACTTTTTCCAGTTTCTCTTTATATTTATCCTGTTCTTATTTATCATTAAGCTGTATTCTTTTATTTCGACTCTTCAGTTTTTCTTTTTTACCTTCCTTGTTTGGGGCTATCTATTGCACCATAAAATGATCCGAGATCTCACATCTCTGATATAGTTTTCGTTTCTTCCCTCAATCAGCACATGATCTATTTGATTTATACTTCTATACTTCTATGTAGGTTTTTGTGTTCATGATAAGTACTTTTTATTTTCATGCCTGCACCCATTGCAAAATCTATTTGAAATCTTCCATTTTCATGCAAGCTAATTTTCTTATTACTGGTTGATAAATTTCTTCTTTAACTAATTTTACGTTCCAGTCCCCTATAATCAGTTTCAAATCGTATTTAGCATACCCTCGCATATTCCATCCAAGGTTTCATAAAACTGTTCTTCCAAATACAAACACATAATAATACAAATACAGTTGTCAAGTCTTTAAAAACTTTTTCAGTGCATTTTTGACATAGAATCATTGAAATTGAAATAGTCACTGTATTGAAGCTACGATTAAATTATTCGTTACAACCAAATAGTATTAAACAGCCCCTTAATAAAGTTCCAATTCCCAGTCATTTCAAAGGTGATTCCTTTACGATTAGCGCATTTAACAATTTTGACCATGAGGAATGTTTATCGAAGGCTTATTAAGCTTACTCTTGAAATGTAATCGAAAATTTTGAAAAAGGGATCGACGTCTGTATACGTGGTCTTGGTGGACATTTGTCCAATATTATTTTTTATTAATAAATTGTAGTCTTTCTACATTATAAATATATCAATAAAGAAATGGAGGACTTTCATCCAAAATGTGCGGTTTATTTAAAATTTAGAAACAAAGTCCTTGTTTGAAAGCCTTTTACAATCTATTGACAAAAACACTAGTTTCAAAAGTTACAAAGGAAAAGATTTTAAATATATTTAAAGCCGGAGATACTGCGCAAAACACGGCTTCAAGATAAAACAACAAGAATCTCAAGTAGCATCCACAAAGTCATGCCACCAGCATTTGATAGATGTCTGTGAATTTGGTTTTCAAGTAATAGAAAATGGTTGACGGCGAAAAAATTTAAAAAATATTCTGATGACTTTATCTGGGGATGACTTGCAGGGGAAGTGAATTAGGCTGTTGTTCGGTTCATAAGTGTAAGGGTGGCTTGTAATAATGTTAATTTCCATAGATACAAATCCTGAAATAATTATTTTTTTTAAATAAACAGATAACCTGGGGTGTGATGTAGCTGAGCCTGAGAATGTTAAAAGTTAAATTCAACTTGAAATACTCCAAAAAGTCTTAGAAAGAAAATAATCAGATAATCGGAAAACTTCGAACATAACCTCAACCGCTATGTGCAATTGAAAATAGTTCAAAAACTCTTCCTAGGCAAAAAAACAAGGTACAAAGCATCCCTAGAAATTCTCCAAATTGAAATTTAAGCTACCACCTTCCTCCCTTAGATTATATAATATTATAATTGCTAGTCGAATGCTCGTTGAATATAAATAAAGACTATGCATGGTGGTCGATAGTGGATGATATAACAATAATATTTATACACCATTTTTCTCATAGGTTAAAAATATTAATTTGTATGAATTCGATATACCGTAAAAGAAAAATCATAATAATAAATATTTTTATAAAGAAACTTTATAGCAAAATATAAGCAGGTAAACATGACAATATTTTTGCAAATTATCCTATAAAAGTAAAATTAATGAGTACATAGCTACCTTAATAAAAATTATTATCCTCCTCGCATTGTTATCATTTTCTTCCTTATTCCTAATATATTGTTAATTCAGAGTACAATTGCTAGTTGAAAACAAATTCAATTGTAATTTCTTTGTAACATTTTCTATTATCCTCGTCATTTTAGTAACCAGTTGTCGATACTAAACTCAGATGGTTGCGATGTACAGCTTACGTGATTTCAACTACAGTATTGAACAATGTCAGTTTATTCTATTTCTAACACAATACAGATAATAATACGTCGGAAGTTAGAGTATACTTAGAGGAACTATACAGAGGATGTTACATCTATTTATTATTTTTACGTTTTCTAAATTTTTATTTATTTACATTTACATATTACCATACGTATAGGTACAATATGTGGATCAAGTGGATGGCATATTGAAGCCTTGGCAGTTGAAAAAGGTTATTCTAAATGAAAAGTCTTCGATAACTGTCTTACCATTCCAAATTTAAACATAAATTTAAGTTAAAGGTAATGTATCTGCTTGAGGTATAGCCTAAATTATTTTAACTATTCCAAGTGTTCCACTTTTTATGATCCTACATTATTTTACATACATATTTGGATGGATTTAAATTTTCTCTACTAATAGATTTATTTGGGTTTTTATAATACTATTCTATGTACACAATATAAAAAAATGCCTTTCCTGCATATAATTTTATTATTTAAAACATTAATATAAAAACTACTAAAAATTTCTTTTTCCTCTCTTCACTTATTCACTTCTTGCATGAAATACTTCTTTTATTCATTACGTACTCCTTACTTCATAACTTCCTTACTTACTTCCTCCAGAATAGCCAATTGTTTGGCTTCATTAACCTGATGAAATGTTGTTCAATTGAGATATTTATTGGCAGTAGCGGCTCGCTAAAAAGTGCCAAGAAGTCATGGAACGACCATAACACATCAGCTTCAAGAATTTCTTTTTTAATTTTTCAAAAATTTTAGTTTTGTTTAAAAATACTTGATTTATATATCTTTATTATAAGACATTTTTATTTTACAATTATCAATTTTGCACAATTTGAACTGTTGATCATCTGCAAGTGGAGGTGGTCAATGCTCAATAAATATAATATCTGGATTTTATTTAAAAATAAAATTATGTTAAAAGGAAAGTCAGAAATTTAATCTGAATGTTGACTGGGGGGTCTGGGGGGTATAGAATACCCCCCAGGTAGGGGTTTTAAGAGAAATAATGAAAGGCACTTTGAAAACTTAAACATTTTTATCGCGTATACCGGGGGTATTCCATACCCCCCAGACCCCCGGTTAGATTTTAATTTAAGTTATTTGAGGAAAATTACTCTAATAATGATCAGACCTTGAAATGCAGCTGTTATTTTTGAACTGTGGACTAAGAGGGTTGATTTTTGCTACCAATAGTGTTTAGTTTTATTTACGTAGTTTTAAGAATCTCTTAAGCCTAGCTACGCTTTCGCATACCGCAAGTAGCTAACTACAAGAACTTTATGGAATTCTTAACGTTATTTTTAAACACATCTTCTGAAGACCTGGCAAATAGTCGTTTGTTTGGTTCAAATTGTTTGGGGAAAAAGAGAAGATTTGTCATAAAATGTTTTTTGAAGTGCTCTGTTTTTTGAGTTCCTTATATTTAAATTATTGGAAATTAACAAATATTGTATAAACTAATAAATAATATAACCAACAAATTTTAAAACATCAAAAAGAATTGTAATGATTAACCATGCATTAATGACTACTGTTAACTACTTACAGTTGAAATTCAAATATTACAGCATTTATATTAGAAAGAATTTGCGGTTTATTCATAAAATGTGATAATATTAATTTATAAAAAGTAAATTAACTAAAAACTATAAAGTTTAGTTACATAGGACCTTAAACAAAGGTAAAAGAGATGAGAAAATGTATGAAAAATTTATAAAAATACAAGGTATGATATTTAATAGATTGACTTATACGTAAGGACGATTTTTGAAATTTTTTATCCTCCCTTCGTCTTGTAAGATTTAAGAGACCCCCTACTTTACGTTAGGACTATTTTGAAAATTTCCGATCCCCTCCTTATACTTAGTTACCATAAATATCAATTTTTAATTTGATTAACATTAATTTTTTATATAAAAAAGTTGTCAGCTTCAGCGGTCAGGCGGCAAAACATTAATTAAAATTATATGATGGTTCTCGACTTTTGTTAACTTATGCCAATATGCTGGTACCCCCCCCCCCCCCCCGGTTCCTATTTTTGTTATCTACTATGTATCTACTGTAAACTTGAGCACAAGAAGCACAAGAATTTGTCGCTAGATTCAATAAAGCTTCTTTTGGAAAGTAAATAAACAAAAATACAACAAATTTAAATTTTACCTTTTTCTTCCAATTTCGTGCCACCCATTGAAATAGTCACAAAGTAATCAACAGTACTGATTCATCTTGTAAATTTTAACTGAATTAAACAGAAATAATTTTAAGTAGTAATAAAAAAGTATTTTTCAATAAGTTTTTGTAGATCGCCCAAGTATGAAACAAATTCAGTATATTATCTGCTCTTAATTAATTTTAAAGAGACCTTTTATCAAAATTAACTCGATATGTGGTCTTTAACAAAAGAAGATCGGTGACGTCACATCCCGAAGTCACGTGATTTCAGATTCATGAAATTTCATTAAAACGTGTTTTGTACTAAGTGCATAATTCTTATTTTATGATGTAATTAACTTCCAGAATTAAATTAATCGCTAGTCACCGCCAATCTTGAAATCTTTATGTATGCAACTACGAAGGAAAAACTTAATTTTCCCATAGAGACATTGCATAAAGTGAAAACTAGAATTCAGGATAATAAGTAAATAAATTTTTATATTCGTGCCTACATAAACAAGTATTTTAAGATTCATGGTGACTAGAAATTTTTGTTCACGAACAGATAATATAAAATAGGTGTAGAAAAGTTAAAATTTTATTATGCAATTTTACACGAAATCCATAACTTATCTATGCATTTCGTGTTACGGTTAAGTTGTTAAAAATATTTTTTTGTTGAAACTTGACCGTAAATTTCGCAATTTTATTCCTGCAAATAATATGGATAAAACGCATATTAAAATTTTACAATCAAATAAAATGATGAAATATGCACGAACGGTATTAAAAAATTTGTAAATCATCCAGATTTACACATCGAAATGACATATTGCAATTATGTGTTTGTTATTATTACTATGGCACCTGTCAGGATTAACTAATTTCTGTTTATTGGCATATTGAAAAAAAATACAATAATAGGCATTTAAATGAAGATTTATCATGTTTGTCCAATAAAATATTTAAATTTGCGTAATCAATATTGCACAAGCGGTTAGTTGATATTACGAGTAGTAACATTTTAATTGTTACAAAAAGGTTCATCAATCAATCAGCGTTATTATTAAAAATTTTTGTCTTTGAGGAGTTTTGTTTGCAAAACAACAATAAATTTTTGCGTGGCTGTAATATTCGTGACATAAAAGAGACAAATTAGATGTTTCCATTATCCGTTAAAAGCAATTTAATTTATAACTTGGTTGCAAATGTAAAATTATATTTATCTACTTAAGTTAAATTATTCCGAGTGCATGTACGTATGCAAAATTCATTTACCTTGAGAGGTACTTGTCTCAATTTATAAACAAGTAAAATACAGGAGTTGCACAAAATTATTGCTCAAACGAGAGACAATTAGAAATTTTATTATTTAGTATAATAGTCCTCGCCCCCCCCATACCCAGGCCTGCACCGTTTAAACGAGTTCAAATTGCAATCGTTGAACTCCCTATTATTAGCAATAGGGTCAAAAGAAATAATTTCCGCAATTTCATATTTAACATTCTTTTCGATCAATTTAATTGTTATGATGTCATTAATTTTATTGTGATATACAACTGAATTATTATTACTAAACGTAACGGCACTTGACATTTTTAACTTTGCATATAACAATTTTATTTTTAATCTTTCTGCTTTAAGTAACTTTAATTTAATATACAAACGTTTTAATTAAAACTTGATTAAAACGAAAGTTGCGGTTTAATTTATTTTAAATGAATATGTTCTCCCTTAAAACGTTAGCAAATATTATTTTCTAGTTCTCAATTTCGTCCGCAGATATCTCAGTAGTTTATAAATCATTAAGTGGAATTTAATGGCATTAAAAAATTATTTGTTCAATTTTCAATTTAAAACCTTAAAAGATTTAATCTAAAAGGATTTTAATGTATCGCGACGTTGTGCAATCGGCACAAAAGAAAATCAGACATATAAATTGCACGAAACATCGACTTGTTCTTTATTTTTGGATTCGGGCAGATGTTTCCAAATTCAAATTACTACTTAAGTTTTTGTTTCACCATTGCAAGCGTAATATTGCTCAATTGTAACTTAATTCAGAAACATTTTTTCGGCGAGTTTATTTACAATAAACTTCAATTTTTTGTTAAAACAAATTAATTATTATCTGTATAGTTTTCCAATGCGGTTAATTTTTACCTAACGATTCGGGATTAAAGCCTGGTGGCTAAATACCGGGTCTAATATCAGTTCTTTGTTCGTACTGCTATTAGATGTATCAGCTCAAATAATTTCTCATTGTTCTCCTGTTGAATACCTGGCAAATACCACCAACAGAATTTTTAATACAATTAATAACGTTCCAAAGAACATTTCTGCAAATCAACCGATTTGGTCCTATTCTACAAATATTTAAAGGAATCGGTAGACTACGGTTCAATTCAATTTTCTTAGATACCCTTAAAATGGTTGCTTCTCTTCTAATTTTAGGAACGGTATGATCATTTAATTTTAAGTGTATATTGAAACGTACAGAAATTTGTTTTAATATTTCAGTAAAGTTATGGTAAATTTTACATTTTAGAAAGGGATACTAAATAATATGGTCCTTGAAGCTAATTTTTGGTGCTGACTATATTTAAAAATTAAATATTGATTTAAAAATCATACAATGACGCTATTGCCACATTTCTACTATGTAACCATTTCGCCAAATAAACCAGGAAGTTACTGCTGTAACAGTGACCTGACAGTTAACCATGATTGCTAATTTAACTGTAGTTGTTAAATTGGAGAGTTGACGAAACTGCTAGTAGTTGGCTGTTACAGCATATGACAATCAAACTGAGATCATAACAATTTGGATGCCAAGTCGCGTCGTGGTATTGGTCTTTATTATTAATTGAATTAATTAGTACATTTTTGATAGAAAATATGGAAAATTTTAAACAGGACACACTTAATAATTGGTCTGCTAAAAGGATGTTTCAGGAAAAGGGGAACAGTAAACACAAGGTGAAGGTTTCTGATTTTATTCACATTCATTCTTAATTTAAAAGAGAAGGGTGGTATATTAAGGCACGACACAATATTTAGAGAGGGTAACGTAATAAAAGGTAGCTAGTTGTCATAAAAAGAAAAAGGTGCCCGAAATATATCAAGTTTGTCAAGTAAATTTTGAATGACATTTATTTAATGCATTATAATTTCGTACAACTATGTGAACAATAAGCATTCTTACACTGAAAAGAGTTTCTTTCCTGCTGCAAGAATTGCTTTTCCTATTTTATGACATAACAACGCGTTCATTACAGCGGCGTGTGTCAAAGTCATGTTAATGTCAAACTCGAATATTTATACTACATTGGAATTATTATTTTACGAAATTACACCAGCAAATAATCGTAACTTGACGCTTTTCTATTGGAAATTTTAGCTCTTTAACGAAAACATGTTATGTTGCCTTTAACGGGAGAATTTGAGTTGAAGTGCCGTAACGTAAAAAATCTATTTTATGAACTACCATTTACAATTATTATTAAAAGTAACTCAAAGCTATTCTTCTTTTCTATGCCCGTAGTATGCATTTGAAATGTTTTATCATACTATAGGGAACCTACTATTCAATGTGGGATCCGAACCACTGAAAATATTACACCACGGTGATTTTCCGAGAGAAGACTTAAAATAAAGTTCTTAATTCTTCCAAAATCTAAAAAAAAGTTCTAAACATCAGCAGTCAATCCACTTAACGTCTCTTACGACATTTTAGATGAATTTTGGAAATTAGCTTAAATGTCCCTAATCGTTGCAACAATTACTTAAACTCCCAAGACTTCCAACGCCGGTTTTATTGATTATTGTCTTGTTATGTCTTCGGCTTAAAACATTTAAGAAAAACATTTTGTAAATCTGGAAATTGGCTCAAATGTTCCTTAGGCTGCGGTTATATTGGATCCGGATCAATTCCGTTCGGTCCGGTCCAGATTTCTTCCTGGAGCCGTTCCCATCCTTTCTGCCCTGTTCCGTCAAGACCCGTCCAAATTTGTTTAAATTTTAATAGCTATATATTGTAAAACCGTTCTACCTGATTATTTTAAACTTTAGTGTAAAGTTATACAGTACAAGAAACTCAACTTGTTTACTTAAAAATATATACTACATACAATAAAAAAAAATTTAATCAACAAGACAATTATTAACTCTTTACATTATAATTCTTCAAATATTAATTTTAATAATTATTCAAAAAGATCTTAAAAATTCTTAATTTAGTTGCGATTAATCCGCATCGCTTTTAATTACATTATTTGTGACTAATACGCAATCATTAGTATAATAATTATTACACCAGAATTGCACCACGAAATGACTAATGCACAAATCCCCTGCCCGAACTGCACCACCTTAATTTCAAGTAAAAGCCTGACCTTTCATCGTTTATCTGAATTGCACCACCTACATTTTAATCTTCTAGGTAAGGTGGTTTTATTTTTAAAGGCCAAGCGCAATGCTGGAGTTTAAATAAATAATTCTTAAACAACGAGTTACAGCTCCACCAAGCTTAGAAAGGACGCGGCAAATATGCCAACTAATTTGATAAAAATTTGAATGAACCAATGAACGTTGAGTTATTTCACAAGTACATTCTGTTGTACAAGTTACAAATCATTGCGCGTGTTTACATTTGTCGTGATTTTTTGTGTAATTCGATTTCGTGTTATTTCTATTTTGTGTTCTTTTCAGAACAAATCTTTATAGTTATATTTAATAAATCATTTTACTTAGTAAATTGAACATATTATTTAGTAAGTACTTTTTAGGTTAGAATACACTTATTTCTTCATCTGAGTGTACTTTTTAAATTTTAGCAGCGCCTGACACGCCCCTCCAGGGCTCTTCTTAGCTTGGTGGAGCTGTATATTGGTTTATTTATTTATTTATATATTTATTTATTTATTTATCTACGGCTAAACCGTATCAATTATCGATGGTGCTAAACGCCAACATTGTGCTGCAAAATCGACTATAAAGTGCAAAAACTGAAATATTAACCCTATCCAATTTTATTCATTTAGATTAAATTTCCCCTATTTACTTATAATAATAATAATTTTATTGTCCTATAACTTTCAATATTTATCCATTCTGCATGTGTTTTTTTTCCTAAATTAATTATTCTTAAAAAGTTTGGGTGATATGAAGTCACCTTACTGCACTCTTCTATTGATTTTAATTTTTCTTGTTTTTTCCTCGAAGTACACTTGGTTGCATTTTTGCAGATAGTGGTGTATCTGTGATCCTTCTTTTTTTTCTTCGTCAGCCTGTCTCGACCCACTACTGAACAGAGGCCTCTCTTAATTCTTACCTAACCTCTCTATCTTTGGTTTCCTTTTTTCTTTTTCTGACAATTTCCAGAAAATGTCAAGACATGTTTTCTGGGGGCTGCCTCTCTTGGTCATTCTTGACTTCCAATTGATTATTCTTATCATCCATTTATTGCAGTCCTACCACATGGCCGTCCATTTCAGATGTGCCAATGTGTGATGATCATATATGTGATCGACTCAAGACCGTCCACATTTCCACCGAGTCGAACGCCGTTTCGTCTACAAAGGCTGTCCATAATGTTATATTATATTCATTGGCCTTCTTTATTAAAGTCGTCAGGGCTGGTAAGTGGTCTAAGGTGCTACATCCTTTACGAAAACTGGCTTGTTTTTATGTTAACCTTTCTGTTATTACTTTTTCCTGAAAAATTTATTCCTGTTGTATGATTATTTCATTTGTGTCGGTCTTGAGTTAGAAGATGATAAACTCACCCTATAATGTTGACTTATTGAATTTGAATTTCGTATATCTGCTCTTATTCGTTTTCTAATTATTTTAATCATTTCCCTCATTTCATTTTGATTTTAGTCCTTATTACGCCTCACTATGTTTCTCGATTTTTAAATCTAAATTATTAGCTTTTTACAATTGCTAAATCAATGATTTAAGTTGAGTTAATTAAAAAAGACAAAATATAAACAGATAACAACATCAGAAGAACACAGCAGGTGCTGTATAAAGCTTACGAATTAATTAAACGCTTAATCTTTGTGCGAAATATCTCTGTATCCGAAATTCTATAATAAAATAGATTCTACAAAAAATAAATTAAAAAAAGCTTGTAACAGTTTTTATCGTACAAACGACACTAATTACCTTAATGCAGCTAAATGCGGTCTATACTACGTGTATTTACTTAATTGTGGATTCGAAAATACAGAAATTTTGTACAGATCATTTATTTATTATCTTGATCAAAATTATAAATCAAAATTGCAACATTTTATAGAATTTCTTTGTTCGATCGCGATATTAAAAACTATTCAAGTTGTAAGGATTATTTCCTCTTCCTTTCAAAAAACTATCCTGTAGCACTTTTGAAAATTGTATAAGCTGATTAAGTCAAGTATCAAAATAAAAAAAGAACCTCGGGTTTGATATGTTATATTATACATTGTTTTGATATAGCAGTTTTGTGGAATACATATTACTAAAGGTTTTCTTTAAAGTAACATCAAAAAGGAAAATAATTTAAATTAACTTTTTATAATGTTGTAAGCTAATTTTGTATCTAATTTTGTAAGCTTCATTGTCAAAAAGCATACGCAAGAGTAAACAAAGCCGCTATGTAAATATGTATATGCTACGAGAAAAGTTCATACGCGGTTTCGTTTAAAAAAAGTAAAATTTATCACGTTTATCTGAAAATTAATAATTTCACTTTGCAAAGTAAATTATTTTTATTTTACTTTAGTATGTTGAAACCTTACAAAGTAGGATGTAAATGTAAAGCTTTTTTAATAGGTAAAATTTGTTTAAGAAAGCACTCAAATAATGATTAACATTAATTTAAAAAGAACTGAAATTATATTTTTAGAAATTCAGATTTTTAAAGCACAAAGTTCCAGTTTTGTATATTTTGTAGGTACCTGTACATAAAACAGTTATTATTCACTTTTAAATGTTTGATAATGCAGTCCTCGTGTTTCACTCTGTTTAGCAATCATCAACCAGAGTTATTCGATCGCAATAGATTTATAAAAGCATAGAAAATTTATCATTTAAAAACGATACACCCTAACTGGTATCTGAACCAAAAAAATGTTTCATACTTTAAAACTTAAAATCACATTATGAATTGCAGAATATTCATTTTATAATTTTGCACCCCGAGTATCTCAAGAATTAGAACATTTTTTTCAAGTTACATCCCATCTAATACAAATTTAATGTTTATCAAAAAATTAAAAGTATCTACAAAGACCTTAATTCAATATAGCACTTGGGATGGAGCACCTTTTAAAATTATTCTGTTAGGGTGATTTATTTTATTTACTTTTTACTGGAAAGAAAAGACCTTGCATATTTTAAGAGCTTTAATTTGAGGCATCACAAGGGGTAGAGTACTATTTAAGATTATGAAGTTGGGGTGGCTAGAAGTGTTAGGGTAAAACTTACAATGTTGATAATTACCCAATATTATTTCTCCCTTCCCTAAATCGTATCTATCGACTAGTTGTTCTGATTCAAATCCGTCTTTGGTTCAGGAAATATTGGTGGGAAACTTTTTATTTTATTGGATAGAGGAGAAACCAACAATGCAGCTGAACAAATTTAATGTTGAGCATTGCTATATTTACTATATTGTAATACTTAATTATTAACCTTAATTAAGTATAATTTCTTATAAGTGGACACCGTGGACACCTACTACAAGGAAAGAAAGATTTCACTTTTATTTTTACTACTTTTTTTCAGTCAAAACTTTTACACCTGAAACATCAAGTTTTATATTCCGAAAAAGTACAAATATTTTTATGTCGGTGAAAATTAAAAGGCCATAAATTTACATTTTAATGCTCCAATGAAACAACCCTAAAGCAACTAATTAACATTAAAATTTTTACTTTTTTTTTTAAAAGGTGTTGCATAATAATTAATTTAACGAAATATGTTAGAGCTGGAGAACCCCTCCCTGTACATTTTTAAAATCTGAAATTAATTTTACTGAAATTGCAGAACGTTTCAGAATCTCGACGTTACGCAATATTGTGCTTTGTTACAGTTTTACTTAAAATAAAAAAAGTTAAATTAAAATGTTAAATTTTCAGCAGTTTTACGTTAAATATGCCCTTAAGGTTGCACTGTTTAAAGATTCGAATTAGGGTGTAAATGTAAATACAGCAGTCGGTTTTCACAGTAGAAAATGAAATGTAGCTCGAGGCACTTTTCAAATATTTCATTCTCTGTGAACTTTACTCAAATAATAAACTGTCAGGCAACAAACTCATTTATACATTATTTATTAAAAATTGATTGAATTAATTTTTCGATATTAAAATGATTAAAATTTTAAATTTGAAAGCGAAAATATTAATTACGAGAAGAGCAAGGAATTTTCATTATAAAAATAGTTATATAAAAGATTAAATTTCAGTTTAAGTATATTAAATTTTTTTTAATATAACAATAAACTTGGTAAATGTGAACTTTAGTGTTCTATGTATTGATAATATAGCAAGATATGGCTTTAAGGAAAATGGAATGTTGTTAATAATATCTTGCGCGTTCAAATCCAGGTAAATCTAGGATTTAAATTCATATATCATTATTAGGACGTCGCATTACTTGTCAATATGATTTACTTTAAAACTTGCATATGATGTATAGGTTACAGCGTTGAAATACTCTGCTGCAAGCCAATTTATCTCAGTTGATCTGTGAAATATGTTCGATTGCATTTTCTAGATTTATCATACGTTTTATTTCAAAAATTTTATTATAAAATCTGGATTTATATGCAGGAAATATTGATGTTAATCTTCTAGTATTCAATATTTATAGTTAATGTTATGTAAAAGCTTCAATATTTACCAATGTAGTACATAGAAAGCTAAGTAAAGTTACTCGAAAAATATCTAGTTAAACCTCATTCGCATAGATGTTAGTACCTTACTTCTTCTATCATTCAAATTAATTGCTTTTTCCAGGCTGCGATTTTTTGAAGACGAAACATTTAGCTACTTTTCCGAAAGAAAACTTAAGTAACTTATTAGTAGATATTTAAGTAACTACGTAGTTAATGCGAAGAAAAATAACTTATTTGAACAGTCCGTTTCCCAATTCTTCACAAAACTCGAAAAATGCTACTTTTTTTATTAGATTACCTTTTTGTTAAGGATAAAAAGGCACAAAAATCGAATTTTTACTTTATTAATAATGAAGTTACTTTTTGGTAGTCTCGCATTTTGAAAGCACTTAAATAAAATATTTCCGCGGTTTTAGTTTTTCAAAGTTTTAATTGCTTGGCTCAAAATATACCGCTTGATTTAATCCTGAAATTGAAATAAAATTTGTGGGTTTAAATGATAATATAATACCAGGTATAGTTATTATTTTAAATAAATATTTTTATGCAGTGGGATAAAGTCTGAAAAGTTAATTTTAGTTAGTTTTATGTACATTTTTAAGTTACTAACTTGTAAGTTAGCACTTACTGTAAGTTAACTTGTAAAACAGCGATACACATCTATTTTTGTTCTTCTATTTTCAAATTATTAACGAGAAAATTAAAAAAAAAATTAGGAACTGTTACAGAAAGTACAATGTAGGTACATAGAGGCGGGTCGCTTAAAATGTTTATGAGGTCCTTAAGGGTCATCAAGGACCCTTTTAGATTTTGCTCAAACTTGGTATAATCGGTTAAATTCTCAAATAAACACACGTATTTTATTTTATTGTCCCCAAAATGCGCCGTTCGCGTTGTACTTCCCTCCAATATAAATTCAAATTATCCTTGCAGAGTTTTTATAAATTATTTACACTGGCTGGACCGAATTATTTCGTAAATAATTAAGGTCGAAAAATGGGGTCTTGATCAAATTTATACATATTATGATATGTAACAAAATTCACATTGAAGATTACATAAGGAGAAAAAGAAAGGAGGAATAGGTCAACCATGAAGTGGCGGAAAAACTAAACGAAGAATCCGAAATATTTTAAACGAGTGAAAAGACAATTAAAATCCCCCAGACAGTAAACCACAAAAAAACACAACCGAAACAGAGGAACTGGAAGATATGCTGTCATACTTACGAGTAACCCAGGCTGTAAGCGCTGGCTTCCAAGAACTAAGAATAACTAAAGAAGATGGCAAGGGAATTAAGGAAGACTATATAGGCTGGAATGAGGAGATAAAAGTGATAAAGGAGTTGGTAGAAAATGTGGAAGAAAAAATTAATAAACAGGAAGAGAGAATAACAGCACTAGAAAATCGTTTTGAAAAATATAAGAATGATCAAAATTTAATTTAAAACCCCAGGTCCTCTCTCTCTGCATAGACCCTTCCCTGGAGTATCAACTGGAGCAACCCATAACGCTGTCCATTTTTCATAATGTGACCCAAAGACTCAAGTTTACAAACATATTTCTTGCTTTTCAATCTTGTATCTGATCCCCAATGCATGATTCCATTGGTCCTTGCTTGATCTCAACTTTGCTAATGGGTTACCGACATAAAAAATTGTTAGTGTTTTTTTTACATAAATACGATCCTTAGGGTGTTTCGCTTTATTTATATTGATGTTAATGTCAAATTTCTCCTCAACTCCTCAGGCCCTCCGCAATCATTACGGTATCGTTGGAAAATCTGATGTTGATTTGTTCTCCTTTAATTTGTATTCATACTGATATATTTTCCAGTGCTTGACTAAAAGTTTCATCCAACTATAATATTGGCTAATTAAGGACTAAATTTAACCTGAAAATTCATCGAAATAATGGATACTAAAAATTACAAATAACGATTTAATTACATAAATTACAAATGCTACTAATTTTCGCCCTTAATTTTGGGATTGTGAAAGTAACTAAGTTGTTAATTTGACTAAAAAGTTACTAATAAATGCCCATCTTTATCTCCGTAGGGATCGTTCATATCTAATTGTTCTTTGGTCTAATAAAAACGTCAGATTTTCAACTTAACACCTTTTGATGAAGAGCAGTAAGTTCAAAATTTTCATTGAGCACATAACGGTCGGTACATTAAATAATTACTAACTTTAGTCATTAAGAAGCTATCGTGTAAATTTAATGAAATTGCATTCGCCAAGATTAAAGTTAAGCAGATGAGGTGCTTAATAGCAAGAACAACTCACCTTATAATAAATAATATGGAAGATCACGAAACATTTTGATTATTTTGTTAACTACTTTACAAAACAAATTAAAAATTTACCGCTAAAATAAAAGCTATTTTAGTAAAAGCATAAATAATACAAAACGCAATTTAAGTTGTTGATTTAAATAATGGAAAACATTTAATTTTCATCCGGCATTCTTGAGATACAAAGACCAAATACCTATTTTGAATGAGAAAAGTAAACAATTTTAAGAATGTTAAGTGAAAAGATTTGTTGTTTGTAAAAAGCCTCGAATAATAATTTCGTATTATTTTATTAATTTCAAAGTTTTGCATCAGTTTTGATGGAAGTCTGCTCAGTGACTAGGCAGTGAATAGTTAAACCAAAATGAGTGATATAATGGCATCTCGATAATAAAACATAAAGGTTCTTTGCGTTGTATCTAAATTGACGAATAAATAAATAATGTTGTTATTTAAAATTTCATAAACTCGTCAATATATTTAATATAATATGTAGATAAGTTTAATGTTAAATGGAAAATAATGAGAGAGGATAATTATCCATTAGGATAATGCAATAAAATTGTGACCACCCGTTTCTTTCCAACATTTTGAACACCTGTCAAAATCCCATATGCGGTGTAAACCTCAATTTAGAAATCGTTTTACCCTCAGTTTTTAATAGTTTGGAACATATGGAATATGAGGTAATTTGTATGAAATCCATTAATTACAAATTAATAGTTTAGGTTAGGAGGATATTTTCTGAAATGGGTAGGTATAGGTGGTATAAAGCTAAGCGCGTAATTGAGATGCGATATTGCGTTACATGTGCGTCGTGATGAGGAAAATATAAATATTGCTGAATATGGCTTAATAATAATAATAGCACCGGAAACTTGATAATGTTATTACAATACAAGCAAGTAAACATTATCTGCAAAATGCAGCTACCTCGACTACAAATTCTATACTTTAGTAAAAGCGGTGACCGAAAATTATCCTGTATATCCAGAAAGATATGAAAGAGCTGCACTGTTTGATAGCATATTACGTTACATAAGTACCTACCCAAAGCGACGTGATAAAGCTATTTTGAAAATTTCAAAAATTGAGGATTACTTTTATACTACATCGACACAATATGAAACTTCAATAAATCCACACCATAGAGGAGGAGGAGGAGGAGAAGAAATTAAAATACTCCCTCTACTATTTTAGTATTTCCTATCAAACACACATTAAATGTTAACTGAAAAAATCAATCGAGCTTTATTAAAATTTTAACTTACCACCAAGTTAATCGTAACTTCTTAATTGCTTAACATAAACTTCGTGGAACATAAAAGTTTAGATGGAAGATATAGCACCTAATTTGGATTTTGTCAAGTCATCAATTATTATGTATTTTGCTCTATTATGATTAATTATTCCAGCTTAAACTTGCAAATATTTAACACTTTTTTATAACAAATTGTCATCCAAACTATGCTTTCGAAAAAAAGTAAAACTCAAACACCGTTACAAGTTGAGTTGAATTCAAATATGTAAAGTTGAAACGAATAATAGGAAAAGTTACACTATCAACATATCAATTTAAATTAACATTAAAATTTCTAGATATTTTATATAATACAACTCTGATTAAAACTTCATTGCACGATCACCTACGGGCATGTTGTAAAATGCCTGTAAAACTTGTTTATTAGTATGGATACAAAAGTTACCCCAAAGTTTAAAATTTTCTCTTTCATGAAATAAATATGAAATTTGTATATTAAATAGATACAAGAAAAAGATACAAAGACATGCTGGAGCAAATCATGGAAACCAAGGAAGGTAATGGAGATATAGACAGAGACCTAGAAACAATTGCAGACAGCATAAGGACGAGCGCGATACGAGTGTTAGGAAATAAGAAGACCACAGTGAATAACGAATGGTTCGATGAGGACTGTGAGGTGGCTGCAAGAATGAAAAGAGAAGCAAGAGACAAATGGTTAAATACGGGAGAAGAAAGTGACCTAGAGAACTACAAAAAAAGAAGAAATGAAGCATATAAAGTATACAAAGAAAAGAAAAATAGATGGACAGAGAAGATGATGGACGAGATAGAAAAGAATAATAAATGGAACAACAGCAAAGCTTTTTATGAGAAGATAAAGAAACAGAAGGCGAGACATTTTGTAAAGACAAGAGGAATGAGAAATAAACAAGGGAAGATCGAAGATGACGCGGAAAAGATAAAGCAAGTATGGGTAGAATATTTCCAAGAACTGTTAAATGAACAAATAGTAAATAAACCCCCCATCCAAACAAAGGAAGATCATACAACGGAGGAACCATCATACGACGAAACGCTCGAAATAATAAATAAGTTAAAAAATGGAAAATCACCCGGAAAAGACGGCATTAGCGCAGAACTAATAAAGCACGGGGGTGAAGCACTACATAGAAGACTTTACGAATTAATAAAACGAATATGGACAGAGGAAGTAATGCCAAATCAATGGAAAGAAGGGGTGATAGTGACAATAAAAAAGAAGGGAGACGCAGATAAATGCGAGAATTATAGAGGAATTACCTTGTTGAATGTCGCGTACAAGGTATTGTCAACACTGATAAACAAAAGATTAAAAAAATATACTAAAGAAATAATAGGAGAATATCAGTGCGGATTCATGGAGGGAAGATCCACAGTGGACGCGATCTTCGTGTTAAAACAGGTAATGGAAAAATGTTGGGAACACAATATCGATATACACATGGTTTTCGTTGATTTCAAACAAGCATTCGACAAAATAGATAGAAATGAACTAGAAAAAGCAATGGAAGAAATGGAAGTGCCAAGCAAACTGATTCGACTGACAATGATGACACTTAAGGACGCGACAGCTTGCGTCAGAACAGTAAGCGGAGTAACAAAGAGTTTCACAATAAACACTGGAGTGAGACAAGGAGACGCAATGTCAGCAACGCTGTTTAACATAGTTCTGGAGTCAATAATAAGAAAACTAAAGATTAACGACACAATAATTAATAAGGAAGTACAAATAATTGCATATGCTGATGACGTGCTGATAATATCCCGAACAGCAAAAAAATTAATAGAAACAATCAAAAAAATAAAGGATGCGGCAATAAAAATGGGACTTAACATAAATCAACAGAAGACTAAATATATGAAATGCCAACGAAGAAAAAATGAAAGAAAAACTGTGCTGAGAGTCGATAATGACACGTATGAAGAGGTTCATGACTTTAGCTACCTGGGAATCCAAATAAACAATAAAAACAAGAGACACCATGAATTAAAGAGAAAATTACAGCAAGGAAATCGAGCGTACTTTGCGAATAAACAACTGTTGGTGAAGGGGACCTTATCAAGAAGAACCAAGATGAAAATTTATAAAACGCTAATACGTCCTGTAATCACTTATGCGGCGGAGACGGTTTGTATGAGCAGAGCGGAGGAAGAGGAAATCAGGGTTTTCGAGAGAAGATTGTTGAGAAAGATATTGGGACCAGTGAGAAAGGATGGACAAAGCCGACCAATGACGAATAGCGAGTTACTTGTAGAAATGGGTAACGAAGACATTGTAAGAAAGATTAAATCAAGCAGATTGAGTTGGCTGGGACATGTTATGAGGAGAGGAGGTGAGGAGACGGTGAGAAAGATAGCGGAGTGGAGACCAGCAGAGGACCGCACAAGAGGAAGACCAAACCTGAGATGGCACGACCAAGTAACAGAGGATCTAAAAATAATGAAAGTCAGCGGCTGGAAGGAAATGACTAAGGACCGACAGCGCTGGAGAGGAATAGTAACGGAAGCAAAAACGAACAACATGTTATAGAAATGAATTGTAAAGTAAAAGAGGACTAATCCACCTCAAAAAATGGATATGTAAAGTCTCATAAGAGACGGTCAAATTCCCAAGGAATAAAAGACTTATTATTATATTATTATTATATTAAATATTGCAGCATTGAATTATTCTTCTATAGCTACTCAATATTTGCAAAGTTTAACAAGAAATTTATAATTTTCAATTTACTGTTGTGAATTACCTACATTTTTACTTTTTTCCAAATTTTTAACAACCGCAATTTCCAAAAATATCTCCTATTCTCCTCAGAACTGCAGTTCATAAAACATCAAATTAGCCGAAATTTAATCTCATTATTTTGTATGGTTTATTTTCTGCTAGTAGCTTTTCTATATTTTCAATTTCATATCTCATACTCGATTAGACACTGCCAAATTATTCATTTTTTATCCCTTTTTTATGTATTTTTATTTTTTATCTTTTATCGCCTCCCCAGCCCCCCAAGAGAAGAAAATCATTCCCCAGGTGTCCATATATAAATTTGATTGTAATGCATATCATATTAGTAAACATTCTCAATTCAATTCCATCAATAATAATCAATGATTCTAATAATTCTTGTAGTACAGTCTACCTACAATACCATAAAAATTCTAAACACTAGGGGTTGTTTTGACAGAGGGATAAATAATAAATATTGTTTAAACGTTTTGAAACTTCTAAAATAAAATAATATTAAACCTGAGACTACACTAAAAAGTACAAAAATTCTAAGTACTACAAAGCTGTTTTTAGAAAGGGATGAAGATTATATATTTTATTTAAAGAATTTGAAACTTTGTAAATATTAAACCGAGCAATATAAAAAATGAATAAAAAATTTCCAAACAATAGGAGATTGCTTTTAAAGAGCGATGAAAAATAAATTTTAGTTGGAAATTTTGAAACTTGGAAAATATATTAGTATTAAAGTTGTAAATACACTAACAAAATAGTAAAACAAAATTCTAAGCAGCAAAAATGTACAATAATGCAATGTATATCGAGTCGAATTGCCTTTACTGGTTTTGGTTTAAAATATGTGAGTTTTTAACTATTGAGAATTAATATTAAATTAAACTTGAAAAATTAAATAGTTAACAAAAGGCAGATAAGAAGTAATGGCATTATTGAGAGATGTCATTTGGGAATACGTAATGCAGCTAAAGTAAATGCAAAAGAAGATTACTAGATTGAACACTGGACTGAAAAAGAAGATATAGTATAATAACTTCATCTACTCGCTTGAGGGTAATTCATTTACTATGGGCGATGGTTTGCCGATAAGAGGTTGCTGGTCTCCGTGTTTAGTAGATTTGTGTGTGAATAATTTTGCGAGGCTTTAGGCTAACGAAGCTAATGTAATAAAAATGCAGATAAAAAATGTTTAAACCATAATAGAAATTGCTAATAAAGGGGGTTAATATTGATAGGGTTTTATAAATGAAGACCAATACGAAAACCATAATAAAAGCAGTTCTTAAATGACAGCCTCCCCTAAACCAATCCTTAGAAGATTTCCTGCCCATAAAAAGACGAATCAAATTTTCCATAACTCAATTCTTCTTCTCCACACTGAAAACATCTTTCTTTGACCACCAAAACTTCACTGATTATTAACATAATATAGTGTTATCTTATAATTTTATTTTTCTGTGGGAGGTCGTTGATACAGATCACCTCCAAGTTTATTTGTGCAAAGCAGAAGAAAAGTGGGTAGGTTACAAAACAGGCGAAAAGACCAATTTCAGACGAAGAACGGCAATGACAGGTGTAACCTGATTACGCGCGTCGGGCGCATCTGACAATTTTGTTAAAATAGTAGGATAAACTTATAACAAAAATTTCGAATCGTTACAATAAAGTTTCTAAGTCAAATATTCTTTGAAAAGATATTTGTAGGTCGGGGTATAAAGCAAAAGATTGAAACCATAAATCAACGGACGAATTTATGTTTTACAAATGTATAGTAATTGAAATATCTTTAAGGAAAGAAAGTCTCCTAAATTATTTTAATACACGTATAATGAACCATGTTATGGACAAAATAGATTCAGAAAGGTTGACGTAGCGTATATCGATTGTTTCCATCATCAGCAGAAAAACCATTGTCCCATCAGAGGAGTTCAATCCAAACGTCAATTCGCGTAGATACTTATTATAACTTTAAATAGGACTTATGGACACTTTTATTGAGATCCATAAATTCGTGCCTCGCGTCAATATAAAAAACAGACACGTGTAGTAGTTAAACCGTGAGAATGAATGCATTTCGTATTGTTATCGGTCGGCATGTGCCAACATGCAACCATATGTTTAACCATTTTACATGGGAGGTATAGAGATTTCGCAATTTTATAAGTCGACTAAAACCGCACAAAAACTTAAAGGAATGAACCTTTTTGATTCGAATAGACGAGCAAAAAATTGTTATTCCAATGCACGTGTGTTGAAATACCTTCGATGCATTCTGCATAAATAAAGACAGAAGTGTAGTCGTTACATTTCTTTTACCATCCAATCAGGATACTTTAAAATTTGATGTCCCTACTTTTCAAATAATGAGATCCAATTAAAAGGACTTGAATCAATTACGTAGTGGGAAGATTTCTCCCCACGACGAATTTTTGGGACCAGAAATCATATAAAAGACGCTCCCGCGTACATTTTCAGGATATATCCTTCAGAATTTCAGTACCGTTCTCACGCATATTTGCACTAAGTGTTGTCGCTTTAAAGCGGAAGTGATTTTGGAATTTCGCAATTAATCGAGATTTCCTTTAAATCAATAACCATTCAGTTGTGCTTAAACGTTGTGTCGTCATACACAGGTATAATTATCGAACTATTGTCAATTATCGAACTTTTATTACGAATTATTTGCATCTTTATTTGAATAATACCGAGTATATTCAAATCAATTATCGAACTTTTATGACGAATTATCTGCATCTTTGAATAATACCGAGTGTAATCAAATCAATTATCGAACTTTTATTACGAATTATTTGCATCTATATTTGAATAATACCGGGTGTAATCAAATCAATTATCGAACTTTTATTACGAATTATTTGCATCTTTATTTGAATAATACCAAGTGTACTCAAGTCAATGATCGAACTTTCATTCCGGATTCTTTGTTTATTTCAAATACAGTAGTGAACCTTAATTCAAGTTGTTTATTATTTCACGTGCACTTCAAAGTATTTATATAGTTAATGAACTTCATCAGGAAGACGGCACGTTTAACCACGTTGCGTTTGTATCGGTCAATCTTAGAACAGATGTTGCATCGCGGAAACATTTTTGCATTCAAGCAGTTTTTTTTATCGGTAACCACATTTGCGTTATCGTACCTATACAGTGCCGGCTCTAAATAATTTCAGTTTCGCGAATAATTATTTTAGTGCTTTATTTCAAACGTAGTCCCTTGTTTATCGGGAAACGGAGTGCATAAACCCCTCTGTCATTCCATACACCCCAACATTTCGATTTGAAGAGGTTTTGGATTTTGATAATCACACCGACTTACTGGTATGGTCCACGGCATTTTATTCAACCCAATTCCGTATTGCGAGGACGACGCTACCACAGTTAGCCCGATTCTCACTCCTGGAGGACCGTTCCAGCGACCTTGTCTGAAGGCCGAACACCAGCAGTAGGATTACGTAAGAAACCTTTGTTTATTTTTAAGATCTTTGATGACCAGTGGTCACACGAACCACCATTTATATTAACGAATTTTCAATTCAAACCGTGAAGTCGATCGCAATCTTTTGTACTTCTTTTGTTTGTAGTCTATTTTTAGTGCCTAAAAGTAACTTAATTTTTACTACGCCATTCAGGCACTCATATTTACAACAGTGATTTAACGTAATATTTTAGATTTAGCATTGCAGCTAAAGTTTATTTTCCCCGTTGATGGGAATTTTGGTGATCAATGGTATTGATTAATTCTTTTAATCAACTTTGTGAGTCATATTTTCAGACGTTATATGTGTTGCATTTGAGTAACCATTTTTGTGGAGTGTAGTATTCAATACACACCCCTTTTACGTATGAACTTTCTTGTTCATACCCTACGAATTTACAGCTCTCGTTCTTGTGTCAGTATTCATTTTACGAATATTAATTTTGTGACGGTAACTACATTGAAAGGTTCCGTCAATTGTACATATTTATTTTTATATTGCGATACATGTAAATTTGATAGTATCTTGTATATATTTTGTCAACTCCCCCCTGCTGATATTATTCTATTCATTATATTTTTGTTATTTCCCAACTGTGTGTTTTATTATTATTGTGTCAGTGTTTGTTTAGCTATTTTCACCGAAGGAAAGTTCGCCTCCTGTAAAGGTAAGGTCATTGGACGAGGCTTTTCCGGAGTGAGAATCCGCATTAAGATCATCAAGTTGTCGCGTACCAGCTTAGAAGGTGTGATAATCAGTCCCCTTCAAAAAGATTCAGGTCTTCGTACGCGTGGCGCCCATCTAAACTCCCTCGTGTATATTATCCCCACCGATTTAGACTTACTCCCCCCCCCCCCCCGTGTAAATTATTCACACCGATTTTAACCATTTTTAGAATCGCTATCGAGGATTGCCCGGTCGTCGATTGGAGACACACGCCTCGCGACGTTCCGTCACACGACCCTTTTGACTCCTTTTCACCACCCACCCCTTCGCGACTTTGAGCTAGTCACCTTTATTTTATATCTGTTGAGAAGGTGTCGTGGAAGCGAAACGTGTTGTAACACAGGAACAAGAAGAAACAAAGAAATACATTTTTTCATAATATCGTATATCCTTATACAATTGCTAATTTTTATATTTTTATGAATAAATTCAACGCTGTATGTTGTGTTATGGTTCCCGGGTGAATTCAGTCATTCTGAAAACATAAAGCCGCAACAGTCCTGCAATTTTCACCTTCTTTTACCTTCAAATTTAAGTTACTTCTAGTATTGGACTTTAACTTCGTTTAAATCAAGGAAATCAATACTTTTACATGTAATATCAATTAATAGCAATATTTGGAAACAGAGACGAAGCCGAGGTTTCTAATTTATCTAATCTTTCTTTTTGTTTTCTCTACATTCCAGAAGTAAACTGATTTATACCTTTGTTTGTAAAGTATATTTTTATGCAGAGCAGAATTGACGGTTTTATGTAAAAAAATGTAAAATTATAGATTCAAATAAAAACCGTTAATTACGTTAAATTTCAATAAAGAAAAATGAGAGCATTAGATTAAGCGATAATGGAAATTCAAAAAGTTTCAGTAAAAGTTTTTAAAGGCGATAACGTTATCCGAAATTTAACAAAAACTAGATAATTAAGAGCAATTAATACAATGCAAAATTTACATGAAAGAATTAAAATGTAAATTTGACTTTAAAAACCTATTTGTTATTGTTTTACAAAGTTTTCAAGTAATTACAACGTAATTTACTTAATTACTTCCACAAAACATCCCTTTGCATTATTAAAGTAAGCCCTATTAATAAAAATAAAATTTAGTTGGACATTTTTTATAAGTGATAATTACCCCAAAAGTTTGATAATTTTTATTATTCTGACATGGTGGTTAATGCTCGTTTATTCAGTAGCCGAATGAGACGCGGGCACATAAAATCAATTAATGTTGTGAAATATTTCCTATTATACGAGAGGTGATTAAAAATATACGATATGATTCAACCACGTGAATCATTTTCGGTGTTGCGGTGATAAATAATTCATAGGTGAGCGTTGTTAAATGAAACGGAACGAAACAAAAGAGTATTCTAGTTTTACATTTAAGATTGCCCTCGTATAAGAAAATCTTTTCTAAACGTGACACGTAAAATCGCGAAAGTTTTAAGTTATGAAAAATAAACGACAACTTTCCTCACTACTCTATATTTTACTTCATCTCATCCAATAAAATAGTGCAGAAATCTATAAAAGCTCCAGATTTTCGACGTTTTACTCTTACTTTGTAACTTCACTATAACCTCCGTATGTTAACGTTAACTAAGACAATGGAAGGCTATAAATTTTGTAGGTATTTTTTGCAATAAAATTCGTCGTCTTTAACTGTATTGCAGAAACTTTACAATCCTGATACTTGTCAGTTACGTTAATAAAACAGAAGTCTCCGCTGTAGAAATTGGAAAACCTCCAAGAACTTCTTGTTAAATACCAAATTACATATGTACGTATTATATCAAAGGTGCGAGCAACTTGCTGTGCTATAAATTAACTTTTAATAAGAAGCCATAATATCGCTAGATAAAGAATTTACTGCAACCCTTTCACGGGTACGCAGGTAACTTTTACAGCTAATTTTCTACATTATGCACTTTGCTGGTAGAATTACAACGTTAAGCAGCTTATTACGGTCCAGTACGGTTAATTAGGCCAAGGATTTACAATTATTACACAAGCTGTTTACCTAATGCTTTTAAGTTCTTACTCGTGTGCATCGATATTTTTTGCCCATCACACCCTTTTCACGTTTTATTTCAAAATTTAAACCGTTTTTACAGATTAATTTTGCAGATGCTGTTTACACTTCACTCTATTCTAGTGGCTGACGTTATTCGAGAAAATGTATAATAAACAAAGAGATATATTTTACAAATCTCGATCCGACAACAATCTAATTTTCAAATTATTTTTTATGGTTGTGACGTATTTAGATTATTTCAATTTTTTTTAATATTTGGACGGCCATAGCGCCTTTATTAATATTAAACAAGTGTTCAAGGGCGTCGTGACGTTCTATAAAAATTACTCTATTGTTTAGTTACTTATTTCCAGCATCTAAATGTCAGTCAGTTTGCGAGGGAAGTATGAAACTTGGCACAGTTATTCCTTTGACCAAAATAAACGATTTGCATAATTTCAACCCCTAAGATTCAAAACGGCGACCTATTTTGAAAATAATCAAATTAATTTTTCTTTAAAGTTCAAATCTTCGTCTTCTTATGCAAATCCACTAATGGATGTTCGCGACCACTCTCTTGAAAAATTATCTTGGTGGTTTGTCATTGCCTTCCGAGAAAATTCAAATACGTATATTTAAAATCTCTTTAGACATTTTTCACATAATTCGAGAACTGCGCTCAAGATGGAAACACAACGAATCCCATATCTCGAGCCGATAAGACATCATCTTCGAATTTATCCCGGTGAGGTATCATTTCGTACCATTTTCTGTGTCCGGAATCAAAACTTATAACAAAAAGGTTATAATGTTAATGTTTATTGGTATTCTGACAAATTCTCCTCCGCATTTCCGGTAATGGTAAATTTTGCGTTAATTGTCTGCTATTTTAATTTCCTACAAAATTTGAGGTTGCTTGTTTACAACTTATCTTTGAAAATTTTGGTGCACACATTTTTCCTCAGTGGTCAATCCATCGGTGTAAGGTAACTTAGTTATTCTGCATATGCAGAGCATAGCCCCCATTGTGAAATACATCCAATTTCTGGCAATTTTGAAAATCAAATAACTAAGACAAAAACAATTATCTTGGTGATAGCAAATAATAAGAAGTTTCCGTGTGTTAACAAAAATGTAGTAGCAAAGATTAAAATAAGCGAATAAGAGATATTGGATAGCATCTTGATCATGAATAGATTAAAATTGGATTGTATATTTGGCATTGATATCGTCGACAGGTTTGGTTTGACGATTGATGTACCAAATAAATTGATTAGAGTGCAACAGGAAGAAATCGAATGGAATCGAATTCTGAAGAGGTAATTTTAATTAATAAAATAACATGGCATTATGAAAATATAATATTAGTTCAGATTATGGGGTGGAAAAGGAACGGGAAGGCATATTATTAGATTGTGAAGGCAATTATTGGGAGAAAGTTAAGAAGTATTTCAAAAAAATGGAATCATTTATTAATCAAGATTTACCAGATGTTATGTTCATGAATTATATGTACTAAATGAAAATTTCATTCAAGTGTCGCACATATATGCGATACCACAAGCTTACAAGAAGCAAATATGGCAGTAATGACATAAAATGATAGCTGTATGGTATCATCAAAGAAGCCAGTGCGATGTATATTAATCCACTAAAGATGAAAAGAAACTGGGGGATGAACCAGCTCCCTTCTAAGTCGTGGAAGCCAAGGACTACGATATCCTCTTGGAAGCATAACTATAAGATGACGTTGGAAGAATAAGACTCCCAGTTTGAATTTGGATCATGGTACAATTGGTGAAGTTTCTAAACCGAAAGATCGGTGGACCATAGGAATCGTACAATGGAGACCAAAGAAAACTAAAAGAAGTGTGGAAAGACCGCAAAGACGATGGACAGACGATATGCAAAAAGTAGTTACAGATGACCTAGAATAGAATGGAGAGAAAGCGAAAACGAAAAGCATACGTTCAAGAATAGACAGAAAACAGTCGAAGAAGAATTTTTTCTTTTTGGATTAATAGGGTTGACTGATTATTGACTCGAAAGAGAAATTGCTTGAATCTTAGGATCAGAACCGATTGATTTAAAGTGTTTAACATGTTTGAAAATTTTCTCGTATTTTGAACCACTATATTATAGTAAAAGTGTGTAGTTATCCCAGTGGTAGAGCGCTCGATTATGGGGTGAAAGTACTCAGTTGGTTTCCTGGTAAAACTACGTACATAATACCAAAATTAAAAACTAATGCTGCCACCAACCGCACGCAATTCCCCAATGCGGATGGCAACTGTGGGGTTTAAGTACAAACAGCTTTCTATAACATTTGTCGTTTGGAACCGACGTTAAACTGTAGGTTCTGCATATTTAACCTTAGTACAGAGAAGAGTATGTAGACGTTATAAGGGTGCAGATGAGATGAAAATTGTAGAATACAGTTTTATGCCATCTTGCCTTATTAATGTGGCATTAACACTATCTTTCTTGTAAAAGACATTAATTTTTATATCTCACGGTAAGGAATTATCATATTTATAAGTAAATAATGAACATTTGGTTTAATAGTCTAAGATCTGTTTTTTACAGTTTTTCACACCCAGACTAATGTAGATTTTCGATTTTCTGTTGGATGAAAATAATGAACAGTCCTAGAATGCAGGGGCCGTTACGTTTCAATAACTATAAAAATATCGTTAAACCTACATTTCCGTGTAAGTATTTAAAAAAACTAAAAACTCCGTATTAAATTTGAATCCAAAGGAATTTATTGAAAATTAACAAAATTTATTGTGACTTTTATTACTTGGGAAATTGCTGAAGCAATTATGAAAACTATAACAATAGAAGTAACTATTGAATTTAATGCCCAATTTTTGCTTATCCTCAAATGTATTCTTAGATTATACGAGCAAACCAATGTAACAAGTTTTACCATTACTACAACTCTGACGATGATAATAAAGTAGAAGAAAAGCTGATTATTCTTTTTGTAAAAAATATATTTGTGGTTTTAAACCTTTGGGGGTCCGGATCGAATGGCGTAAAATAAAAAGAGTAATAATATTATCCCTGGGCTAAAAATAAAATGTGATGTTGAAAATTGAGTAATTAAATGACAAAAATTTCTATTTAATTAAAATTGAGCTTTTACCTTTGAGCTTTGAGCTAATTCTTACACTTTATGTGGTAAATAGTACCTACAGCCATGCTACCATAGGAGGAAATTAAATATTTTTAATTATAATGACAAGGATTTTTTTTAGTTCCAAGTTGTTTTTCTCCGTACTGCGACGTCAGTAACTTCAAATCCATTTAATTAAAACAAAGAGAGGTAGTAAGTTGCAAAGTAAAGCAAGAAGGATAACACGAATTAAAACTTGTAGATATTAGCGATTAAAAATAATTAAAATAGTTTGAGATTTTAAAATTATTTTTGGCAGGATAACATTAATTTTTTTACACCTAGAAAAATATTGGTCAAGTGTGTCGGAAACGTATTTGTTTCAATTCCTGCGGGTTGTGTTAAATCAGTGGACGTGCCCCAGGGAAATAAAGTTCTTCTAAGAAAAGACTAATTTACTAGAGTGAAGTGTGCTGATTTCTGGATCAACGTCGTTTTACAATTCGCTATTAAATTGTATTGTGCTATTTTTACTTAACCACAAGAATGCTGGCGTATTGGTCAAAATGTTAAATAATATTTTTGTTGACGTGTTAGACAGATATGTTAAAAGGCTTGATAATTTTTGTAGATTTTGTGTTACTCGAAAAGCACCTTACAAAAAATGTTATTCACGCAAAATTTCTTAACTTACCCTAATAATTTATCAGGACGTTTTTCAGACGAGGGTTTGACAATAAATTTAGCCGTATTTAGCCGCACTGCATACATTTTCACCATGAAAATGCACATTAACCTAAAAGTCTTAGTGAAAATTGGTTTAATCAATACCGAGCACGACTTTGCGAGTTAACAATTACTTTTTCTCAACTTTTTTATCTTTAAATATTAAGTCTAAGTAATTTTTAACACCCAAAAAATGTTAAATTTTTGTCAATAAAGAATGCAGGATTCATCAATCAAACTGAAAACAATTTTACAAAAACTGACTCAAAAACTGACAACTAACTGATTTATTATCACTCTTGTAATTTGAACTTTTTTTTCAAAAAAACACACTTTATTGTTATAATGTTGTTAGAAAAGTGTCAAATTTTCTTAAACTTGTGTATTAACATAAAAGCAAAATTTTTTCTTATATTATGAGAAATTTACTTAACGATCAAAAAATTGCAAGTCATTTTTTGCTTTTGTTAATACAGAATTTTGTTCAAGAAAAACATAAATCTATAGAAATTAATTAAGTATTCTGGGTGCGCAACTCTGTAGTGATTATTTCAAGAATCCTAGTAAAATTAGTAGTTTATATGCTAATTGTATTGAAGTAATTTTATGTAGGAAGTTAATTAAGTTTATCTGTGGCGTATTCTCTTTAAATTGTATTTGCATTTAAAAGCTGTCACGAAAAGTGACTAACAATTTGTTTACTCATCGAACTAAATATTTTTTAAAAGAAACTTTTTTTCTTTGGCGTCAGTGACGAATTTTTATTACATAGGTATAATACTAAACGATCGAATAGTTTCGCCAACAAATATAAGTGTATTGACTACAAAAAGCTATACATGAAAGTACCATGAACTTCCACCATCAAGACTGACTGCTTTTCTTATGCAACTCTCGAGTCAATATTTAAGTGATTATAGTTTCAACTTTATAAAATTAAATTAAAAATTTACGAAGTAATAATATAATTTATATACTTTTCCAACTTTAGTATACAGTTGGTGAATTAAATATGGCCCACGAACAAATATTGACTACCCCACCAGTATTCCTTAGAAACTGTTATAACTTACCGGACTGTTAAAATATTCAACAAATTTTATAGTGGGAGAGATTCCAAGATTCAACTTTGGCAATGACTGCTCTCTATAATGAACCAAGGGGCCATGGCACTACTAATTCAAAAAAATATTTTAAATCTTAAATCCAGAACAAAGATATCCTTTATTTTAACCGTTTAATATCAAACCAGGGAGGTGTAATCTTCCAAAATAATTCTTGTCTAACTGAAATAATTATGTTCTACTTTTCCGTAGTTTAAAAATCAGGTTAAGCACGTGAAAACACTGAAAACGGACTTCGCCTATAGAAAACTATTAAGAAAGATGTTATTTAATATTAACATTTTCAAGCAACGATCTCGAACCTCTTTATAATTAACTTGACAATTATAATAGTTTTCCTGAGAATCTTTAAAGTTTGGAACTTAGAAAGAAGTCTTATGAAACTTACAGAAGCTTTTAATAATTAAACTTTCAAGGTTTGATTTTAAATTTAAAAAACATGCAAGTAGCTTTATGTGTAAAATGTGTTCTAGGGTACCCCCTCTGGCAATCCAACGAAAGTGACAAACTAGCAAATCTGTACTAATGTTGTAGAATTTACTATTTAATATAGATAATATGATGCTGTTCACCAAAATCTGAACCGGTGAAGCCTTATTTGGAAAGATTTTATATTTCTGATGCCAAATAGAAGAAGAACCTGAAAATACTTTACGCAAAGTAATGCCTGGCGGTTGGCCCTTTCTGGAAGTGGGTTCGGGAATCTTCCTTGAAATTTATTGGCGAAAATGAGCTTATGATACGATATTTTGACGAATAAATCCAAATATTGATTTTTCGGGGAATTCCCTTTTAAGCTGTGAAATTACTATTATTTTCAAATCCTTCTAGTTCATAAGCACTATAGCTCCAGCGTAATGTAACATTTGTGGTGCAGATTCGATACTTTACAACAACAAGAATTTTCGTAAGGTGAATATTTCTTCTGTTCTAGGTGCTGTTGGTGACAAGAAAAGAAGAACGGCACGGATTGGAATAAATTCCAGTCGGGCAGTGAGCTGGGGAAAACAATGTAAAATTGTAATACAAACGATGCCACAAGCTAATGGTGATGGTTTGCAATTTATTGCAAATCAATTGCAGAGGGTGAAGTTGCTAATGGGGGAATCGATTTTGCCATGGCGCCAAAGAAAGTATGAATTTATCTTTTTTATGTTTCGAATGATATCATCATGAAATAAAAATAGAGAAATTCATGTTGAAGAATTGCCAAATAAAGCTAGCAATAAGCAAGATGAAACAACCCGGACAATAGTGGAAACAAAGAGATTCAGGGTGGGCTCTGACATTGAATTAAAAGATCCCCATGTAGCACACAATGTTGGCGCAATATTGGACAAATATTGGCTCAATATTGAATCTTGGCCCAATATTGCAAGATTTAGCCAATATTGGTTCAATATTGATTTCCAATATTGCGCCAATATAGCAAACCAATATTGCGCCAATATTGGCTGATGCTTGGTGCAATATTGAACCAATATTGATAGCCAATATTAACTGCCGAGCTTCAACCAATATTGGTTCAATATTGGGCGACTCTACCACTAACTCAGCCACTCGAAAAAATTTTTCGAGTGCTACACACTAAAGATCATGCTTATATCTGTATATTAAAACAATAAAAAGTGTGAACTTGGTCAAAACAACCCCAATATCGACTTTTGAAAAGTACGGAAAAGTAGCATCGAGTAGGCTGCAGACCCCGGTCGATGCACATCAGTCGCCCGTGGTCCGTTGAAAATGCGTAAAATTTTTTCGCTCCGATTTGAATTTTTCTTTGAAATTCGGATAGATGGGGGTGTGATTAGTGGATATTAGTAATAAATATAATCAAAAAAATGGAAAATAACCCGTGTACCTATTGCCGAAAAAGTGAAAAAATTAAATTTTTTTGCCTTCGAATTTTGGGGTGTGCATTCGATAAGGAGGGTAATCCATCGTCAAAACCTACCCTTACGGGGCGCCGCTGCGCTCCGCTCCGCGTTGCACCCCTCCAGGGCGGTTTTGACTCCGGTTACTAGGCTAAACATACGATAAGCGCCACGCATCAAGAACACCGGGATAAATGAAACCGGGATGTGAGAGACCCTCGAAATAGCATTAAAAAGTATAGTTGCGGTATGGGGCAGTATACTATTACGTTTCACCCCCTAAAAATCGCCTAAAAACAAAAAATAATCGATGTTGCATGTACGACGGTCGAGCTGCATCTGCCGCTGCGAAATATTCCATAGAGTATATCATAGCGCACGGACTGAGCACAGAATGACTGACGCGCCCTGAATCTCGCTGAATTTCATGAAAATTAGCTAAGTTCAAATTCGATTTTTTAAAAAGTTTTGACCATATTCACATTTTTTATTGTTTTAATAGACAGATATATGTAAGCCTGTTCTTTAGTGTGTAGCAGAAGAAATTTAGTTTCGAGTGGCTGAGTTAGTGGTAGAGTAACCCAATATTGATTTCAAATATTGCGCCAATATAGGAAATCAATATTGCGCCAATATTGGCTGATGCTAGGTGCAATATTGAACCAATATTGATAGCCAATATTAACTGCCGAGCTTCAACCAATATTGGTTCAATATAGATTTCAAATATTGCGCCAATATAGGAAATCAATATTGTACCAATATTGACTGAAGCTTGGTGCAATATTGAACCAATATTGACTGCCAAACTTCAACCAATATTACCGAAGAAAATATTGAAGGCTGCTGAAATATTGCATCAAAAAATTTTTTTTAAACAAATGTTGGCCAGAATTAGTTTTGCGCCGAATTGGATGATCCGCCATTAATTCTTACATTATAAGTTTAAGTGCAACTAAGAATGCAAATAATTAGTCCGCGAAAATTTTAAAGGGGTTTCTATCATCAGGGTACAAAATATTCAAGAATATTCTAAAAAATATTTTTTACTTTGATGATTTTTGAAAAGCCGCTTAGTTTCGAAGATCTCTCTCCTCAATCGTGATGCTTCTTTAACAGACCCATCTCTTTCTATGCATGTGATGTGCGTTCGATTTAAAATCACCTTAAATCGAAGATACATATTTGAATCCTGAATATTTTCACTGTTTAAAAACTAAAAATATAAGTTTAATTATTAAAAACTCATAATGTTATGAACAGTTAATAAATGTTATTGGAAAATCAGTAGTGAAAAGCTGTTTGAAGCTTCAATATTTTAACAGCTTTTCACCCCCCCCCCTTAAATATTTTTAAATATGAAATTGTTATCAATCGATTGAGAAACGTTTGAGCTTTAATGGATGTCTATTCTTATTGTTTGACCCTAATTCGTAACAAAATTTATAGCGTTTTGATGGTAACATTTTACTACATTTTTAACCTTATACCATACACTTATACTACAGACACGCCGAATGCTATCTTACACTGGTTCTGCTGTAAAACCAATATTAAAAGTTTGCACATGGTTTCTTGTGACGCCATCGGCGTCATGCACCAAGGTTCATAAATTATTCACGCACGGAGGGGGGGGGGTTCAAACTTGCGTGATTATTTGTGACGCTGGGGGGAGGGGGTTTCTAAATGCGTGACGTCACGCTTCTGTATGGTTAACATCTTAGAAAAAGTAGAACATTTATCCTTCACTTTTTTGAGAAAATGTTTATGTAGAAATTATTTATTTTTAATTCTGATTACAATAAAATTGTCCCAAGATCCCAATTTTGACAGGAAACCTTTCAAATACCACTAAAATTAGGCTAATATTTTTAATAATCAAAATTGGGATTTCGGGATAGTTTTATCCTAATCAAAACTGTATAATGCTGTATAAAAATTTTCTCTAAAGAGTGAAGGGTAAATGTCCTACTTTTCCGAACTTACCCTTAAGGGATTTAATTTTTTGGCCAAGAAATCTTTGCTTTTCGAGATATTTTTGGATGAGAATAGGGGTATTGGGAATACAGAGAGCCGCTCTCAAAAATTCCATAAACTGTTACAAATTGAATCCTTGTTTATTTATAAAAGAGAGGCAGTGTACTTCTAAAACTGCAAGTAAATATCGCATTTTTTCAAAACACTGGAAAGGCATGATGGTGCCTGTGTTTTTTCTGGAGCGAATTATAATGTTAAAAGTTTAAACCTCGTAGAGTTTTGCATATGAATTTATCTTTAAAACAAATCTATTATAGGCGACTTGTATGGGCACCTTTTTGAATACCCCCTGTGCTATCCTATGGAATCTTGGTCTGGGGTCACTGTGCTCATGCTCAGAAACATTTTAGAATGCAAATACAGGTAATAATTAAGAATCATCTCTGGATTGCAATTTATAGATTTCCATACTGCCATGTGTCTCTACATGCTTCGGGCGTTAATATATTTATAGTCATTTTCATTTGACCATAATTTCATATTTCAGATTTCACCGGTTTTTCGCTCCAGGAAAGCCATAGAATATCATGCGGTATACTATTTCAATATCCTTCAAGAAGAAGTGACAAAGCTGCCTTTAGTTAAGTTTGGAAAAATTGCAAAGAAAATATTGTTAAAGGAGTATGTTTATTCTTTTGAGAAATATATAACATGTGGACATAATAATAGATTGTTGTAAGGCTGGTGCTTTGAATCGAGTTGGGTAAATATAGTTTGTATGTACAGGCATCAATAAAACATTAAATGAAATAAAAGTTAAAAAATGGATTTTATTCGGCGAGTCCAAGTTTATTTGAGCTCTCCTGAAAAATTGACAAACTGCACTTTTGCGAGTTATTAAACTTCTACTTTCAAATGCCCATAGCACCGAATCTATTGACTTTTAGTGTAAACGATTTAGTACTGATTTAAAAAGCGTGAAATTATTTACAAACTAAATTATAACCCTTTGTTGTCTAAAAGCAACAGCTTTCGAGTTATGATTAAATTAAGAAAAGAAATGCTAATAATCCAAATTTTTATTTTTTGTTTTTCTTGGAAACTCGGTATATTTTAAGATACATTTTGCCCCCCCCCCCTCCCATCGAAATTTTTTCTAATTAAATTACTTTGAGCTTCGTTTGATCTCCAATAAGCATCCATAAAATTCGTTTGAGGGAGGGTAGAAACTGCAGCCCCCCCATCGCGAATTTTTTTTATAAAATTGGTGTCAATCAATAGAAAAAAGTATGAGCTCCAATGAAGTTTAATTTCTATCGTTTTTACCCCAAAAGTAAAACAGTAGAGCGCTTGACATTTCACAAATTTTTTAATGAATTTTTTTAGTTAGCGTTGTGTGTTTAATGATTTTAATGGAAGCTCATTTGAGCTAAAACGAAACTCAAACATTTTATACTAATTTCATTAAAAAATTAACGGTTGGAGGGGGGGGGGCAGTGAAATATCGTTAAATTTCACAATCTTTCAAACGATCAAATTTTTTTACCTTTCGGGTATAAACGATGGAAATTGAAGCACATTGGAGCTCAAACCATTTTCAATCGATTGGGATTTATCTTATTAAAAAAAAATCGTTTCTTAAAAAACCAGTATTTCTACTGCCAATCCCAAAATTGTTCTAAAGAAGTAAATTTTTATTAAAAACTTTTGTGGTACACAAGATGAAAACTGAAGCTTATTGGAGCTCAAACGATTCTCGATCGATGGGTCTGGTGAAATATGTACCTTATATTTTAAGCAAGGCGGTTTATTCAATTAGATTTTTGAAATAACTTAATAAATGTACAAACCTTCCAGAACTAGACAGCAGAAATTTTGGTAAGTAAACTGCACTCTAAGGATAATAATTTGCAAGTTAAATTTTATCCCTTAAATCTTATAAATTAGCTTCTCCCCACCCCTCACCTGCCACTCTTCAGTCAATGGATAATCTTTCAACCACCTATTACCACATTTGTCAGTAATATTTAAACAAGAGTTCTTATCACTTACAGTTAAAGCCTGACGATGGCACATTGTTGACGAAAACGTTTTCGAATTATTCATGCAGTATAATAGCTTACATGTGAAAATTTGTCTTTTTAGTTCTGGAAAATGGTTTGTGCATTTTTTAGGTTATTCTAAAAATAACCTGTTTCTTGTAATGTGTTTTTCAGTAAATTCATTACTCAAAATATTACAAAGCCAAGACAAATGAATGCAAAGACAATAAATTAAGTGTTTTTACATCAACAAGTGTGAATTCGTCTGGTAGTAAATATTTAAAAAGTTCAGTTTTTAAATTTTCCTTTCCATTTGTTGCTTAATGGTTTAATTCTGTTTGGATGTTATATTTTAAGGTTCCTTTTGACATAATATTGTAAAGGCTTGAAACTTACTTTGTATGTTGCGGTTTCTAATTCTTTTATGTCAAAACCGAAATATTGGTCATGTAAGATCTGGTAAGAAGAAACAATTTTTATTTCCTATGTTTTTATATTCCTACCGATTAGTTTTTTTTTCGTACCTATTAATTAGTTATTCGTTTTCTGTTCACTTCATGTGCAATTATTTTCTTATGAAACCGAAACATGGATTCGTAAGCTATGATTTTTGTTCTAATAATCCAATTTGCCCTCCTCCCCTTTTAAATTGATAATTTTTCATCTACTCTGGATTTTATTAATTTTTTGGTTTTCACTAAAGAATTTATGCATTATCAACAAGCTATTTCGGTTTTCTCTGCAATGAGTTGGTTTACAGAAACAGTTTACTAGATTAAAGTTATAGCTCGTTAAATTTTATATTAGAAAAAGATTATTACTTTTTGCTAAAACGTTTCGTGTAAAAGATATGGGAAATACAAAAAAATATTGAAATTTTTCAACATTTCTTTATTTTATTTATTCCATAACTCGGAAGCTGTTCGTTTTAGGCAATCAAGGATTGGAATCTAGTTTGTAGATCAGAAATAATTTCAAGCTCTGCAGTGTCACGGCCATTTGAAAGTAGAAATTCAAAAAATTACCTTGAAGGGGGCTGCTACCCTTTAAGTTCGTCATTTTTGCATCGTACCATTTGAATGCCGAATTTTATTAACAATAACAACCACCTAACTTTGACCTATATTAGTTTATTTGTACGATATATCCATAGGCGTATATTAATTATGTATGATATTAAAATATGAGCAAACCAGATCTGTTTGCCAACCGTACTTAAACATTTGATTATTTTGGCAATCTTAGCTTACTGTTTGTAATCGCGTGTGCATACAGGATGTTGCCTTTTTTTTATTAAGTACTGCGAACTTTTTGCTTTGCCGATTTCAAGCATTCCAAGTAGAATTGTGAACACGAAATCGCGTGACGCCCAAGAAGTCACTTTGATTTGATAGAACTACAAGCTGCTCTACTAACATCCGTAAGTTGTGTTCATGTGATTAAGGAGGATCCTAAATTTTTGTTAATAGCATTTTAGTTAGCCAGCAGCTGTCTGTACAGTTATTAAGCTGTTCGGGAGGAACTTTTTAAAATTAATTTTACGTGCACGGTTTTAGAGTTATCGCCTCTTCTAAATTTATCACATCATGAACATACAACGAATTTTAAAACCCACAATTTTCATTTTTCTCGTTGATCAAAGAGGAGTGATTTAAAATTTGAGTAGAACAATATTTCAGCCTTTTGTGGGAACGTAACTTTTTAATGCATTTTGCATGACTTGGAAATTGCTAGAATTGAAATGTTGTATACTCGGTTTACTAGAGCGATATTAAATTTTGTGTTTTAATTATAACACTGACTCGAATATTAAATTGCGATTTCACGTATTAGACCACATCACACAACGTCCTGATAGTTGCAATTTAATTTACGTTTGTAGTACTACATTATTGTGTCAATTACACAACAAATGAATTTCTATAGTTGGAAGTTAATTTATAGCTGAAAAACATGATGAACCCTTCCTCTTCTCGTCCTAAACCTCAAAACACAAATTGCCTATAAAACTGCTCTTCACTTGAGCTTTCCGTAGCACAAAGAAGCATCTCGTCTGTTTATTTTGGTAATATGATTTACTTATCGTTCGACTTCAAAAGATTAAGCCATTCGAGATTAATTTTTTTATAATATTATAATATAATATAAGAAAAGGGAATTTGTATAACAATATACCAAAAGCAAACACTGCACCGTTATTCGATTCGACCGCAAGAAATGCTAAATTACGTTCCGTGCCCCAAGTAAGATTACAATTATTTCGGTTGTGAAACTAATTGGTAATTTTGATACTAATAAGCTGTTAATTGTTTACTGCTTGAATATATAGTAATTTATTTAACCAGATTGCATTTATCTGTTATAAATAGAAGTCATTCGAAATTAGTTAAGATATTTAATTACAAGAGCTTCATGCTAATCTGTTTGTGTTCAGACATGACGTTGTAGATTCTTGGCAAGCTTTTATCTTGATGTAGAGGGAGAAAACGTTTAAGTTAAATAAATGATACAGATTGTAAAGTTTGTTCTTAAAGAATTTAATTAATTGATGTAGTTTGAATAATCTTGTAGTGATTGTTCTACATTATTTCGATAAAGCTCTTACTGCGTATGGGGCTTTAACGAGACACCCTTCTTATGCATCACTGATAATTTATTTACCTATTTATTTAATAAAAAAAGTTTAAATTAACTTTCCCGTATAAAAAGCTACGCGAATGGGGGGCTCAAGTGTTTATCTTTTAGTATTCAATCTGCTCCAAGTTCGAATAGTCTCCTTTGGCTCAAACGTGTAGTTAGTTGGTTACCACTAAAAGATTATTTGATAAGTTAAAAGCCATCCCAACTTTTACCTAAATCGATTCTTATTTTTTGAACCTTTAATTTAATTAAATTAACTCTTTTCGAAAGAATAAAAAAAATACATAAAATCGTGAACCTCATTACGATAAAGGGTAAGTCGGTTAAAACTGATTTAAACAAACTTTCCATTTCACAGATAATCTCTTGAAAAAACACCAAGCAGGCAGAAGCTATTTTTTTAAAACAAACATACCACATATTTTGATGTAAGGGCTGTTATTCATGTGAACTTCCGCAATCTAAATTTCAACTTTGATGCACCCTTCAATATGCTATACTCAAGTTTAGATAACTTTATGTGCTTAACATTCTAATCTATTTTGCTTCATTTGATGTTTATTACCAACAAACTTCATTAAAAAATTTTTGTCAAAATGTACATCATAATAAATATATCCATGAGTTTTCAATGTTTCGTATGAAAACATTTTTAGGTATAGACCGCTCCAACCAAGTGAATTTATAATAATTTTGTTAACACGTCATCTGACTTACGTTTTGGTTTGGTGCAACAGTCACCAAATTTATGCTGTTCTTTGGTGACACAGAACTAATTAGATTTCAACTACTGCCTGATCATTTATATTTGGATGTACCTCTGGACTAACCGAGAAAATTTGGCTATAAAACTGCTGAATAATCATTGTTCCGTTTGATGCTACGCCGTCCCGTTTTTTACAGCGATCTTCGTAAATTATCGACAACCCTTCTTTTTCCTTTTATAGGTTGTTCTGTCCATTGCACATGCCGCCAATGTCCCATAAAAAGGAAAACTTTTAGTTTGTAATAGAACGTCATGTCCCTCTTACACAAAGAGAGTTGGTATGCAGAGTGATCGTTCATGGAAGTAAATGTCCTCTCAGGGCTAGTCAAACAAATTTGAATGTGAACCACTGGATCAACACCGTACTAGTAGTAGTTATATCTGCAGGGGTTGAAAAATCCTACTTTACTGCTTAATAATTCATGGCGACATACGGCATAGTATTGTAGAATTCCTAGAATAAGCTAATATTGATCTACGCCATGGGCCGCCAAACGAACATCACATACTACATACATAGGAGAGAATGGTTAAATATTGTCTTGTTTCCTTTTGACCTAGGGGTGGTCAAGGCATTTTTTATGCAAAACATTTGTACATTTTTTTAAAAATTAGTTATCACTGTTTTGGATTCGGTAGGAAGCATTGGTTTTGTATTGTCGGCTGCGAACACACTTTGTAAAAAATTAATTATTCTTGAGCTTTAGTTTGATATGTGTGAAGAGAGGAGAGAGAAGAAGAAGAGAGTTGTGTAAGTTTAAACATAATAATTAACTAGAAAGGTTTGGGAATCAAACGAGGAATTAATTATATTATAAATTTTCCTGCTATTTAATATTGAAATTAAATGCAATTTTAAAAGATTCGATTCCGTAGGTACAATTAAAATTATAATACGGCTTGTTATAACAAAGAACTTTTTACACAATAATACGAGTGCCTATAAAATTTGATTATAATCTGTACTGATGGAACAACAAGCAGCTAAGAATCTTAAAATGCACCTGGAAATGGTCAGAAAACAGATGGTTCAACGACGATTTTGTGCTGTCAGGCCACAGCAACAATACGCGCACTTGGCAAGCATGAGGTGCCAGGAGAGCTGTTAAATCGCAGGTTTCACAATGGGCTTAGTAAATTATTAGTCTATAAATGCACTTGATCATATTTGGAAAATGCATAATAGGTTAGAATTAAATGTGAAAGAAGCGTCTGAAGGTATCAAATTACTTGTTATTCTACATTTATGAGAGATAGAAAGACTCCTTGGAGAATTTTAACAAAAACTTAAGACTGTTTATTTGTTACTTCGAGTCACCAAGATGAGGGTTTCCTGCCCCTAGTAGTATTATCTTAGGGTAAATTAACAACTTTCTGTATATTATAGTAATAGTGTACCCTAGTTATTATTGGTTAACTAAATAATGTATTTTCAGCGTTCGGTCTTTAATAATATGAATTATTCGAACAAGTCACAAAAATACGTGACAATATTTATCATCTCTTTGCCACCCAGAACTAAGTCAAGATAATCCTACTCGTGATATTTTTCTGGAAGCGTTTGATCGTGCAAGAACGATTCTTGTATTGAAATTTTATCGAAAGAAGTCGCGTATAATAAAATTGAAAAATTAAAATGTCAATCAATTTTTAATAAAAATTTATTGCTTGTAATATTTTACGAATTCAATTTATATTATTTCAATTATTGCGTGTTTCGTAAAATATTTTATTTAAGACAACATAAAAGAATTTAATTTATCAACCATCGCCAGATATTTCTAAAGTGAAAATGAAATTTGTAATCTGCAAGCGAACGCCATTTGCAAATGAATAATATTAAAAGCAATAATAATAATTTATTTATTATAACTCTTAAAATTTTAATTGTGTTTACTATTATTTGTGTTATGTTGGATTATAATTCAAACATTGATCAAACTTAACAACACCAATTTCCTAGCACAAAGAGACTATTAGTGGACTAGAACGACGGAGTTTTGCTATTGTTGAAACCTGCTGCATAAACTGCTATTGTAGGAATTATTTTCCTCATCCTGAAGGATCTTTGGTGATAACACACAATGCAAATCTGCAGGAAAGTCACATATATCTTCAAATTGAATAAGCTCCAGCATGTAAACTTTATACACAAAGCTTATTATTAACAAGTTTCTCAGAAACGTCTATCTAATCTTTATGTATTGAAATCCTTCAGGAAATCTTGGTTTACACACCAAATGAAAATTTCTTTAAGTACCTACCTAACTTATTTGACACTTTTTGTTATCGCAACTTGTACTAATTCAGCAGTCGCGTTTAAATTATGTTAAATTAAATTAGCATATTTCCAGCAGTAAATACATAAATATTTCATGTAACAACTTGGGAAGCCTTGTTACGAACCACACCCTCTTCATGATCACTATTACGAAGGCAATAGTTATATAGGTTTTGTCTACGCCAGACATCCGTTTATATTAAAGCCGAAACTCATTTTTTCACTAAATGCAACCAAAGCAACTTCGTGCCTAACGAACCAATTAAAACAGAAATATCAAAACTAAGTTTTTCTATGAAGAATAAAGCATTGTTTAACCAAAAAAACAAAAATGCCAATTGTCAACAAGTTCGTATTAATTAAAAAGTTTTATTAATTAAGTAAACTTAACATTGCTTTTGTGTCTTAAAAACTATGAACTGAAATTGGATTGTTCAAAGTAAATTATTTTAATCCAAGCGAAAATTTTAAGTTTTCCAACTTATTAAAAAAATTTGAATTGTTCTAATATTTTCAGGAGTTAAAATATGCGGTTACAATGTAATTATTCAAACTTAAAGCGCAATTTCGAAATAACAGATCGGTTTTAAATGTTCATAATTGGGCTCAATATTTTACACAGCACCGAAATTTTAATTAAATACGAATGGAATATTTTTGAGCAAATCTCTGTACGTGTAAAAGTCTACGAAATCGGTGATTTGATCAAATATGAAGATCGGAATAATTTTCATTACAGAACCGACATTGTGGAAAGTGGCCGGTTTAAAAAAAGTAAAAATGTGATGAATGCTTGCGGGAACCACGGTGCTAATAATTTAGAAGTTTTTATTTTTATATCTAAACTTATTGGGATTACAAACCCATTTATTACTTTTTGTTTCTCGTTTCGTTTAATCTCAACAGCAATTACGAACCTAAATTCGTTATAATTAAAATTATAGAAGTGGCAGATGTGTTTTTATTTTCCTACAAAATAAAATTGTATTTTAAAAATTTGCAATATAATAAACGATTCCAATATTAAGCTTAAGACTGATCGATTTTTAAGATGTTTAGTAAAATATAAGGTTTGGTATTATTTTTGAAAATATTCTCAGCGGTGAAAGTATACTTTCTACTTATTAATTTCATCAAAACACCAGAATTGTGATGTGTTGTTGTGGCCCATAAATAAATATTTGTTTACGTTACATTAGTACAGGTAATCAAATAAATTGAATTAGTAACTATAATTTAATGTTGAACGAAATACAGAAAATTTCATAAATTAATTACTAAACTTGTAATTGCTTTTGCGATGTAGTAATATGAACTTAAAAGTGAGTATTTCTAACCAAATTAAAAAATAATTGCGTTAAAATCATTTATAATCAAGTGTACATTTGTACGCAGAAAAACACGTAGTTAATTTTTAATTCTTATTTGTTATATACGTAGCAAAAATTTTAAATTTTCCTGCTGCTTTGTACAGCAGCAACAGGATGGCATATTGAACGCCGAAATAAGCCAAGTGAGTGTGTTCTGCGCATAAGACGTGAACCAAATACTTTATTTTTCATTCAGTTTGTTATGACTTTGGAACGAGGAGTAGAAATTGGAAAACTGGTATACTGAAACTGAAAGTTTTCCGTATCACCTGATGCCAGTGTTTAAACGCGGTAAGGTTTATTATCGTTCACTTCGTTGCGTTGGTATGTATACAAAACTTTAAAGGCAACATATTATTATTGTATAAAATCAATTGGACGTATAAATTAATTAGGTACCTATTTTGTTAATAAAAATTTACATGTTCAAATTCATTGATTTTACCATACCTACTAAATATTCGTATTGCTGACATGAGATGAAGTGAAAAGAGGTGTAGATAAAAATAATAAATGTAAAGGGTATTAAAATTTTATGTGTTATACAATTTTACTACCGAGTTTGTGTTTTTAATTTAACAGCGAAGAATGGATTTGTTAATTAAATAAAATGTTGTTTAATTTTAAAACCGTTATTTGAGATAAACTCCTGGGTGTTTAATACAAAGCAATTCGTCAGAATAATGGAAAATGCATAATTAGGAAGAAGGGCTTGGAAAATTAACTTTCTGGAGTAGTTGTGGACGATGGAGTAGCAACTAAGTTATGATGGTAGTGCAAATTTTCTAACTAAAATACTAATTTCGATTTTCAGTAGCAGTTCGCCATCATGCCTACTTTTCGAGTCACCCCAAGTTTAAGACAAACTCGAAGATCTTGGAAGAAAGTGTGTGACTAATACTGCTGATCAGAAATCAAAAGTCCCTCAACATAGATCCTCTTTTTGACGTTAACTTTCCTACTTCGATGTCCTTTAACGCGTTCAGTACCACAAGCATTCGTAATAAAGTATTTATAATAAATATAAAATTTTCACTTTATAGAAAGGGTTACAATTATACTTTGTTGCCTATCAATAACACCAAAACAATTTTAAGCACTCTGAGTTGTTTTTAGGGACGAATGAAAAATAAACTTTATAAAAAACTAGCTGACCCGGCAGACGTTGTCCTGCCCGAATTTAATTTTTATTTAGGGATTAGGATTTATTTAGGGATTAGGGGAAATCAGATATGAATTTTGGTGATGATCGATGAAGTTAAAAAAAAAACTTTTTTGTGCGGAGAATTTAAAAATTTTTTTTTCGTATTATTCATTTAGATGATTAGGGGGAATCAGATATCAATTTTGATGATGATCGATGAAGTTCCAAAAAAAACTTTTTTTGTGCGGATAATTTTAAAAATTTTTTTCGTATTATTCATTTAGATGATTAGGGGGAATCAGATATATATTTTTTTAAATTTCTGAGTGTCTTTAGTCCAAAATTTTGTGGTGGAGGGGGAAAAATTTATTTTTATAAAATTGTTTTATGTTACCTATTGATATACCAAATATGAAGAATTTATTCTAGACTTTAGTAAAAACTCTTTAAGTGGGGGTAAATGTCAAAAAAAATTTCCACTTTTAAAAAGGGCGTGTCTAAAGACCACCAATATGTGAATTTTATTAGAAACAAAGAAGAATTTGATTTGGACTTTGGCGTAGGGGTATATAGAACAATTGGCTTTCCCTGACGTTGTATTGTAATTGGGTCACATAATCTTAGGTGTGAAATTTATTTCGGGTAGTACTGTATGTATTTCCACTTTACTTTATTAGTGTCACTCGTATGTTTTTCACTTCACTTTCCGTCACTTTGACTCTTATCAGGGGGCCCGGAGGTACTCTGCATGTGTATTATTTCCACTTTACTTTATTAGTATCACTCGTATGTTTTTCACTTCACTTTCCGTCACTTTGACACTATCAGGGGGCCCGGGAGTACTCTACACCAAAGAGGTCTCACTGTGTTACGATAGGGGGCCACTTAGTTAGAACGCGCACTATTTATGTTTTACCCTGTATATGCAAAATGATTTTTAGGTTATGTAGTTAATGCCGTCACTTTGACACTATCGGGGGGCCCATGGGGGCTACTCAACACTATCAGGGTCACTCTCTAGGTTATGAAAAGGGGGCCCGTCTTGCTAAAACGCGCACTATTTATGTTTTACCCTGTATGTGCAAAATGATTTTAAGGTTATGTCAATGTCATTTTTAAGGTTAACATTCTTATGTCAAAGTTGTGCCCCCTATTTGTCGAGCCGCTACTGACTATAATATGTCAATGTCATTGAATTAAACTTTTAGTGTGAAAATCGCATCGTAACTATGACAACGACAGATCTCGTGAAAGTTTCAACGCCCACAGTTACGGGGTTTAGGCGTCTATGCGGAACACACATACACACACACACATATACATACATCCATTTTTATATATAAGATATACTAATATTGAACATTCAAATAGGTACATTAAAAATAGTAAAAAAAATTATAAGTGCTCGTAGTTGTTTTTAGGGTGGGATAAAAAATACGTTTTGATAAAAAATACTGTAATCCTGGGAATAAACTAATATGAAGCTAATGTTAAAGCTGTAAATACATGAAAAATTGTAAAAGAAATATGTAAGTTAAATAATATATTATTATGCTTGGGGTCGTTTTCAGGATTTTGTTTAAAAATTCTATAACTTAGTAAATAAATTAATATTGCACGTGTGAATATAAACCAAAAATCAAAAATGATTTAAAACATTCTTAAGTCCTACGAAGTTTTCATTATGGAGCATGTAAATAAATTTTGCTTAAAAATTTTGTAACCCCTGTAGTAAACTGATATTAAACCCACGAATATGTACAATCTAAAATGGCGAAAAAAATTTTAACCACTTCTGGGTTGCTTTTAAATGAGGTTGTTAAAATTTCTGTAACTCTGTATGTATTAATATTAAATCAGTGAATACACAAAAATAGTAAAAGAAATCTCTGAGCTAAGCACTACTAGAGAGTTGTTTTCAGGGACACCTGAAAAATGAATTTTGTTTGAAAATTTAGAAAATTTATGAAATTACTTACTGATATTAAATGGTGAATACACCAAAAAGAATAAAAAAATTCTAAGCAGTTTGACTTGACAGACACTTTCAAGTGACTACTTTTTTGTTGCTTAGAATTTTTTTGCAGGAAAATTTATTTTCCATCTCTCCCTGAAAACAATTTTATATGCTTTAGAAATTTTCCACTAATTTTGGTGTATTGGAAGATTTAATATTAATACTATAAATATTTCAAAATTAAAAATTTACATTTCATCCCTAATTTTTTCCTAAATATTATCTCGTATTATTTCGAATTTTTATACTATTTTTTACGTATTTGCAGGTGCAACATTAGCATATTAAATTTACATAGTTTAAAAGTTTTTTTTAAATCTTTTTTCATCCATCCCTATAAACTACCCGGTAGTGTTAAAGGTTTTTATATTATATTCTTTAGTGTATTTGAAAATTCAAGATCGATATATTTACGAAGTTTCAAAATTTTTAAACACAATTTATTTTTCATCCCTTCCTGAAAACTAAGGAAACAGGATGAAAAATACTCCTCATTTACATGCCATTACCTCTAATAAATGCGAATTAATTGAAATTTTTACATTTTTATATGTTGGTACCTGGGGAATAACTTTTTCCTCTTACTGGAATGTTAAATGTTAGGTCATTAGGACAAACATTGTAAGTGTATTTTAAGCAAAACCTTTTACTCAATTAAATTTTTTAAGTAATTTAAAAAATTTACAAACATTGCAAAACTAAAAGGCACAAATTTTCATAAGTAAACTGCAATATAAGGATAATTCGTAAAGGTTTCCTTAAATTAAATCCTTTCTCCCGCCACTCTTCAGGCAATGGAAAACCTTCCAATCCCCATTATCACATTTGTCAGTAATATTACACAAGAGTTCTTATCACATATAGCTTAAGCCTGACAATGGTACACTGTTCACGAAAACGTTTCCAAATTATATTCCTCCAGAAAATTTGTCTTTTTGTTCTGAAAAGTGGTTTGTCACAATCCATCATGGTACTTGAAGAAAATGAATAAATTACATCTTCAATTTAATCTCAACTTTTACTTGTCCTTTTTCATTATCATTTGGCCTGTGGAGCTGACGAACTTTCAGTTGGATTCTTATTTTCACTTACTAGAAAAATGCACTCCCACTCTAAGAGTAGGTGAGCTGAAGTTTCTTTTGCAGGGTATTTTTACTTTCCATTTCGTAGGCACCCCCAAAAGGATATAAAAAATATTATTTAATTTCCCCACTACTTGCGGTAAAGCTTTTGATAATAAATTTTTAATAAGTAAATTTTATTCTTCAGCTTATGTGTACACGTTAAAAAGTGGTTCGCGTATTCTCTATAGTAGGAATCGAAATTTGTAATAAAATTCAGAGAATTACGAAAATGTAACATCATGATTTTAAATAACTTCATAACTTAAATTAAATTTAAAATTTTCCTGTAAATTGATCTAAATTAAATTTTATATCTCAACCTAACCGTGTAATTCTTAAAGTGTATCTAATCCCTTTTGATAACTCTAATTAAAGCCCTTCGAAAAAGTTAAAATTTGGAGTAGACAATTTAAATCGCATGACGTGTGAAAAAGACATTGAGATGTGATTTGCGGTGAGTTTTTAAGTATCAAGAGGTACTTATTTTAACCAATCGGTGGCAGTTAAAAATTTAATAATACGGTCAGGATTCAACTATGAAAGTTTCGAACTATTATTTGAGAGCATAATTTAATTCTAAATTTGCGTTTCTGCAAATTAGAGAGTGTAATTTTGGTTCGGGATTATAATCTCTACTGTAGAATATTGTATAGGTTTGAACGAACTGCAATAACACTTACCGTGATTATTATTTACATTTTGCACACATAGACAATACCTTTTGATTAGTATCAAATCGTCATTAATTAATTTTGTGCAACAATTACTAAAAATTATAATAGTTATTTACGTTACTAAATATTTATAATAATTATAGTAACTGGAACATTAAATGAGATTATTTATCAACATTGTATTAAAATTAATGATATTGTGATTAAAATTGTCTACAGTTACCCTAACAGTTTGGATAGTTAAGTTTAGTATTGTTGTTTGGTAGTAATTTGAGTTTGATAAGTTTGGCTGCGAAGTTGTGTTGGTCCAAATAGGTCTCAACAGAAGCAAAATTAACGATAGGCATTGTGCCAACACAAAAATCTAATCAAACAATCAAGATAAAACAGCTTCGTAAAAAATTCACCTTAACCGCAATACTTAAAAAAATTTACTTACCTACAAACATTTTATCAAAAATGAGGCGCATAAACGAGAACCTATTGCTTTTTTAAATATTTAAAAGATCGTCCGTTAAATCACCAAAAATTGGGCGTTTGGCAATAAAAACAAATTTTTATAACAAAATATGTGGCACCGCGGTGGAACGTTAAATCGGAAACATTGTAGCGACCTGCACAACGAATAAGTAAGTAAACATTCCTAAACATATCACATTAATTTTCAATTAAACCGTCGATAGGGCCTGCACGACCAACACTGTTAGAATTCATTTTAATTTTAATCTTGCCGAATCTGCGGGTGGGTTTTATTTGCTCTTGTTACAATCGATATTAAATGTGTGCACAGTTGTGATCTGTCAGACAATTACATACTTTGTTAAATATTACAATTTAAACTTTAGATACACAACAATAAAGAGTCCTTAAAAGAGGTATTTCATTCAAACAGCTTGTCCCAACTTGATTAAAAAATTAAAGTTTTAAAATTGAACCGGGGCCGCATTAAAACATTCATCATTCGAAAATAACAACACACTGCGGTTAAAACATTTAATATTAATTTATGGAGCTTCTTAAATTTCCTTAAATGTTGTAAAAGTTCTTATAGAATATAACTTCTCAAATTTAATTTTCCTTTCAACCGAAGACGAAATTGAAAACGGTGTTTATAAGGATTTGATTTGTAAATAATATTTATATAAATAAGAGCTGTTTTACATTACACTAAATTTTTCAGGACTGAAATTTTTAGTCCTAAAAATGCAATGCGCGCGCCGAATTAGGACGCTGACAGCAAGAATTTAGAACATGTTCTAATTTATTGTTGTTAGCGTCCTGATTCGGCGCGCGCATGATGTAAAATTAGTTTCATAATTTAAAATTCAAAATTCAAAATTCTTGGTAATGGCAAAAGGTTGGTAATGCATCTTTTCATATACCTACTATATAAGTAGGTATTGTTAACAGTTGTTTTATTATCCCAACCCTCACACCCGAGATTTTATTTTATAAGAGTACAAGCTTCTTATAATTTTACAAAAAAAATAACAAACGCGAACAAATCATTGGAAGTTTAGTCCATAATCGCTTTTTTTTTAAAGTTTGATTTTTTGGTTTTGCAAGTAACATTGTAATAATTATGCAGCACATAATTTTTTTCTTTTGCTAATTTGCATTTTTATTTAATTATTTTAAATCACTTTTAAACACTTACAAACCAATCGACATTATTTGACAATTTACCTAATGCGCGTGGCGCATATTCAGTCGCTGAAAAAGTTAAAATTGTCAGGTTGTAGTTGCAAACAGGAAAGTATTACAACAAGTTTTCTATCATCCTAATTCGGCGCGCGCATTGCATTTTTAGGACTAAAAATTTCAGTCCTGAAAAATTTAGTGTAATGTAAAACAGCTCTAACAAATAATATTTTCCGGAAATCGTCATTGAAACAACATTTCCCTGCTTATGCACGCGCAGGGAAATTGAACTTTACTGACTAGTCCGGTAATAATTAGTAAGGTTAATAATAACAAAATAAAATAGACAAATGTCAATGTCAAAAAATGTCGTTCAATTAGTGCTTTAAAATTTCGATTTTAAATTTCGATTTTTACGATTTTCGGAAAAATTTAATACAAAACATGTCAGTAAAATGTCTCACTTGACTCGGAGCTCTAAAATACTCGGCACGAAGTGCCTCGTATTTCAACATTTCCCCTCGTCAGTAATATGTCATTTTCCTGACTTTTATGTAAATAACTATTAACTAACAACAACCTTTACAGGCTTACAAAACTGTAATATTTAAGTGCAGACTATATATTTTAACGATGTTTATTCCATACTAAATAAATACATAATAAATGATCTAACATGTTTTGTCAACTTAGGTTACGTTGCCCCCAGTATTACCAACATTGTTTTCTTCCATACTACCAACTGTCGTTGGTTGTACAGGGGCGGACACGGCACCCCTCCCCTTCAAGTTGTTGCCCATCACAAAATCCTGGAATCGCCTTGGTGGGTTTCGTGCTCGTGGTCTCATGTCCTGTTCTGTTTGCTCTGGTTTTTCCACATCCGCTACTCTCGATTCTTCCCGTAGGCTGTCGCTTCCTTCGGCATCTTCTTCCGATCCCTCTGTGGTTATTGTTGCTTCGGCATGCTGTTCTGCAGGTATGTTCTCATGTGTATCCACTTCGTCTCGACATCCTGCTGATCTCGATAATACTTGGTCCACATGTCTTTTCACTAATTCTCCCTCTTCTGTGCGTGCATAATACGATAGTGGTCCTGTTGCTTTTGTAATAGTGGCCGGCATCCATTTATTCGACTGTCCGAAACCACGTACATACACCAATTCGTCCGGCGCGAATGTTCTTGTTGGTTTTTCCTTATTTACATGTTTATTCTGTCTCTCTCTCATGTCGTTAGCAAAATCAGGGTGTAAAATATCTAGAGCCGTGCGTAACTTCTTTTTGAATAACAGTTCGGCTGGACTATAACCTGTAACTGTTGATGGTGTACAATGTTGGCTCAACAGAAATCTTGACAATTTTGTTTGCCAGTCCCCTTCGACTAATTTTTTCAGCGCATTTTTGGTCACTTGTACCATTCGTTCTGCCTGTCCATTTGAACTAGGGTGATATAGAGCTACTGTTGTGTGTCGGATACCATTTTTTGCTGTGAACTCCTTAAATTCAGCCGATGTGAATGCTGTCCCGTTATCACTGACCAGTATTTTCGGTAAACCATGAGTTGCAAATAGTTCTCTGAGAACCCTTGTTGTCGCCGCTGTCGATGTTGTGTTCACCGTTCTTACTTCCAACCATTTTGAGTATGAATCTACCACCACTAAAAACGTTTGGCCTTTGAATGGTCCTGCAAAATCAATGTGCAATCTGGTCCAGGGTTCTGACGTCCACTCCCACGGATGAATTGCTGCCTTAGGAGGCATGTTCCTCGCTTCTTGACACGTTACGCAATTTCGCACATTCTCTTCAATGTCTTTGTCCAGGTTCGGCCACCATACTGCTGTGTCTCAAAATGAATAAGAAAGGCTCCCGATGCTAAAATGAACTATATATTCAAAACAAGCACAAAATTCTAAGTCGGAAGACACTTTAAAAATTTGCTCTACGAGAAATTTTTATTTTTCAAAATTTCAATTTTCTAACTTTATTTGAGTCTCTCAGGATGAACGAAACATGACAGATATTGCTAAGTCAAAATAAACTGATGATTGTCACATCAGAAATGAAACAAAAAACTTAATTAGCTCAAAATTTGTAAAAATGTATTAATCATTATAACCTAGAAAAATTTAAGAATTTGTAAACCGATTTACTCTACAAATAACATTCTCTGTAAAAATGTAAACATATCAAAAATTATGTAATTGTTTCATGCATTTAATGTGTATACTTTCAAAGGATAAATTAACAATTTAGTAAATAAGGATCAAAATTGTGTAACGCCCATGTAAACAACAAAGATAAACGAAAAGAAGTCAATGTAGAATCCAAAAAACTGATGGAAATGTAATGTACCAGTCAAACTGCTCAGGAAAACATCCCAAAGGAAATCGAAGTTGATAAAGAAGAAAAATCTACAATAAAAATAATTTATTAGAAAGAAATAAATTCATAAATACATGAATTTGACTCACAAAATTCGAACAGGTATGCCAATTGTATCGATTTACGATCAAAAATCAGTTGACCTCGGGCAGCTCAGCCAAGTGCACGCATTTTTCGATGTTCTCCGAAAAATATTATTTACCAGGATTTGGAGGTTAACCAAATTCAGTTCGACTTCAAATAGGTTAGAAGTTTCCGTTTGTCCAAAGCCGATTCTAAAAATAGACGTCAAGGACATAATCAATGGTGATAATGGATAATGTTGTAATTTATGAAAATCTATTCATAAAAAATTTTCTGGATGACAAGAAAATCATTGTAAATTAATGGAATAACTTACCTCAATATTTTTGGAAATTCTTAATAGGAAGGATGCAACAACGAGCACAAAATTTCAACACTAGTCAATGTAAGATACCACTTCAAATGACATCCAACAAAATAATGACAACTGGAATGAAGTTGAATCATTGCATATGGGCAAATCTAAAGTAGGGCACACACAAACAACAACTAAATGATATCCTTTTTAAAAATGAAAATTTCGTTATGTCAAGGAGACAGGTACAGTGAATTCATGATTTCTATAATTTGTTAAAATTTGCCTTCAGCGTATTAAAAATAGGATTTGGGGAAAAGACTTCTAACAGAGTGCATTCTTCGATACCCTCAGTGATAAGTTAAAAATTAAAAAGTTTTCTAATTTCGTTAAAAATATTTTAAGCTTTAAATAAGCGACAATTTAAATTTATAAACATTTAAGCCCGCTAATGTAAAGCGAGAGACTTGATTGGCTTAATAATCAAGCAACTTGGGACGAAGAGTGGAAGCCTCTTTGTTTCGAATCATTCTTTGTATTAATTGTAAAAATTTTAAAGGTTCTTTCACATTGGATTTTAAAATCCAAGATTTATTTTTTGTATTAATATTCTTTCATGAAAGACAATTTGACAGGTTTTCTTTTTTGTTATAATAAAATTTGTATGGGAGCTGATGAAAGTTTTTTATTTCTTTTTTTACATAAAAAAGGAAAGCAAAGTTAAACATCCCGAGAGAGCCAATTAACATCTTATTACATCGACTCTAATCTTGACTCACTAGGAACCCACACCTTGAACGACTCATTACCGGGAGTTTAGAAAGAAGGGGCAATAATGTGTGTACCTTCCTGTACTTAACATTTATAGGCAGGGGGACATAGCAATACGTAGCTTCTTGCCAACGCCTTCATCTTGACTATGCCTATGTGCGCCCCGTGTACTAAATTTAAAATTTGCTTTTGAGCTTTGCTCGGTATCACGACTCTTGATCCATATAATAGGCAGTCTTTGTATACTGACAATTCCATTTTCCGTGTTGCAAACGCCTGAAACTCCAACTCCATTTTTCGTTCTGGCCAGCCCCTGAGTGTACTACCAACTGTCGTTGGTTGTACAGGGGCGGACACGACAAAAACCATAACAAATGACAGCATCTTATTGGCTGAAAATCACCTAATCTGTGTAGTATAGCTACTTGACAACTTGAGATTTAACTTGTCAATAAATAGTTTTAAATGGTATTTTAATCAATATTTTGATTTATATCAATCATGTCGGATGGGATTCCAAACCTGCAGTGAAAGTAACCAGCCTAGAAGAAGGATAACTGATATAAAATCCTGGTCCTCAAAGTTGGGGGTTGAAGCATCGAATCAACTCCTCGATACTTAGAAAAACATCAATGTGAGAAAAAACCCAATTATAGACCTCGGAAGAGGATAGAAAGATTAAGACGGACTACGATACAAAAATGGACAAAAAATTTTGGAACATGAAATGTACAGGGTCTCTCTCGAAAATAATATAAATATAATGAAATGGAACACCAATGGTGGAGGTAGCGGTTTTCCCACGGAAACGAAGAAAAAATATCAAGGATCGAAAAATTTGAGAAAGTACGACCACTTTTACAGCGAAGTTCTTTCCCCAAATAAAGTAGAACTGGAAGAAAGAAGGATGGAGCAATTTGGAGAAGATGTTGTAATCGATAATGGTAATAGACTGACTGCAATATGTGAACACAGAACCAGCTACAGATTTGGAATGGATTTTTTCAACATCGATGGATCCAAAAGTACACTTGAAGACAACTAACTAGAGGACTAAATTCTATAACTGATTATACAATAAATGAAACAAAAAGACAAACTTGAAAATGTAAAATGAGTATGTAGAGGGGCTTCCTGCGTTAGTGACCACCATATTTTAAGGTAAACAATAACGTTCCCAATTACAACAAATGGAAAAAGAGAAGAAGGAAAAGAAGAACACATAAAGAAATTACTAGAAGAGAAATATAATAGCTTTAAACATGAAAGTGTAAAAATGCTTTATAAAAATAGATTGTCTGAACAAAATACTTCTGGAGAATGGACAAAGGATTCGGAAATATTTGGAGTATAAATATTTGGGAATGAAGATTACAAAGAATGGAAACATAGATGAGGCTATAAGAGATAGGAACACGTCGGGAAGAAAAGTCACTGAGATGGATTTCTTAAGACGGTCAACGGGGAAGCCTAGAAAGAATTGCAAATAAAGGAGTATGAGAAATACAGCTACAATTATTCGGTCACTTGCAGAGAATTAATGGGGAGATGATACCCAAACAGATATTGAACTGGAGTCCAGCAAGGCGTGCAAAGAGAGGAAGACCCAGAAAAAGTTGGAAAGAGAAAAATAAATCTGGAAGATGGTATGTGGACGAACATAGTAGGGATTGGGTATCAGAAGACGACGTAGAACGTCTTAAATCAATTAATACACATATCAATATTTCGTAAGTACAGCGTGGTATGAAGCACGAAATGTGAGGGTTATGGTGCTGAAGTAAATAATATGATTTGAAGATATTTAAATATTCAAGGAACGTTCTATAAGCATCCGGCAATAAAATGATTCGGATGTTAGAAAAGAAATTAATTGAAGGAAAGCCATCTGAAAGTTTAATAAATTGCAGCTACGAACCGCTACTTTGTAAAGCTGCAATTCAGCAGAAATTACTATAATGAATAGTTTAATGTAACGAACTGTTACAGCTGCACTGAATACTTTTGAAAGTTGCATTTTAACGTATTAAAACTATTTTATAATGCACGTATCTAGAAAAGCGATCTTTAATTCTGTTTGCTATAAAATTTAAAATAATAGGGATTTTAAAGCACCTTTGTTGCTGTATAACCTATACATGTGTAGCTTAAATCCACACATAAAGCTTTTTACTGCGCAATATTAGGGTAATAAACGTAGTAAACCGTTAATTGAAAATAAACTATATACACTTATTGAATTTTAAACAAAGCAATAAAGTTTAACAAGCTCACCTTTACAAATTTTATTGCTAACTTTTCAATATGTTAGGTACTTTTTTGGCGCCACACCCTCGCAACTATTATAATCTAATATAGTGCAACTACCCTTGTTATTATATTATATTATATTCGTATACTATGTTTTACAAAAATTTATTTAAAATATAGTTAACAAAACACCGATAATAATGAAAATTAATTTTGTATATTTTTATGTTCAGTAACCATTAAATAATATTCCGCATCTCCTTAATTCGGAGGTAGGTACTTAGAGATTATGAAGGAATTTTATGCAGATACCGCTTTTTCATTCAAACTATTTAGCTCCGTGTGCCTGTACCTTAAACATAAATTATTAACATCGTTTTTCTCTTTCCAACCAACGCAAGAATTATGTAAATAGCAAAGAAGGCATCAAGTTTAATTTAAAATTTACACAGTGTAAACACAAAGTTCTTGCTTGTTAACAGTATTTGCATGTAAATAATTAATGATAGTGCTTGCAGTATATTTGTAAAATTTTTAAACTTTTGTGATTAGCGAATGTTGTCAATATTATCGTAACTTTCATAAATAAAATTTTCACGTTGATTTATTCATTTGAGGTAAAATTACCATTTTACCTGAGAGAGAAACGCAAAGTGAAGAATTACATTTTGCAAATTTTCAGTTAGCTAAACAAAATTTTTAATAATAATTAATTAGAAAGGAATATCAATTAAATTTTATGGCATTTTAAAAAGGAATTTTAAAGAAAGCTTTTTATAACTAAATTGGTATTCGACTAAAAAGCATTTCATCCCCTTTTATAATAGTAAAATATAGGTTGGCTTTGTATTTTCCATTTCGTATAGCTCATCAAATTTTACTTTAGATACATAAATCAATTTACAAACATAAAAATATCCATTTTAATGATGGCATTATTTTTTTTTACAAAAATTACTTGTTTGAGATCATTCATATCCATTAATTCGTTGAGAGATTTCGTGTTAACTCATAATGTAATGTGTTTTGGTAATATTTTTTATTTTACTACGTTACACTAGGGGTCCCCAAATTACGGCCAGCGGACGCTTTGATAAAAGAAGTACCGGACCACTTAAAACATTAATTAGTGCTTCCTACAGCACTTTTAATTTTCTAATGTGGCCCTCGATTGAAAAAGTTTGGGTACCCTTGCTTTAGATTATGCTTTCGTACTGGAAATATCAATTGACGAGCGAAGCAACCGGCCCATCCTAATCATTTCCTTTTATCTCAAACTTAGGGGTTGTAATTGCTGGTTTAAATGTTTTACAAATAAAAGTAATTTTGTAGTAAACAAATATAAATCTACTTAGTTATCTATTAAATAAGTCATGGTAATATAATATTATGTAGCAACACAATCGGTTGAAGTTTTGCTTTTATTGAAGGTAAAAGGAGTTAACTTTATGTAGTGTGTCCTGGAATCAGTAGTTCTTGTGTTATATGAGTGTTATATACTTGGTTCACTTGTGAGAAAGCCAGGATTGAATCTAAAGACATACCTAACCGTTTTATATGCTTTCTACGAGTTTGAAACGGAATATCACTGAAAAGGAAAGTATTACATCGGATCTTTAATTATATACTATCACATAATATGCAAATCATACGGGAGTTTTGAAAGAACATGATGTAATTACAAAGATTATCGATAAATGGCCAGAAGGCGGTACTAACATAAGTTGAAACCGATAAAAAGCATTTTTTGGATTAAAAACTCCACGTTAAAGAAAATTTATTCAAAGAGTCATTTTTATTCGTGTTTAATCAACAATCGCAAACTAGAACTCCCCTGAAGTGGCCTTCTCAAATAACATGACATTGAACCTCTTGAATCGCAGCATTTTTTTAGGGTGAAAAACGATTTTAAAGTAATCAATCGCTATGGGACCCTCGGCCTGATTCATTGTAAATTTTGTTTAAAAAAAAAAGTTCTTGAGCCCTTAAATAAACTCAAAAATTTGATTTTTGTACTTAAAACCTTATTTTTGGATTGGAATGGAGGCCCTAGTTTTTAACATCATCAGACTCGTACCTAGGACATTTTTGTCAAATAAGGTCCCTAAAAGTCACAAAGTTTGTCGATTGGCTATTCCTGTGCATCCTATGCTCAAAATAAGTGAAATAAAATCAAAAATAACTTTATTAAATACTGTTAATTATACAATCGATACAGGATGAAGAACTCGAACAATGAAATTATTGATCCAGCATTTAATATTTGAGTTTAGTTTATATATCTCCAGTTTTGGTGTTTTGGCCTATTGGCTTATCCCCAAATTAAATATTAGCTAATTTAAACTAAATAATATGCGTAAAATTAAAAAAATATGTATCTGACCCAAAAGTGGTCATCACACAAATTTTTTTTAAATCCTCGCATAGAACAACTTCATAGCCCTAATAAGGCCTTAACTGTGAATTTTCTACATTGTTGACCTTTTTTGAAGATGTTTCTCAAAACCTCCAGTTTAGAGACCAGTAAATGAAATTCTTCTTAAAAATTAAAAAGAAAAATAATATTTTGGGAGATACGCATACTACGAGTAGAACAATTTTCTTGATTACTTTTATTCATAAGACTGCAAGAAAATAAATCATTTAGACAAAACAAAATTTTACTATTTTCAGCAAAAACTTAATGCAAATTAGGGTTTTATTTTGAAAGCCCTATCTCAAAAACTACTGGGTTTAGAATATTTATAGCTTTTTTTCTAGGTAAAATTTTATCCTCTATACTTTATACGTTATGTTCGCTTTGCATCTCAGGTGCGCTGAAATTTACCTATTTGCAAAAATGTAAAAAGTGGCAAAAAAGGTACAAAAATTATCAACTCGAAAGCTTACACTCATATCTATGGTATTAGGACTAGAACGCTCGAAGGTTGTTTATGTACAGGGATTTAATAATAAATGAGACTTCTATATATACTCGTAGTTTCATTCATTTCTATACCGCATTTACGTAAAATGAATAGGAAAAAAAACCATAGCTATTAAAGTATTATATTCATATTTTCTGTAAAATAAAAATTAGAAAGACCCTGGAAGGTTTTTAAAATGCCTTACGGATAATACTATAAATTTTTGTAGAAAAAGCACCTCAAAACTTCCTGTTGTCCCGAACCGACCTTTATCGTAAACTCTAAGTCCCCACGTGTGCGACAGTTCGACTTAGTCTGGCACTATCTTGGGTATCAACCCCCTTCAAAATCTTGGAAATTTTCACACGCCAGGTGAAGAAGGTATAGGGCTAGACCGATGAAAGCTCGAAAGGTCTAAAACCCTTATAATTCGTGTAACTTTCCCTCCCTTAACGAATTACCTCAACAAACTTCCCGAATGATATAATTTTTTGTTATCTAACACATTTTTTAAAACAAAAAGGTTAAAGGGGGTTCAAAGAAACTCAAGTTGAAAGATTAGCTAAGCTTTTGGGCGTCTTTTTGATGCATCTTTCGGAAAATCCAACAAAGACTCCTCGTACATAAAATAAAATTTTATTCAATTTTATGGCACGATAAACGACAATTCTTTGAAGTTCCTCGGATGCATTAAAGTATAATCAATTTTAAATTACTACAACTTTCTGCAGAAACTTTATTAACGCTAACTTCTATTTTCTCATAAATCTATGATTGGCAATTGAAATAATACGTTCTAATTTTGAGACATTATATTGATTCTGTATATCAATTTAAAAAGTTGTTAGAACTTATTTCTAGATTGCGGTTTGCTCGAAATGACTACAATTTACAAGTAACTTTAGAGAATGCTGCCGTTCATTCGGTTTCTTGTTAACAAAGTTTACTTCAAAATGATACAATAAGCAGGGTGTGGTCTGAAAATTGCTAAAATACGAAACGCTTACGAGTTACAACTTAAATGCGTTATTCGAGCGATTTTTAAATTTTCCAAAAAATGTTTCTCCGACAGAGGAGTAGGAAAACGCCAATAAAAGATTTGTTTATTATTCTGTTTGCACTTCCAGCGCTGGTGCTGGGTAATAAGCTCTCGTCACTTTATTGTTATGTACAACAAAAGACAAACCAAAAGCTAAAAGGAAATCAGTTGGTGTTGTTAACACGGCGGCGGCGATGATGAAAACCGACTTTTAATTAATTGCAAAAAATTGCTACTGCTGCTTTCAACATTTTTCTTAATTATTATTTTGAATAAACGCTTCTTAATTTCCTTTTATTATCTTAACATTTTTATTAAAAACAGAGAGAAGTGGGTAGGTACATTTTCACCGGAAGCTAAATTTAACTTCAAACAACTCAAATATCAATGTAGTCTTACACAAATTTATTGTTGTTTGTTACAAGAATAACAGATATTTTTAATTTCGTCTACATAATTAGTTTAATTAAATAAATTTTACAACAAAATTAATTAAATGGAAATGTTAGAGCGGCATCAGGTATTATATTATACTAGTACATGGAATTTACAAATGTGGATGTATTTATACCTAATAATATCTTTGTTCTGATATTCCTTTGAAGGGTTTATCGCTAACAATATGCACTAAACTTTTCCGCATGCCGATTTTTCGAGTCGTACATTTTTTAAAATCCTTGCTAAGAAATTTCTTGCTTGAAATTAATTCTTTCGAGTCTCGGTGAAGGACGAACCCTTCGAGTGAAACGTATTCGTTACGCTATTTATTTCAATTTTCGATTTAAGCCAAACTTGTATTTAATATCTTGTGGGCCCTATAATGTGGCTTTTAGAAGAGACAAGATTATAATTTATGTATAACCTAAACCAAAGACTGATTACACTAAACACCGCATACCGATCTAAAGGAACCCCCAACTGAAGGAGAACTTTATCAACCCACGGAAAAGTGAGAGTGTTGAACTCGTAAAATATATATTTGCTAATGATTTTTATTATTTCGCTAATGGAAAAATGGGAAACCGGAGCGGGGGGTCGGTAACTGACTGCATGTGAATTTTTATTCTCCAAAAGTAAATGGAAGTATTTGCTATTGTTCGTGAAACACAATACGGAACTACATCAATTTATTGTGTTTTCTTTTTACCCAATATATTTCGTGAACAAAATTTTTTTTAAAGAATAGCGCTAATTTTAGCACAGTGGGCGCCCTAATAGAAATTATTTCATGATTATTATCAAAGATTGTTATTTCATCACAAACGCGAAAAATTAATTTAAAAATATGTATGTCCATCGGGCGACATATTTTTGATGGAACGTTATTTTGAGAAAATAAGATATCGAAAGGTTAATGTTGTGAAAATTTTGCATTAACAGTTTTGTTAAACTGCGAGGACGACTGCGAATTGAAATAAAAAAAGTTTAAAAATTAGATTAAAGAAAGTAGCTCGCTTGAAAAAGTCAAACCTAAATAAATTTTCAAAAAGATCGGTAGTTAAGATCCTAACTTGGATGAAGCTCATAATGTTTACGTGCAGATCGATACATCTTCTTGATGTTGATGTTTTAGATTCGGAACCTGACAAGTGATAGCAACTTGTAATTTATGAAAGTGGATCTACGCCAAATGCAGCCAACTATTTTGTAAATGGCTTTAACAATTGTCCATTACAGTAAATAATTTATTAATTGTTTAAGACGTAAGTACCATAAAATGTATTCTCTACTTCACTTTTAATTTGAAAACATTCTAATAAATCGCCTCGGTAGAATTTTCACGTGAAATTAAATAAATAACGAAATTCCGGGTATTTACTGTTATGTGCCTACCGTTCACCCCTCCGTACTATATTTGTGTTTAAATTATTATTCCTATATTATTTTACCAATAAGTACTCATAAAATTTGTATAAATTTATTATTTATTAATAATTCCAAATGTTTAAAGTAATTTTAATTTACCTTTAGGGTATAAATTTGTTACAAATTGAAATTTTCCATTTTACAAATATAATTTTCAATCATTCTTCTTCATTATAATTAATTTTTTATAACTTTTTCTCCATTGTAACACAACAATAAATTTCAGAATTTATGAATATTATATCAATTTATTATTATTGCCAGAAAACCACAAAAATCGTTTGTTCTATAAGCGATCTATTAAAAACATTGAAAATAATAATAATTGTGTACAGGGATTTCCAGAATACTGCAATTTTTTTACCCCCAATAAGTTTAATATATTACTAATATTACCTTATATAGAAAAACACTACGAGCCTTTTGGACCCAGGGCTGAATTAACGATTCTTCTCCATGTTCCTCTGCACCTTTCTTTCCTCTCTAATGGGGTCGATATCCTTTGTATCTACCAAGGCGATCTCCTATAGTTTTCTCTTCTTGTAGATCCAGTAGATCTCTACTGGGACATTGAACTTCTTGGACATATTTTCAGTATTCTATACATCAAAAATTTGATGTCTTCTGAGTAACTTTTCTCCTCCATATTTAATCATTTCCACCGTTATATCGTTTTTCCCTGGAGATTTTGGATTTTTCTGACTTGTTATTGTTTTTGTGAGTTGTAATATATTTATTTCGTCTTCTCTTAATTGTTCGTTTTTTTCATGATTCCCCCCATGTCGACATCCGATCTCAGAACGTCTCTGAAATATTCCCTCCATCTATTTACTATTTCTTCTAATTCAATCATCAAATCACCATTCCTGTCCTTGAGAATAATTTATTGTCTCCTGCGTTTGCTCTTTTTACTTCTGGGTAGAAGTTTCTGATTTCATTATTGTTAAAGTATTCTTCAATTCTGATCACACTCTCTTCTTGTTGCTTTATCTTGTTCTTTCTTTCAAAAAACTGAAGTGAAACGCGTGATAATAATATTAAATTTAACAAAATGTACTTTCTTTAAATGTATAAAAAAGTTATCAATATCGCCAATATATAGATATAGACAAATAATATTTTATTATACCTTACAATATAAAGTATAATATATTTGTACTATGTACACAAATTAAAATGTTCGTGTACCCATAAATGTGGACAAACACCGTAAATTTGTACCGTGCCAAATGTCGTTATGGCTATGCTACAAAATTGTTACCAACCCTTTCTACACTTTAAATCATATTTAAAATGCTCCATTTATTCTGTTTCTCTCTTTATGTTCAATTTAAAAACCAAAGTTAGTGATATTGGCGGTTAAATATTAGTATGTCACTTTTCCGGCAATATCAATATTTATTGTATTATTGTTGTGTTCAAAGTGCAGTTTTTAATCGCGTTTAAAAACTGCAAGTTAATGGTATTTCCTTATTTATTATTTGATTAAAAAGACTGCAGTAATCTGCACGTAATTTATTCTTTTATGACATTATATAACTTATAATGGAACTTTCGGTTTTTCGTATGTTTTAATTTTCTATCAAATGTTAATTTCGCTACAAGAGAATTTCCAAATGCATTTTATCGGAGTAAACTTGTAACATAAATTTGCAATTGCGTTACGAGAATTTTTGTTGTGCCTTGTATAGCGGTTTTGTCGGTTTTGTCATATTGCGGCGCTATATAAAATTATCATTTTTGCCTTGAGTGTAACGATACACGGCCGACTTTTTAAAGTCGATTTGTTTAATTAACCTTGTTAATTGATTATTGGTGTCGTTTTTCGCTTCTAGCGGATTATTTTCTGATTTGATCGTGAGTAGCATGATTTTCTTGTACTGTTTTGTATCTGATTTTTGTTGTATTTTCCCTTATCAGGAACTGAAAATACAAACGACAATTTTTTGCCAGAGCTGTCAGTTTTGACTGTAAATTTTGATTTTGATTGTCATATTTGGACAAAGTATTTGATGCTAAATTTGGTAGCAACCGATAAGACAACCTACCTCAGTACAATTTCCCGCAACGTTCCTTTTGGGAAGCAATTCAGCCGGTGTACCCGGGAATATTTACCCCCTTATATTTTACCCCCCGGGGGTAAAATTTCCCTAGGGATATTTTACCCCCGGTAAAATTTCGCTAGTATAATTTTACCCCCGGTAAAAATTCTCTAGTGTATATTTACCCCCCGTGATAAATATTAAGGGGGTAAAATTTCTCTAGGGAATTTTTACCGGGGGGTAAAATTATTCAAAATATCGTCAGTGAATTTTTACCCCTTTGAAATTAAATAGCTGTTATATAAAAATTTTTATTGCTATTTTGTATCAAATTCGATTTTTCACTATGTAAGATGTTAAAATATCCTCCGTGGGTTTTTGACGAAATTTGATAGTTAAATAGTAGTATAGCTATACGGGTTCTGGCGCAAAGTAGGGTTCTGCGCAGGTCTACTGCGCATCCTCCCAAAAGAAGCCCCCGGGTGCATGGCACCCAAGAGGAGCCCCTTGGTGTATATGACTTTTGTTTACATAAGCACGGGTGACATCATGTTTACATAAACATGGTCGTTATTATGTTTACATTATAAGAGGTGATATCATATGATGATATCATGTTTACATAAGCAAGAAGGTAAAAGATTCGAACACGTGTCAAGGTCAAATGACGTCAGAGGGATTTCGGCGCACTTCCGGTCGTCTTTTCCCCGGGTACCGCGAGGGGGCGCACTTCCCCTTCCGACCGGCTCGGCTCGCGGGGGACGGCGGGGTATTGTAAGTTTTAAATACCCAAAGCGCATCGTACATCAATTTATTACTATACAGTTGTTTTGTTGTGGTTGTTAGAAGCACTTTTAAAAAGTAAGTTTAATTTTATATTATGTATTTTAAGAATTGTTTATTTTATTCTTTTATTTAATAGTGTCATCTTCCTATGGTCATGGCCCAAAAAACGCAAAGGAAATTCGTTTTATTTATCAAAATTCATTTGGGTTAAATAATTCAAAAAGTAAATATATAACAATAGGCATAGATATTGACAACGGATTTAAACCTGCAGTAAAAATCGGATCTCGTAATGGTATCGAGTTGTTATTAACTCGAACTGAATGGAACAATATAATTTTATATCGAGAACAAATTTATGAATACTTCGAAAGCGATATTTTAAATACGATATATTTACCTAATTTACAAATTAAGGGTGAAACATACAATAAGATGAGATTGATAAAAATGGAAAATTACTACAATGAATTTATATGTATTACAAAAGAAACTTTCCACAACCTCTTTTTGTTAAATGAAATAGTGAATTCGAGATTGAATATTTTGGAAAATTTGGAATTACAACATTTTTTTACAAGTTGTTTGTCCTCAAGTATTAGAATCGGAGGAGGTGATCACTTTGAAAATTTTCAAAGTTTGATTAAACATGAAAGCATAGTTAAAACACAAAATGGCTATTTATTGTTAGAAATGCTAACAATGTACCCTGAAACTGTGAAAAAAGCATTTGAAGAACACTCTTATATTTAAAAATGTAATAAAAATTGATATGTAAAAAAAGAAATTATTTAGAAATACCATGTATATTTTCTATATAAATTAAAAACTTATTTGATGTGATTTAAATTATTTTAATATCGAAATGTATGACCTTGTTTTCATTAAAAAGCATTAAATATAGAAATGTGTTTATTTTGAAAAAGACACGCGTACTGCTTAATTAGTAAAAATTTATAAAACTAAATCTTCTCATATTAATTTGTTAGTTGAATGTTGTAATTCTTGTTGATAACAAGTGCTATTAGTGTTTCTTAAAAAAAGTTTTTGAATAATAATAAATTATGGCAGATGAAGTTATGAATACGTCGCGTCGCATAAGAGAAATAATGCAAAATGCATTATTGCTAATTTCGAATAATCCTGATGAGATAAAAAAATGGTTAAATTTATCTACAAAAAACATAAAAATTTTAAATAAAGCATTAAAAAAATGTGAATTAAATATAGGTGAAAAAAGACATTTTGAGTCCACTATTGGAATTTTAAAAGGTGAGTCAATATAAAATTTTAATTTCTTATTAAATTAAAAAATAGGTAATTTTTATATAATATAAAAAATTTTAATGTCGAACATGAAAAATATTTCTTATTAAATTTATAGTAAACAGTGTTTATTTATTTAACTAATTGATCGCTTCATATTTTTATTTTGTTTATTCGAATCATTGTATATATAAAATTTTAATTCCAAATTTGAAAAATATTTCTTATTAAATTATAAATTAGGTCATTTTTAATTGTAAATACGCACATTACATATAAAAACTTGAAAAAATATTTCTTATTAAATTTAATGTATATTTATTTATTTATTTAAGTAATTGATTCATTTATTTTGTTTATTCAAACATGCTAATTGATTGAGTAATTATAGAATTCGATAACATAGGCGTACTAAAAATAATTTATTTTTGAAGCCATAGGCGTAGGTAAAAATAATTTATGAGGAATAACCATGATAATTTTTATTCATTTAAAAAAATTTTACTTTAATTTAAAAAACTTCCATCGTTATTTTGTTTTTGGCATTAAATTTTTTAGTCATACTAGGTTAATTTTTATTTTGTGTTGTAACATTCGAAAACTATTTTAGGTTATCAAACCAAGATTAAAAATATACGACATCGTGGAGCCGGAATTAACAGCGATAAAAAGCGCGGTGATCGTGTGCGTTGGGAAGACGTCCAATCGGCCTTCAAAGGACGGGTTAGGACGGGGGTGGTTATCAACCTCAAACACAAGGATCCCCAAGCCTTCCTAGAGGATGCCCGATTCCTAGTAGCAATTCGAGTAAAGAAACTTTTAAAAAAGCATAACATGCTCAAAATTAATGTGGACTTTGGATGTAGTTATACAAAAGCAGGACTCGAGGAAGTAGACGTGAAACACTTTAAGTAAAAACTTTATAAATTTTATATAACTTTTTTTTAAAATAATTATTTTTCAGCACCCGAAACAGCGTAATCGATGGCGCTACGGATTTAAAAAGGTGGTGGGAGGAGCACGTTCGAGCAGCCGTGATGACCCAAATGGAAGAGTTCCAATTCCGGGACAGCGGCTGGACCCTCGATGCTGTAGTAAATTTAGCAGTAAACATCAACAAATACGAACCTCTGAGGGGGTCCTCCTATATTCCGCTACCTAAAGATATTCAAGCCAAGAAAGCGTGCGTCAATATGCAAAATGACGACAACGCGTGCTTTTATTGGTCCATTGTATCGGCATTGCACCCTGCTTCAAGAGACTCTCATAGAGTGTCGTCCTACCCCCATTACTCTGAAGTTTTAAACTTGGAGGGTTTAGAGCTCCCCATGACGTTTAGACAGGTTAGTAAATTCGAGAAATTAAACGACATCTCCGTCAACGTCTACGTCTTGGAAAAATCCGGTAACCATCATCGCGTCCTACCAGCCCTCTTGACAAAAAACAAACGAAATCGTCACGTCAACTTGTTAATGGTGCAGTCCTCCTATAAAGAACCTACAGATGATACTCCCGTAAGCTACCATTTCTGCTGGGTTAAAAATCTCAGTAGATTGGTAAGTAAACAAGCGACTGCTTACAAAGGTTTGATTTTCATATGTGACAGATGCCTGCAATACTTTTATACGAAAGAAAAATTGCAAAGGCATGAGGTGGATTGTATCGGTACGAATGAGTGTAGGGTGACGATGCCTGCCAAGGGGCAAGTGGTAAAGTTCACAAACTATAATAATAAAGAACGGGTACCGTTTGTAATTTATATGGACATTGAAAGTTTGCTTAAACCCGTGGACAAAAAACGTGGTGAAAAGACAACGGTATATCAGGAACATGAGGCCTTCAGCCTTGGCTACTATTTTAAATGCGAGTACGACCAGAGCCTTTCTTATTACAAAAGTTACCGCGGATTGGAGTGTGCGAAATGGTTCGCTTGCGAGTTAAGACAGATTGCCGAGGATGTAGAGCCTGTTTATTGGGCGATGCAGCCGATGAAATTAACATTACAGGAAGAGCACGATTTTCATCAAGCCTCAAACTGCCATATTTGCAATAAACCGTTTTCTGAAAAAAACTTTAAAGTTCGCGATCATAATCATATTACAGGCGATTTTCGTGGGGCAGCACACAATTCTTGTAATTTAAATTACAAAGACCGCAAATCTATACCGGTAATTTGTCATAATTTAAGCGGCTACGACGCACACTTTATCATAAAGAATATAGCACAAGAAATTGAAGGATCAATATTTATTCTTCCCGTAAACAAGGATAGATATATATCCTTCACTAAATCGCTTGAAGGTTCGGCAATTAAATTTAAATTTATAGATTCGTTCAGATTTATGCCATATGCTCTAGACCAATTGGTCTCGTATTTAGACGATTTGAAGATCGTTAGGAGCGAATACCCGGACGAGCGACAATTAAAATTGTTGAGACGTAAGGGTGTTTTCCCCTACGATTACGTTCAATGTAGAGCAAATTTAGAAGAGTTAAAATTACCCGAAAAATCAGATTTTTATAGTAAATTACGCGAAGAGGCAATATCCGACGAAGATTATAATCATGCGCAGAAAGTCTGGACCGAGTTCGCAATCACAACTTTGGGGGAGTACTCGGACTTGTACTTAAAAACCGATGTGTTGTTGTTGGCGGATGTATTTGAAAATTTTAGGGATACTTGTTATAAAATCTACGGTTTAGACGCGGCCCACTACATCACCGCGCCTTCGCTCACTTGGGATAGCATGCTTAAATATACCAATGTAGAATTGGATTTGCTAACGGAGATTGACATGTTAATGTTCGTTGAGCGAGGAATTCGCGGAGGTATATCGCAGTGCTCCAACAGGTTTGCTAGGGCAAATAACCATCACATGTCCGAATACGATCCGCGCAAAGAGAGCGTTTATATTCAGTATCTCGATGTGAATAATTTATACGGATTTGCAATGTCCCAAGCTCTCCCTTCAGGAGGCTTCAAGTGGTGTAGAGATTTGAATATAGACGTTACCACAATACCCGACGATTATCAAAAGGGATACATCTTAGAAGTAGATTTACAATACCCCCAAGATCTTCACGACCTCCACAATGACTTACCTTTTTGTCCCGAACAAATGATTCCTCCGGGGTCGAAAACTCAAAAATTACTTACCACCTTATATGACAAAGATAAATATATAATTCATTACCGAGCATTAAAACAAGCTTTACATCACGGTATTAAAATTAAAAAAATTCATCGAGTCTTGGAATTTAATCAATCCGCGTGGTTGAAACCGTACATCGACTTGAACACCTCGATGAGGACCAAGGCTCGAAACGAATTTGAAAAGACTTTCTACAAATTAATGAACAATTCGGTTTTTGGAAAGACAATGGAAAATTTAAGGAACAGAAAGACCGTAAAACTGATAACTAAATGGGACGGTCGGTATAGCGCCAAAGTTTTGATTGCGAAGCCCAATTTTCATAGTAGGGTAATTCTCGACGAGGATTGTGTCATTATAGAAATGACTACTATGGAAATTGTGATGAACAAACCCTTGTACGTAGGTATGGCCATTTTGGACATATCCAAAATTTGCCTTTATTCGTTTCATTACGATTTTATGTCAAATTTAGGTTACGATAACAAGGTAATGTACTGCGACACCGATTCACTAATTTATCAAATCAAATGTCCAGATTTTTATGCTATCATGAAAAAAAATATTCAATTGTTCGATACCAGCGATTATCCCCCGAATAATATTCACGGAATACCGCTCGCTAATAAGAAGGTTCCCGGTCTTATGAAAGACGAAATGAACGCTAAAATTATCACCGATTTTGTTGGACTTAGATCTAAAATGTATAGTGTGCGTGTGGGTAGCCAAAAGACAATAAAAAAGGCCAAGGGTGTCAAGGGTTATGTTGTGAAAAAAAACATTAGTTTTAACGATTATATAAACTGTTTAGTTCATAAGAATAATATAGTAAGGGATCAAAATTCTATTCGTTCAATGAACCACAACGTTGTGACGATTAAGCAAACAAAGCTTGCTTTAAGCGCCAACGACGATAAACGTAAGTTGATTGAGGGAAGCTTTGATACGTTTGCGTGGGGTCATTGGAGGATTATGAATTGATTGTTTTGTGTACGTATAAATTTAACAGTAATTATTATTATTAAGTATTTGTATATATTATTATAATCTATTTTAATAAATTATTATTTTTGCGTGGAGTCATTGGAGGATTATGAATTGATTGTTTTGTGTACGTATAAATTTAACAGTAATTATTATTATTATTAAGTATTTGTATATATTATTATCTATTTTAATAAATTATTATTTTTGCGTGGAGTCATTGGAGGATTTTGAGATGATTGTTTTGTGTATGTATAAATTTAACAGTAATTATTATTATTAAGTATTTGTATATATTGTTATTTATTTTAATAAATTATTATTTATATCAAGCAATCGTTATTAATTAAACCTTTTTCTAACCTTTTACTCTAGGACATACAGGGTGAACTTATATAATACGATAATAAAGCATCATTATAATTTAATATAATAAAAAATGTTTACAATAACGCATTTGAAGAAATCCAAGAAGGTGCAAGGCAACCAATCCATTTGAAGTACACATGAATTCCCTTCTTGCGTAGTTTTTTTCTATTAAAAATGTGTACGGATATGAAGTTTTATGTAATTCTTCCTTATAAAATTGACCTTTGATGGGTGAACCCGCGAGAAACTGTTATAGGTGCACCCGCGTGAAACTGTTATAGATTCATTACTGTTATAACAGGTATGCTCGGAGCTCAATATAAATATTATCTAAAGAATCCTGATAATGAGTTAGATCAAAGATTCATCACATTTTTGACATTTTTTTTTGACAATTGACTTTGGGCGGAGGCATCAATACAATTTTACTGAGGTGATATGGAGGGGTTGCTGAAGACGCTTAATGGACTCTTTCTATCTCACTCAGACCTATTCTAAAAAACCTCCCCCGAGTGCTGCACACATAAAGCTTTGGGGAGGGGGGGGGGTTGATCCTCAAGTGCTGCACACATAAAGTTTTGGAGGGTTGATCCTCAAGGTCAACTGCTATAGGTAACAGGTAGGTCAGGTCGATCAGGTAACAGGTAGGTCAGGTCGATCAGGTAACAGGTAGGTCAGGTCGATCAGGTAACAGGTAGGTCAGGTCGATCAGGTAACAGGTAGGTCAGGTAGGTCAGATCGACCTGACCTACCTGTTACCTGATCGACCTGACCTACCTGTTACCTGATCGACCTGACCTACCTGTTACCTGATCGACCTGACCTACCTGTTACCTATAGCAGTTGACCTTGAGGATCAACCCTCCAAAACTTTATGTGTGCAGCACTTGAGGATCAACCCCCCCCCCTCCCCAAAGCTTTATGTGTGCAGCACTCGGGGGAGGTTTTTTAGAATAGGTCTGAGTGAGATAGAAAGAGTCCATTAAGCGTCTTCAGCAACCCCTCCATATCACCTCAGTAAAATTGTATTGATGCCTCCCCCCAAAGTCAATTCAGAGTGATCATGAACAATCACAAGAGATCCGAATTTTACTTTAGTAATTAATATATCTAAACTATAGATAATGTATGAACGAATGGGGTGCTGGGGTGCAGATAGAATCATCCTCCAGCATGAAAAAGAAATTGAAATTTTTCTAAGTATTGTGCATATATATTTAACCGGGCTGGCACGTCGCGAGGATGTTGCTTTGTATATCGAATTAGATTATGTTAACGAATGTGATGAATCTTTGATCTAACTCATTATCAGGATTCTTTAGATAATATTTATATTGAGCTCCGAGCATACCTGTTATAACAGTAATGAATCTATAACAGTTTCACGCGGGTGCACCTATAACAGTTTCTCGCGGGTTCACCCATCAAAGGTCAATTTTATAAGGAAGAATTACATAAAACTTCATATCCGTACACATTTTTAATAGAAAAAAACTACGCAAGAAGGGAATTCATGTGTACTTCAAATGGATTGGTTGCCTTGCACCTTCTTGGATTTCTTCAAATGCGTTATTGTAAACATTTTTTATTATATTAAATTATAATGATGCTTTATTATCGTATTATATAAGTTCACCCTGTATGTCCTAGAGTAAAAGGTTAGAAAAAGGTTTAATTAATAACGATTGCTTGATATAAATAATAATTTATTAAAATAAATAACAATATATACAAATACTTAATAATAATAATTACTGTTAAATTTATACATACACAAAACAATCATCTCAAAATCCTCCAATGACTCCACGCAAAAATAATAATTTATTAAAATAGATAATAATATATACAAATACTTAATAATAATAATAATTACTGTTAAATTTATACGTACACAAAACAATCAATTCATAATCCTCCAATGACTCCACGCAAAAATAATAATTTATTAAAATAGATTATAATAATATATACAAATACTTAATAATAATAATTACTGTTAAATTTATACGTACACAAAACAATCAATTCATAATCCTCCAATGACCCCACGCAAACGTATCAAAGCTTCCCTCAATCAACTTACGTTTATCGTCGTTGGCGCTTAAAGCAAGCTTTGTTTGCTTAATCGTCACAACGTTGTGGTTCATTGAACGAATAGAATTTTGATCCCTTACTATATTATTCTTATGAACTAAACAGTTTATATAATCGTTAAAACTAATGTTTTTTTTCACAACATAACCCTTGACACCCTTGGCCTTTTTTATTGTCTTTTGGCTACCCACACGCACACTATACATTTTAGATCTAAGTCCAACAAAATCGGTGATAATTTTAGCGTTCATTTCGTCTTTCATAAGACCGGGAACCTTCTTATTAGCGAGCGGTATTCCGTGAATATTATTCGGGGGATAATCGCTGGTATCGAACAATTGAATATTTTTTTTCATGATAGCATAAAAATCTGGACATTTGATTTGATAAATTAGTGAATCGGTGTCGCAGTACATTACCTTGTTATCGTAACCTAAATTTGACATAAAATCGTAATGAAACGAATAAAGGCAAATTTTGGATATGTCCAAAATGGCCATACCTACGTACAAGGGTTTGTTCATCACAATTTCCATAGTAGTCATTTCTATAATGACACAATCCTCGTCGAGAATTACCCTACTATGAAAATTGGGCTTCGCAATCAAAACTTTGGCGCTATACCGACCGTCCCATTTAGTTATCAGTTTTACGGTCTTTCTGTTCCTTAAATTTTCCATTGTCTTTCCAAAAACCGAATTGTTCATTAATTTGTAGAAAGTCTTTTCAAATTCGTTTCGAGCCTTGGTCCTCATCGAGGTGTTCAAGTCGATGTACGGTTTCAACCACGCGGATTGATTAAATTCCAAGACTCGATGAATTTTTTTAATTTTAATACCGTGATGTAAAGCTTGTTTTAATGCTCGGTAATGAATTATATATTTATCTTTGTCATATAAGGTGGTAAGTAATTTTTGAGTTTTCGACCCCGGAGGAATCATTTGTTCGGGACAAAAAGGTAAGTCATTGTGGAGGTCGTGAAGATCTTGGGGGTATTGTAAATCTACTTCTAAGATGTATCCCTTTTGATAATCGTCGGGTATTGTGGTAACGTCTATATTCAAATCTCTACACCACTTGAAGCCTCCTGAAGGGAGAGCTTGGGACATTGCAAATCCGTATAAATTATTCACATCGAGATACTGAATATAAACGCTCTCTTTGCGCGGATCGTATTCGGACATGTGATGGTTATTTGCCCTAGCAAACCTGTTGGAGCACTGCGATATACCTCCGCGAATTCCTCGCTCAACGAACATTAACATGTCAATCTCCGTTAGCAAATCCAATTCTACATTGGTATATTTAAGCATGCTATCCCAAGTGAGCGAAGGCGCGGTGATGTAGTGGGCCGCGTCTAAACCGTAGATTTTATAACAAGTATCCCTAAAATTTTCAAATACATCCGCCAACAACAACACATCGGTTTTTAAGTACAAGTCCGAGTACTCCCCCAAAGTTGTGATTGCGAACTCGGTCCAGACTTTCTGCGCATGATTATAATCTTCGTCGGATATTGCCTCTTCGCGTAATTTACTATAAAAATCTGATTTTTCGGGTAATTTTAACTCTTCTAAATTTGCTCTACATTGAACGTAATCGTAGGGGAAAACACCCTTACGTCTCAACAATTTTAATTGTCGCTCGTCCGGGTATTCGCTCCTAACGATCTTCAAATCGTCTAAATACGAGACCAATTGGTCTAGAGCATATGGCATAAATCTGAACGAATCTATAAATTTAAATTTAATTGCCGAACCTTCAAGCGATTTAGTGAAGGATATATATCTATCCTTGTTTACGGGAAGAATAAATATTGATCCTTCAATTTCTTGTGCTATATTCTTTATGATAAAGTGTGCGTCGTAGCCGCTTAAATTATGACAAATTACCGGTATAGATTTGCGGTCTTTGTAATTTAAATTACAAGAATTGTGTGCTGCCCCACGAAAATCGCCTGTAATATGATTATGATCGCGAACTTTAAAGTTTTTTTCAGAAAACGGTTTATTGCAAATATGGCAGTTTGAGGCTTGATGAAAATCGTGCTCTTCCTGTAATGTTAATTTCATCGGCTGCATCGCCCAATAAACAGGCTCTACATCCTCGGCAATCTGTCTTAACTCGCAAGCGAACCATTTCGCACACTCCAATCCGCGGTAACTTTTGTAATAAGAAAGGCTCTGGTCGTACTCGCATTTAAAATAGTAGCCAAGGCTGAAGGCCTCATGTTCCTGATATACCGTTGTCTTTTCACCACGTTTTTTGTCCACGGGTTTAAGCAAACTTTCAATGTCCATATAAATTACAAACGGTACCCGTTCTTTATTATTATAGTTTGTGAACTTTACCACTTGCCCCTTGGCAGGCATCGTCACCCTACACTCATTCGTACCGATACAATCCACCTCATGCCTTTGCAATTTTTCTTTCGTATAAAAGTATTGCAGGCATCTGTCACATATGAAAATCAAACCTTTGTAAGCAGTCGCTTGTTTACTTACCAATCTACTGAGATTTTTAACCCAGCAGAAATGGTAGCTTACGGGAGTATCATCTGTAGGTTCTTTATAGGAGGACTGCACCATTAACAAGTTGACGTGACGATTTCGTTTGTTTTTTGTCAAGAGGGCTGGTAGGACGCGATGATGGTTACCGGATTTTTCCAAGACGTAGACGTTGACGGAGATGTCGTTTAATTTCTCGAATTTACTAACCTGTCTAAACGTCATGGGGAGCTCTAAACCCTCCAAGTTTAAAACTTCAGAGTAATGGGGGTAGGACGACACTCTATGAGAGTCTCTTGAAGCAGGGTGCAATGCCGATACAATGGACCAATAAAAGCACGCGTTGTCGTCATTTTGCATATTGACGCACGCTTTCTTGGCTTGAATATCTTTAGGTAGCGGAATATAGGAGGACCCCCTCAGAGGTTCGTATTTGTTGATGTTTACTGCTAAATTTACTACAGCATCGAGGGTCCAGCCGCTGTCCCGGAATTGGAACTCTTCCATTTGGGTCATCACGGCTGCTCGAACGTGCTCCTCCCACCACCTTTTTAAATCCGTAGCGCCATCGATTACGCTGTTTCGGGTGCTGAAAAATAATTATTTTAAAAAAAAGTTATATAAAATTTATAAAGTTTTTACTTAAAGTGTTTCACGTCTACTTCCTCGAGTCCTGCTTTTGTATAACTACATCCAAAGTCCACATTAATTTTGAGCATGTTATGCTTTTTTAAAAGTTTCTTTACTCGAATTGCTACTAGGAATCGGGCATCCTCTAGGAAGGCTTGGGGATCCTTGTGTTTGAGGTTGATAACCACCCCCGTCCTAACCCGTCCTTTGAAGGCCGATTGGACGTCTTCCCAACGCACACGATCACCGCGCTTTTTATCGCTGTTAATTCCGGCTCCACGATGTCGTATATTTTTAATCTTGGTTTGATAACCTAAAATAGTTTTCGAATGTTACAACACAAAATAAAAATTAACCTAGTATGACTAAAAAATTTAATGCCAAAAACAAAATAACGATGGAAGTTTTTTAAATTAAAGTAAAATTTTTTTAAATGAATAAAAATTATCATATATAATACCACAAGAGACTATCAAATTGTCGGCAATAATTTTTGAAACTGGAACTGAGTGTTTGTCGCCCTTAAAATCATCATGAGTGCTTTAGCACGAATGGTGATTTTAAGGGCGACAAACACGAAGATTCCATGGTTTAAAAATTAACCGACAATTTTATAGTATCGTGTGGAATTCGTTTGACAATTTCGTAAATAAAATTTCAATTTTTTCTGACAACAAATAATTTATAGTATGCGTTTACGTAGTTTCCATCGTTACTTGACAATACAGACCACGGTGGTCGTATTGCCGCGACAATACACCACCGTGGTCTGTATTGTCAAAGGAAGTAGATTATGATTGGTTCAAATTGATGAGATTCTAACATCCTATTGGTTGAATTATTATGAACGAAATTGTCATGGTTATTCCTCATAAATTATTTTTACCTACGCCTATGGCTTCAAAAATAAATTATTTTTAGTACGCCTATGTTATCGAATTCTATAATTACTCAATCAATTAGCATGTTTGAATAAACAAAATAAATGAATCAATTACTTAAATAAATAAATAAATATACATTAAATTTAATAAGAAATATTTTTTCAAGTTTTTATATGTAATGTGCGTATTTACAATTAAAAATGACCTAATTTATAATTTAATAAGAAATATTTTTCAAATTTGGAATTAAAATTTTATATATACAATGATTCGAATAAACAAAATAAAAATATGAAGCGATCAATTAGTTAAATAAATAAACACTGTTTACTATAAATTTAATAAGAAATATTTTTCATGTTCGACATTAAAATTTTTTATATTATATAAAAATTACCTATTTTTTAATTTAATAAGAAATTAAAATTTTATATTGACTCACCTTTTAAAATTCCAATAGTGGACTCCAAATGTCTTTTTTCACCTATATTTAATTCACATTTTTTTAATGCTTTATTTAAAATTTTTATGTTTTTTGTAGATAAATTTAACCATTTTTTTATCTCATCAGGATTATTCGAAATTAGCAATAATGCATTTTGCATTATTTCTCTTATGCGACGCGACGTATTCATAACTTCATCTGCCATAATTTATTATTATTCAAAAACTTTTTTTAAGAAACACTAATAGCACTTGTTATCAACAAGAATTACAACATTCAACTAACAAATTAATATGAGAAGATTTAGTTTTATAAATTTTTACTAATTAAGCAGTACGCGTGTCTTTTTCAAAATAAACACATTTCTATATTTAATGCTTTTTAATGAAAACAAGGTCATACATTTCGATATTAAAATAATTTAAATCACATCAAATAAGTTTTTAATTTATATAGAAAATATACATGGTATTTCTAAATAATTTCTTTTTTTACATATCAATTTTTATTACATTTTTAAATATAAGAGTGTTCTTCAAATGCTTTTTTCACAGTTTCAGGGTACATTGTTAGCATTTCTAACAATAAATAGCCATTTTGTGTTTTAACTATGCTTTCATGTTTAATCAAACTTTGAAAATTTTCAAAGTGATCACCTCCTCCGATTCTAATACTTGAGGACAAACAACTTGTAAAAAAATGTTGTAATTCCAAATTTTCCAAAATATTCAATCTCGAATTCACTATTTCATTTAACAAAAAGAGGTTGTGGAAAGTTTCTTTTGTAATACATATAAATTCATTGTAGTAATTTTCCATTTTTATCAATCTCATCTTATTGTATGTTTCACCCTTAATTTGTAAATTAGGTAAATATATCGTATTTAAAATATCGCTTTCGAAGTATTCATAAATTTGTTCTCGATATAAAATTATATTGTTCCATTCAGTTCGAGTTAATAACAACTCGATACCATTACGAGATCCGATTTTTACTGCAGGTTTAAATCCGTTGTCAATATCTATGCCTATTGTTATATATTTACTTTTTGAATTATTTAACCCAAATGAATTTTGATAAATAAAACGAATTTCCTTTGCGTTTTTTGGGCCATGACCATAGGAAGATGACACTATTAAATAAAAGAATAAAATAAACAATTCTTAAAATACATAATATAAAATTAAACTTACTTTTTAAAAGTGCTTCTAACAACCACAACAAAACAACTGTATAGTAATAAATTGATGTACGATGCGCTTTGGGTATTTAAAACTTACAATACCCCGCCGTCCCCCGCGAGCCGAGCCGGTCGGAAGGGGAAGTGCGCCCCCTCGCGGTACCCGGGGAAAAGACGACCGGAAGTGCGCCGAAATCCCTCTGACGTCATTTGACCTTGACACGTGTTCGAATCTTTTACCTTCTTGCTTATGTAAACATGATATCATCATATGATATCACCTCTTATAATGTAAACATAATAACGACCATGTTTATGTAAACATGATGTCACCCGTGCTTATGTAAACAAAAGTCATATACACCAAGGGGCTCCTCTTGGGTGCCATGCACCCGGGGGCTTCTTTTGGGAGGATGCGCAGTAGACCTGCGCAGAACCCTACTTTGCGCCAGAACCCGTATAGCTATACTACTTTAAATAGTTAACATGAAGAGGTCTCAAAGTGCGAAGATGGCGAAATTATTTTATAAGAGAAAATTTATTCAAAAATTAGTAGAATTTAATAATTTTTTGTCTACGAGGTTTTTTTTTACTGAAACTACAGTTTCATAATGGTTAGAATTTTTGTGTTTCAAATACATTGCCGAGCTTTTGTAATTTGCTTCATCGGAAAGCTGCATTGAGCTAGGAAATCTTAGCCATGCAGAAGGATTCTTTGAAATTTGAGTGTAGCAATATATATCGGCGCCTATGAGTGCTGCAGTGAAAAATATTTCTACTTCCGTCCCACACTGCATTTGTATCCATTTGCGTGTTTTCCATATAGTTTGTTGCGCCAGAAAACCGATCAACCTCTTGTTTTGATTTTCATGTAATCTGTTACAATCTTCCTCACTTGTTCATGCTCATTTTCACTTCCGGTAATGCATAAAGATATGCACCTAAAAAAACAATTGCCGTCTGCCTTGACGTCTACGACAGTGTGTGGTGGATGAAGTAACCAATTCCTCGTTGATATAAAATTGGAATTAATGTGGAACTCAAGTCCAAACTTCTCAGAAAGTCGTTTTTGCCATTTTTGATTTACAGGACAAAAGCGGAATTTTAATTTTGTTGGAGTGGAATCGATTACTTCGAGAGAAGATGCATCTTCTTCGATAGTAGTAGTATTATCTTGGTCTACGCTACAATAAATGTTACCCAATTCATTACTTTCTCGTGGACTAGACATTTTCTTCTGATGTTCATGATACATTTTTTGTTCTTACTGGATAATTGTTTTTATTATATATAGTATTAGTAGATAGGTTGGTAATAAAAGTTGTACAGCTGTAAGCTGGACAGACCTAAATGATGGTATTAAATAATTACAGATTAGGAGAATTTGAGCAGCAATCAAGCGAAAGCAATACTGCGGAAGGCGACTCGGGTGTACTTAAAGTGCAAAATAATTTTTTTACCAAATAACTTGCTTGAAATTGCATAAACGTTTGACATAGTGCAATTTTATCGATATTCAGACATAAAGAGCAATAAAACATTTATTTAACAATAAAATTCCTTCATGAAGGGGGTAAAATTAGTGAACTTTTATTAAATTTTAACCCCCCGGTAAAATATCACTATTGAATATTTACCCCCGGTAAATATTCACTAGGGAAAATTAATTAAATTTTATTTAAGTTTTACCCCCCGGTAAATATTCACTAGCGATATTTTACCCCCTTTTATTTTTTATTGAGGGGTAAAATATCACTAGTGAATCTTTACCCCCTGTAAATATTCACTAGGGAATATTTACCGGGGGGTAAAATTTCACGGGGGTAAATATTCCCGGTTACACCGGCAGTATCATCTGTTCCTGGTAGATCAAGCTACTGTATCAGCTTCCTCATTCCAACATTAGCCGGTGAAGCCATCGTCTCCACCTACGTTCTCTTTCAACGGGGTCATCACGCATCAATTAAGGAACGCGCTTGTAGCGCTTATCACAAGCATTTTTGTAAACCTAAATAGATAGGAGGGTAAGTGCTAATTTTTTTGTTCTTTGTTGATGCGAAGTTGTTTGATAACACCCCAATTTTTTTGTTTCACAATTGCTACAAGCAATTGCTAGGGGTGACTAAGCTGAACTGGCCTATTGTTTTCATTTTTTGTTGTTTATGCCAGTACTGTAGCGATTCTCAGCGAATATATATACTAGCTTTAATTATTCGTGTTTTTTATTATTCTTTATTGCAGCAATCACCTCAAGTAAGCGACTTTTTCCTTACGGCAAATTTTACTACCAATAATTTTTTATTGGTAGATGTGGTTCGATTGAACCGTTGGTTTCAACGGCCAAACGGGGAAAAAGGTCACAAACTCGAGTGATTTTCTCGTTTTGTTGAAGCAGCCAATTTGTATGTATCGACCCGCTTGAGTTGTTTTTATTTTCAATTTCTTGAGTATTTTGTAATGTTCGATGCTCCTGTTGTGATGTCAGATTTTGTATGGGTTTGTTTTCAACTATCTGATCGAATTAATAAGGTTCACGTCCGTCATGGTTTTCATTAACGATGAAAACGACGTCGTTTAATCACACTTGGACGCTTCGATGATATTTCACCACCTCTATTGACAAAATTTTATTATTTCTATTTTGTTATTAAAGGTTTGTATATGATAAAATAATTCACTCCGACGAGGAGGGGACTCTTCTTCATTTTCGTTATTGTTCTTTATAGTTCGATTACAAACATAATTGTGTTCGTGTGTGTACCAAATATTGAGTTTAAAAAAGGACGACAACTCCTCGCTTTATCTATTTCTTATAACGTGAAAATAAAGCAAGTTTCCATTCTATTTTTATTATTTTATTTAATCTCACCTGACGCCTAACAACGCCAGCTTTCTTATATTTCAAGGCAACCACATGAGTTACAGAACTCTCTAAATCTCCGCTTTCGACACTGGATATAAAGGCTAGTCGCCCTTAATAACATGAAGGACCCTCGTACGAGGTAAGTTTGAGATCAATAATTTTCGTCGCAAATTTTATGTTGCTGAAAGCTTTGAGAATAATTATAATTTTATTGTGTTTGTTTAGCTTGTCAATGTTTAAATTTTTATTTAGTCTTTTTAGTTTTCATAAACTATAGTAATAATAAATTGATATAATATTAAAAAAATTAAAATGTATTAAACTATTTTCTGGCCCATGAATATTTATTTGTGTTCATAATACCTAGTATAAAGTTATCTGCAGCGCTATTTAAATATGTCAATAACTTCTACAAAAGTCAGCCAATTAAAATTTTTCGTTGCTCTTAAGACAGATAATAAAAACATAAAATCTTAATGGAGGGAGAGGTCACAAACGAAGCTATCGATCGATTTAGTGCATTTCAAAGGAGAACTGCATCGATCATTCGTCGTTAATAAATATTGTATTAAATTAGTCGATCAGTACAGAATACGAAACGTTCGCAAAATAAGTCAGATCGTTTCTGAAGTCATTTTTCAATATTATGGCTAAGCTTAGTTCACAGTAAGGAGATAACAAAAGAATGGTTTTAAACGAAATTAGAGCAGATAAAGCTCATTCATGGTTACCGACTGAATTTTTACACTTACTCTATGCTCTATGGAATACGCAGCCTTTTATTTAAAAAAGAAATTAAAATTTAATTTTTCAAAATTTCACATTTTTATCTCTTTAATAAGATTAAGTATAAATTTACGATAAAATTATTAGATTTAATACCTTTGCGGTTTATTTGTGAGGAAATAAGAAGAAAAATAAAAAGTAGAAATAAATAAAACTTAGCTCGCTTAGATTGTCGGTAATTCTTTTAAAAGTATTTTGAGTGAAACGTTTTTCTTTGATAAAGTAGAGTCATATTTTCTCTATAACTAAACAAAGTCTTGGGCGGGAGAAGAGAGTTTTAAGAAAAACATTCATTGTGAAAGAGTTGTAGAATAAGAGGATCGCTGAAAATCTAAACTACTGAACTTTGAAGTACAATGCCAATTTAATATTTTTCCAGAGAATCGATTCGATAACTGACAGAATATGTGTTTTCTACATAGATAAAATTTAGAGTGCAAAGTAACTATTCGACATTTTCTCTTAAAAGATAGAGAACGTATCCTTGCATAATATTTTACTTTCACAAGAAGATGCTTTTACGAAGGAACAATTTAGTTACAAATCTTTTTCTTCGCTTTTATAATTTTTTATCTCAAAATGGTGGTGTAAATTTTCTATCTTGGAAGTTTCTCATTTTAAAACTTCAGCTTATTACACTTTGCATCAGCAGTCTACCGTTATTATATGTAGTCATTTGAAAACAAATCTGAAATTTCGTGGTGCTTATGTGATAGTTATATTGCTCTGACAGACGTGCAAATATTATAAGTAACTGTGGTGTGTTCTAACTCGTGTTAAAAACCGCAAAGGTGTTTTAACAACATTTCAAACCGCAACAAGAGCTTCGCTAATATTAATCAAAAGGGAGTATAAATTAACAAGCGGATATAATTTTATGTGCACACATCATTTCGAAAGTTAATGACTAAAAGATCATTTCCTTCCTCCGAGACTAATTAATTTTTTTAAAAGTTATTTTATATTTTCTCAAGGTGTAAAAATGGAATGTAACTCGTCCGAGCTAGATAAATCAATCCCTCGTCTAACTACTAGGACTTTTGTAAGCTTGAACTTAATGTATGAGCTAAAAACGTATTTTTAATTCAAAGATATAAAAAAAAGCAATTTTAAAGTCGTGTAGTGATGAAAATCAAATAATCTTTTAACATATTGCAAAATCCCTTTTCATTAAAATTATCTGGATCGTCCTATAAATGGATTAGACACGATGTATGCTTAAAATATTGGATTAAGGATCTTAATTTATTGTAATTCAAGCTTGCTGAAATAACAAGAAATACCTACCAACTTTCATCCTTTAATTATGGTACGATTAATATATTAAATTTTAATTTATGATTTGATGTTTTAACGATCTTATTGCTTTGTTAAAATTAACATACGAAATTTAATTAGTTATGTTTCATTGAAAGTAGCATAATTTAAAATATTGTTTTATGGAAATTTATAAAATATTGATTAGAAATGTTAAAAAGTAGCGTTCTCAATAATGCAATCGAGAATTACCATTTATAAAGGTAAATGTCAGAAATATAGAAAATTAAAAGTTTTAATATTTTTATAAGGAATTCGCTCGCTAACGAGGTTTGATCTTCTATAACATGAAGTTTCTTTGTTGCATTAAAGAAAGTTTTCGTCCTGCATATCAATTTTTCGTTTTCTCAACTTCTCAATAAATAAAACTAGAAAACAAATTTAATGCAATGCTATAGATATCAATTGCGTCTACGTATTTCGAATAAATTCATCCAAGTATGATAAAACTAGAAAAAATTTCGGTTTATACTATATTTGTTCCAAAATTTCGAAATTTTATTCAAATTCAATTTAAATAAATAAAGTGGGTAGATTTAGCACGTATTTTCAAATCATAACAATAAATTTGCATTAAATATTACAAATGTAAATTATAATATAATTAGATTTTAATTTTAGATCAGTTTTATTCCAGAAAATGGAAAATTTGAAATCTAATGATGGATCGCACCTCTGTTTGATATTTTCTGTCTAATCAGGCTTGATAATATGCTAAAACTGATCATGTGTTGATATTATCTTTGATTCTGTTGTATCAGATAGTTAAACCTTATGAGAGTTTTGGAAACACCGCAACTCGAAAGGTTATCAAGTCTTAATAAATAATCAAAAAATGACCGGAGTTAGGAAGACCTCGAGTGTTAATCACGTTATCAACAATGACTGACATGAAGAAAAAACTTGAAAGATGGAAAAGTTATGTCCTGAATCTTTTTGACGACGAAAGACCAACCCAAAATAATAAAGCACGAACTGGAATATGACTGGATCCGATCAAATGTCAGCAGAGAGTTCCTTAACACAAAATATGACACCAGAATGATCTCACGGTAGTGGCTACTATCGACTTTTATACTGATTTCTAAAAATGAAAATCCTAGAGAATATTCGGAATACAGAACTATTACACTTATGAGTCATGCACTCAAGAACTACAGAAAGAGAAAAAATGGCATAAGCAATACCTAGTTTGGTTTCAGAGAGAGCCTTGGTAGAAGAGAAGCGCTTTTCGGAATCAATGCCCTTTTGGCTTAACACCAATCTTCTTCAAGTTCCGTGCCTGATTCCAGGCAAAGGCGACCTCTCTCCAATACAATAACACAAACACAAATCAATAATTACAATAAGAAAGTGATTAATTACGACTCCAATTTATTAGCATAATCTGTTGATAATCTTTTGAACAACATATTAGGAATTTCAAAAACTGCCATGAGGTTTGCTAATCTGATACTATATAATCGAAAGTAAAGTCAAACCCGGGATTACTAATCCCAGTTAAAGAATGCACCTCAACTTATTTCTAAAACAAAACATGCCATGACGTATGTAGTGAATCCTGTCAAGTCAAGCATGATCGTGTATAGGGGCCTTCAGGCAAAGTTCAAACTTCCTAAAGGTCAACTTTGTAGTAATTGAAACAGTTTACAATTCTTCTCGAACCTTAACCAAATCTCTACTATGTGTAGCGTGCCACATGGCATCATGACTACGTTACTAAATTATAAACACCTTTCTCACATTTTAAGCTAATAAAATGTGTGTGTTCTTTGTTTGTTCAAAAATAACGATCGTCCGTTTTTGTTAACTTTTATTTTTTTAAATTTTCGTTTTGTGTTTTAAAACTGCAAATGAATAGTGTTTTCTTATTTTTCTTTGTTTTAAAGGAGCATTAAGTTATAATGCAGGTAAATAATTCTCTGTAATATTGTATAATTTATTACAATGTTTAATATTCGGTTTTTTTGATATAATAAATTTTCAACATTATGAAATTCGACTGCAAGAAGATTGAGTTTTAAGTGCAGTTTTATCAGGATAAATTTGATATTATGTATTCGAAATTAGTGAGATACTCATGTTATCCATATGTGGTGGCGAATTTCAAGCAGGTTATGAAGTCAGATACCATAAATATGATTTATTTTCGACCATCTTGGTTCTATTTTCAGGTGCAACGGTCGTTTTGGAATTTTGTTTCTAATGGAAAACGACGATTGAATTTATTTTGGAGTGTTTGATGAAATTTACATATTCGAAGTTAAAGTTCAACAAAATTACAAGTGGTGGCCTCGCTTGAGGTGCAATCAGTTTTGTAGCTTGGTTGCGTATAACAGCGGAGACGAGTAACCGTAGATCATAAGAGGTTCTGTTGTTTGTTTATTGTGTGCAGTTTTGTTTGCATTTCTAAACATGGGAATGTTATCTAACTTTTTTATATTCAAAAATTTCAATGCTGATTTGCGCATTAGTGACTTATTTAAGTGCGATAGATGAGTGTTGAATGTTTTGCCGAACCATCAGCTTGGTTCTCACTTTAAATTGTTAAATGTTATTGTTTATGCATGTGCATAAACCATCCAACTTAAAATCAACTGTAGAAACTCATCTTTTGACTCTTTCTTGCAGTGTGACAATAAATTAAATGATAATCACGCTTTGCATAAAAAGTGTAGTTTAAATACAGTACATTTTTATCCTAGAGACTATACAAAATGTAATATGTACAAAACAAAACATCAATAAAAGTTACATTTTTAATATTTTTACTGTTTTGATAACTTCACCAAAATTGTCATATATAATACCACAAGAGACTATCAAATTGTCGGCAATAATTTTTGAAACTGGAACTGAGTGTTTGTCGCCCTTAAAATCATCATGAGTGCTTTAGCACGAATGGTGATTTTAAGGGCGACAAACACGAAGATTCCATGGTTTAAAAATTAACCGACAATTTTATAGTATCGTGTGGAATTCGTTTGACAATTTCGTAAATAAAATTTCAATTTTTTCTGACAACAAATAATTTATAGTATGCGTTTACGTAGTTTCCATCGTTACTTGACAATACAGACCACGGTGGTCGTATTGCCGCGACAATACACCACCGTGGTCTGTATTGTCAAAGGAAGTAGATTATGATTGGTTCAAATTGATGAGATTCTAACATCCTATTGGTTGAATTATTATGAACGAAATTGTCAACATAATTTATTAAAATAACAAAAAAATGTTGTGATGTTCCTGAAGCATAAAGAAATGTTTCAGAATATATTCCATATTTTCATGGAAAGGTAAACTTTAGAAGGTTTTTTTTAGAATAGCGCATAGCCTAAGGTAGGCATTAACGCTACTTTGGAAGGATTTCGTCATTGAATATTACCTACTTATACTACATTATTATAAATACAACATATTATGCTGATAAATAAATTCGAGTATAATACCTATGTACGTTAATTAAATTTTCAACAAAAATTACAACGCGAACGTAATGTAAGGTTTTATTTAAAAAAAATATTTCTTAATTCATCCGACATGGACAAGAAAATTAAAACAATAATAAATCAAGCGTAGCAAATAAATTGTTATTTTAAATGACTATTAACCTGCAAAAAGGTCGCAGATGGTTAGAAAAGTATATGGTCTTTTAGAAAATGTGACTCGAGAGACAGTAAGCTTTTAAACTGCTTTATTACCGAAGTTTTAAATGGCAAAAAATAAAGACATCTTTGTTCGTTTTTATTAATAACATTCATTGCCGACATTTAAAATTTTTAATTTGTTTTTTAAGTGAGCTTACAGGGTGTCAGAGATGACGTTACAAGTTGTTGTGTCGCATCGTGTAGGAAGTCAGGTAGTGGCTTATAATACAATTAACGCCTAAGTTATTACATTTTAGAAATTTGTAGCAAGTATCTTTGATGTATATGTTTAGGCATTCCGTCGAAGCGCCACACGATATTCCTTTTGTATTATTAACAAAAGAAAATAAACAGCGTGTAGGTACACAATATACAGAGTAACAAACAAGTTGTATACAATATAAGAGGAAATAGTCAGATCGATATATCAGCTGAGAAACAAATATGACGTTATAATGTTGTAGGTTTCTAAATTGTTAATTCATTGCCACGAAGCTGCAAAAACTTATACAAATAGTTAATCGATCATTCAGACAGAAAACGTTACATCTGCTGTATTGTTCTTTATACCAACTGTCACAAATAAATTCGTCATGGAAAATTTGTTAAGTTTATTAAGACAGAGGATTCGTGAAAATTGAATGGATTTTAAATTTGCAAACCAAATTTCATTTTATCGCGAACAAACATGTACTTTTAATCTCATTCTTGGATAATATGGTAGAACAATAGACAACTAAATTTTTGTTATTGCGTTATCGCCAATTATTAACTGGCACAATGATGTCCTAATGAACACAACTAAAATTCTTAATAAACTTCTGAAACATGATGATTAGTGGAAGACTAGAATTGTTCATCGACTTTGGTGTTTTTGACAATGGAACAATATATGGATGATGTATGAGAACCAAACAAAATAAAATAGTTTTTGTGGGTACCTGTAAATATAACAGCCATTCAAGACCTATACAAGGTGGTCAAATACAATACCCTTTGTTCCTTCACAAATATCAAAACTAAAATTATTATTTACCGTCATTTTCTTTTTTAACTTCAATATTTGCAAACGTAATTTGCACTAAAAAAAGTAATCAAATTTTCGCGACTAGAACACTTTTTTGTTGGTTGTTTCTCTATACCGTACCAAACAATCTCTGCATTTAGAGAAACCATACATATTTTATTTTCAACAAAATTAATAATATTTAGCATGTAAATTTAGCTGGTTAGAACTACTGGGGTGTTCACTAAGTGATAGTGCAACCAAACTTTGTAAATGTGTATAACTTGGTAGTTATTAACGATAAAATTTATCGCTCATATAACAATGTTACCAAGTTTTAAACTGCATTTAATAGCGCAAACTATTCCTTCATTGTTTTTTCCCAAGTAAGACAATGTACAGCGATAACAGTTATACAGACAACCGCAGAACGTCCACTAATAATAAAAGGACATGTGGAGAGAACTTCCTAAATTATTAATAAACATTAAAATTTAACTAAGCTAAAGTGCTAATAAGTTATTTCGGTGGTTAAAATTAAATATTAATTAAACTTAACCTAAAAAAGTTAACTAAAACGTACCTTTCTTGTTGCTCCAAATGACCTGTAACAAAAAGAGTATTTTAGTTTATTGCAAAAATGTGGGTAGTACATACCAAAACTTGATTAATTTCAATAAACCTTCAAACTTTTACAGTAAAAGTATTTGGTCGTCATAGTTAATTTATATTTGCAATATGTGTGGACCTTAAGTGGTTAGTTTGCGAAAGCATAAAATTGTTATTAGCAGAGGAATTACTAAAACTCCTGTGCTATTGGAATTCATCTAAATTTCTATCCAAGTGTTGGGGTTAAATAAACCTATAATAATTTTATTTATCACACAACTTAATATCGGTTAGCAACTTTGTTATCGTTGCGGTTTTCATTTCATTTATTATTATAACCAATAGAAATTGATCAATTATAATTACCGATGTTATTATAACAAAAATATTTAAATCGACCTTCTTTTTATGTTAATCGTCCAATTTATAAAACAGAAACGAAGGTTTTCTCGTACGTCCGTAAGCTTCATCTTTTTCTTCGTCACTTTTTGCATTAGGCTCTAATCTCTTACTCTGCCACCCGAAATTTCTTCTCCCCTTTAGCTTACATCGTTTTATTTGTGCTGGTATTCTTTCGTGTATGCTTTCTACAACGAATTAGAAGAACTCGCAGAAAAGGTGCCCAAAAGAGACATGCTGGTTGTGATGGGGGTTGCAAATGCTCAGATTGGAAAAGAGGATTATTTGACCGATGTGGCGGGAAGATTTACGATGCATGGCGTAACAAACGATAATGGGCAACGACTGTGTAACTTGGCGGCATCACAGGATCTGACCATAAGTAGCACAAAGTTTAAACATAAGGCATTGCATAAGGCGGTTGTGTCTTCGGACACATCGTCAAAAAATACAATGGGAGCTTCCTTTAAGGAGGCCCCAGTCGTTGGTGCTGCGATGGGCACATCCTTTGCGGATGTACCATCCAACAGAGCCGGAGTGGGTGTATCCTTACAGGATGTCCCACAACACCCGGAAAAAACAATCGATTCTTCGAGTGTGGGTGCGTCCCCTGTGGATGCCCCACACATAACCGACCCGGAGATACGCCATAAAAAGCGTAACCTCTGCGGAGCGGAGAAGAAAAGAAGAAGAAAAGCCAAAGCGGTGAGGCGCATGGCAACAGAAAACCCCAGCAGCCAAACTGCTCACGAGAGGGCCAGGCTATCCAAACCCAAGGAGGCGGATGGTCTGTCTGCTGGTGGAAAGAGAACAACCGCACCCTCAACTGGTGCCGTGAAAAAGAGGGTCAGGTCCCAGGACTCAATACCATCGCCTCTCAAGCAGAGGAAGAAGGTAGAAACAATAACTGGGCAAATACCCAAAACAAAGGCGGCTGATTCGTCGAGCTACAAGGAGGCTGTTACCGGCCACCTCAGAGTAGCAGTGATCGACCGCCAAAATCCCCTGGGCAAACTCACAGAGGCCCAGAGGGAGACTGTTGAAGCACAGCTAAACATAGCTTTACGCAGAGCCGTCTTGGAGGCTCTGCAGACAAAAACAGGAGCGCCAATTTTTGAGGGCTTCCGTTACTCGGGACAGATCCTACGGATCACCTGCGGTGACGAGAGGTCCCTAAAATGGCTCCAAAGCACAATTGGGCTTCTCCCGCCTCTATGGGAGAACGCAAAATTAGACGTTGTTCAGGTGAGCAATCTGCCTAGGCTGACTAAGGCTACCCTCTGGATTCCGGGGAAACCCGAGCCCACTGGGGAGGTCATAGAATGGCTAACGGCACAGAACACCTGGATAAAAACCAGCGAGTGGTGCGTCTTCCATGATGCTGACAGAAGTGACCCCTTGGGGAAGCTTATTGTCTTTGGCATTAATGAAGAAGACAAAGCCGCTCTTATAGCCAAAAAAGGAAGGGTGAATTACAAATTCTCCATCCTAAAAATAAAGGTGCAGCGAGTCATTACTGAAGACGACGTGCTAGAACCAACAGCAGAGGAATTGGCTGCAGAGATAGTGAGCCTCATGGAAACCGATGAGGACAATCAAGAAGCGGCAAATCCTCAAAGTAATAAAGAGGCTCCATAACAGGATGGTCTGATGGCCAACCTAATGGAATGGAGCTTCTTACAAGCTAACCTGCACCATGGGCGGGCGGCTACAGCAACTCTGTGCCGCCGTCTGTCCAGATGCAAGGACACGATAGCTCTTATACAAGAGCCATATATAACAAAGGCTAGAATTTCTGGCCTTTCAACACTCAGAGGAAATATCTTCACAGGTAATCTCTCAAACAAAACTAGAACATGTATTTACATACCTAGTAACTTTCAGGCTCATCCCCTTCCGCAGTTTGGTGACTGCGACCTAACAGTGGTAGGGCTAAGCTGTGATTTCGGTGATGGCCTGGAGAATGTTGTTCTAGCATCGGCATACCTCCCAATCGACTCCCAGGATCTGCCACCTTCTCAGAAGCTGGTGGACCTAGTGAGCTATTGTGAGAAAAATAGAAGACATCTCGTCATAGGATGCGACTCCAATTCCCATCACACTGTATGGGGAAGTGAAGATTGCAACAGACGAGGTAAGTCACTTTTTGAGTACCTTATTAGTACAAACTTAGAGATTATTAATCGAGGTGACACGCCAACTTTCTATGTGTCACCAACACGTTATTCTGTAATTGATATCACGTTAGCGTCGATAAATATATCAAATAAAATATATGATTGGCATGTGTCGAAAGAACTGACAATGTCCGACCATAGATGGATTGACTTTAAAATTAAAGCCAAAAAAATAGAACCCAGGCAGTTCAGAAATCCCAGGAAACTTGACAGGCGGATCTTTCTGGATCTGCTTTCGAGTGCACTGGAAACCAACATGCCTGAGGAAACCACAAATGAGCTACATACCACTGAGGAGATTGAGATATGCGCTAACTCGATACAAAAATCCCTCACAACATCGTACGAGCTCTCGTGCCCTCTGAAGGCATCTGGGTCTGGGGGTCGCACCACCCCTTGGTGGTGTTACGAGCTGGAACGGATGAGGAAGGGGGTCACGAGACTGTGCAATAAGGCGAAAGCCTCCAAAGTTACTTCGGACTGGGACGCTTTTAGGGAGCGTCGGTCTGAGTACAAAAAGATGATTCGCCAAAAGCAACGGAAGTCCTGGAGGGACTTCTGCAGTGGGGTAGCGTCCACAACGGATGCTGCCAAACTTAAGAAGATTCTCTCTAGGGATCCACATCAGCAACCAGGCAGTCTTCTTCGGGATGACGGCTCTTATACCGAAAGTCCAGAGGAGGCTGCTGAAATACTACTAAAAACACACTTTCCCGGAAGTAAAACTGCCACGGATTATGCGTGGACTGAACACATAGCTCGGACACCGACCGAGGCAGACTGGGAAAATGCAAAAAAGATCGTAGATCCGATCAAAACCTCATGGGCGATCAGATCTTTCGCCCCCTTCAAATCGCCGGGACTGGATGGGGTGTTTCCGGCCCTACTACAGTGGGGACTGGATAGCCTGCTTCAGCCTTTGGTGAGGGTGTTTAGGGCATGCATTGCGCATGGCTATACCCCTGAGGAATGGCGAAAGGTCAGAATTGTATTCATACCAAAACCAGGTAAAGGAGATTACTCTCAAGCTAAATCCTTTAGACCAATAAGTCTCACGTCCTTCTTTTTGAAAACGTTGGAAAGATTGTGCGACAGAGAAATACGGGATGTAGCACTTGGTCACAAGCCGCTACACCCGAAACAACATGCATATGTTCCAGGAAGATCCACTGAATCCGCCCTTCACGAGGTGGTGGAAAGGATAGAAAGATCATTGCACACTAAAGAATGCACTCTAGGAGCATTTATTGATATAGAAGGGGCTTTTGATAAAGCCACCTTTGAAAGTATTAACGCCTCACTACTATCACATCGTGTTCCCTATACCATTGTACGATGGATCAACTCAATGTTGAGGGGGAGGATGGTTGAATTCAATGTGGGAGGTGCAACAATAAAGGGTATTGTTACTAAAGGCTGTCCTCAGGGGGGAGTCCTTTCCCCACTTCTATGGGACCTCGTAGTAGACAGCCTTCTGAAACTCCTAAATAAAAATGGGTACTACACCATTGGCTATGCAGATGACATAGTCATACTGCTAACAGGGAAATTTGAGAGCACTCTGTGCGAACTGATGCAGAGGGCACTCAGAATACTAGAAGAATGGTGCACGACACATGCCCTTTCGGTCAATCCGACTAAGACTGGGCTCGTCCTGTTCACCAGAAAAAGAAAACTACAAAGCATGAGAATGCCTATTCTAAAGGGAATTCCCCTAAAGTTGGCTCCAGAGGTTAAGTATCTGGGAGTGGTGCTGGATGCAAAACTGAACTGGGGAAAACATGTCAGCCTTAAAACTGAGAAAGCAAGCGTGGCTTTTTGGCAGTGTAGGAGGGCGATGGGAAAGTCCTGGGGCTTTTCCCCGAGGATTGCTCTCTGGCTCTACACTGCAATAATTAGACCAATGCTATGTTATGGCGCCCTTGTGTGGTGGCCTAGAGTCAAGATAATGACAGCGGCGTCATCCCTTAACCGAATTCAGAGATCGGTTTGTTTAGCGGTGACGGGTGTGATGCGAACGGCTCCAACTGCGGCTCTGGAGGCTCTCCTCTGCCTACCTCCACTGGATATCTATGTGGAGGAATGTGCAGTACGGGCCTCCATTAGGCTGCGAACGTGGGGCACGTGGACGCATAGGCAGGGTGAAAGAGGACACTCGAGGATCCTAGAGGACTGTTCTAAGAGGATGCCTCTGCTGGACCTTGAGACCGATAGTACCCCTCCAAAATATATTTTTAATAGGAAATTTGACATCCTATTAAACAAAATAGAAACCTTCGAGTCAGACATAACTATGTTTACAGATGGCTCCAAAAATAAAGTTGGCTCGGGTGCGGGAGTATTCTCTCCTGAACTGAAAATAAACGAAAGCTTATCGCTGGGAAGATATGCCACTGTATTTCAAGCGGAACTCATGGGCGTACTTCACTGCGCAAATACAGTCCGGGAAAAGAACATCCGGTACAAAAGAATACAGATACTGACTGACAGCAAGGCGGTCCTTATGGCACTCAACTGTCATAGGATCACCTCAAATCTGGTACTTAAATGTATACGGACGCTAAATGAAGTATCGACAAACAACAATGTCCTAACACTCAGATGGATCAAAGGGCACCAAGGAAACGAAGGCAATGAAAGGGCAGATGCTCTGGCGGGAATTGGCTCTGCTAAACTACCCTGTGGACCTGAGCCATTCATAACGCCGACCATTGAGCTCTTCAACACCCTTCTTACAGAAGAGACCCTCAAACTGCATACCAGTAGATGGAAAAATACCAAAGGCTGCCGACAAGCAAGGGCAGCTATACGTGGACCCTTGCGTAAGCACCACAAATATTACTTGCAGCTATCGCGAGAAAAACTAAGAAGTATTGCAGGAGTCCTAACGGGACACTGCAAACTAAATAAACATCTTCACACGATGGGACTGGTGGACAGTCCAACCTGTCGGGGATGTAACTTAGCAGATGAAACGGCGGAGCACCTGCTTTGCAGCTGCCCTGCCCTCGCTTCGAAAAGAGGATCCATGCTGGGGGACAGCTGGCCTAGCATGGCCAGTATTGGTGGCACATTGCCCTCGAAGATACTTGAGTACATCCTAAATGTGGAATGGCTTGAGACTTAGAGGAGCGATGGGCTACCTGGAGGTAGCATAATGGGCCCGATGTGTGGCCTGAGTGCTAGCAGTGTAAATCTGCCCTCCCCAAACAATCCAGATCCAGATCCAAGGCATTGCATAAGATTACATGGATGAGACCGGGGTCAAATGGCGAGGATGGAAATCAAATAGACCACATATGCGTATCACGGAAAAGTGCGGCGACAATAAGCGATGTGCGAACGTATCGACGGGCAAACGCAGATTCGGACCACTTTTTGGTGGTGGCAAAGGTTGTGCAAAAAATGATGAGAGAAGAAGGAAGTGAGAGAAGAATAAAACTAGCAATAGAAATGTTTGGTAATTTTGAAGTTAAAGAAGAATATGTCCAGGAAACGAATAGAATAATTGACAGCGTGGAAAAGGAAGAGAATATAAATAAAGAATGGGAAAATATCAGAAAAGTCATGCAGGAAAGTACGAAAAAAATAGTAGGACATAGAAGAAGAACGATAAACAAGAAGTGGTTCGACGAAGAATGCGAAGAGTTGATAGACGACAAAAGAGAAGCTAGAATAAAATGGTTGAAGACGAACAAAGTAGAAGATATGAAGATATACAATGAAAAAAGAAAGGAAGCATATAAAATATGCAAAAACAAAAAGAATCAATGGTTGAATGATTTGATGAGGGAAATAGATGACGCCAACAAGACAAATAATTCAAGGACGCTCTATATGAAAATTAAACAACAAAAAAATAAAAGTACCTTGAAGACTAGAACTATGAAAGATGAGAAAGGACAAGTAGGCAGTTCCGAAGACGAAATGAAAGAAATATGGAGAAGATACTTTGAGAACCTTTTAAATGGAGGTGAAGAACAAGATGACAAACGAGAGACCATAAGAGCAGGAACCGAAGAGAAAATTGTAACAGAGCCAACATATGAGGAATTCAAAGCCATAGTAAATAGGTTGAAAAATGGTAAGGCGCCTGGAAGAGATGAAGTACATGCGGAAATGATAAAAAATTCAGGAGAAAGAGTACACCATCAGAGACTTCACGAATTGTTACTAGAGATATGGAGAGAGGAGAAGATACCGGATGAATGGAGAATTGGATGCATAGTACCGATACACAAGAAGGGAAACTTGGAGGAGTGTGGTAATTATAGGGGAATAACCCTGCTCCAAGTAAGTTATAAGATATTGTCCACACTCATTCATGAAAGATTGAAGGAAGAGTCAGAAAGTATTTTAGGAGATTACCAACACGGATTCAGATCGGGGAGATCAACAGTAGATGCAATACACATTATGAAACAAATTACAGAGAAAGCATACGAACATGATATAGAATTGCATCTGCTGTTTGTGGATTTTAAGCAAGCGTTCGACACCGTAATAAGAGAGAAGCTGTATGAAACAATGCATAGACTGAACATACCAGCAAAGCTAATACAGCTGATACATATGACAATGAGAAGATCAAGTGCCACAGTAAAGTTTGGTGGGAACGAGACAAAAATATTTGAAATTAAGAGTGGAGTGAGACAGGGTGACGCGCTGTCGGCTACGTTGTTCAATCTGGTAATAGAAGACATCATAAGAGAATCGAACTGCGAAGGAACGATAATAACAAGAGAAGCGCAAGTGATGGCATACGCGGATGATTTGGTTATTATTGCCAGATCAAAAAGAAAAGTGATTCAAGTATTCCAAGATATAGCAACTCAAGCAGCAAACAAAGGGCTGAAGGTGAACATAGACAAGACAAAGTATATGAAATTTAAGAAAAAAGACAGCACAAGACAAAGAATCGATTTAAGAATTGAGAACCACGTATTTGAAGAGATAGAGAAGTTTAAGTACCTGGGTGTAGAAATAAATAAGACCAATGATAGAAGGGAAGAGATAAAAGAAAAAATTCAAATGGGATGGAAAGCTTATCATGCAAATAAAAAAATGTTAATGAGCAGGAACATATCCAAAAACACAAAGATGCGGATCTACAAGACGCTTATAAGACCGGCAATCACATATGCAGCAGAGGTACTCAACATGACAAAGAGAGAGGAGGAAAAGTTAAGAGTTTTCGAGAGGAAGGTGATGAGAATTATTCTGGGTCTTAAAAAAATCGATGAAAATGAGTACAGACAGAGAAAAAACAATGAGATACTGGTAGAAATGGGCAACGAGGATGTTGTTAAGTGTATAAAGGCGAAAAGAATTAGATGGTTGGGGCACGTGATGAGAAGACAAAGAAACAGCACGATAAGGCAAATAATTGAATGGAAACCAAGTGAAGAGAGAAATAGAGGAAGAATAAGGGCGAGATGGCAGGATGAAGTGACTGAAGACCTTGGAGCAATGGGCGTGGAGAACTGGAGGATAAAATGTCTAGACAGGAAGATATGGAGAAAAATAGTAGAGGCGGCCAAAACAGATGCAAGGCTTTAGTTACTGAGGAAGAAGATGATTAGGAGTGATCCACCTCAAGAAAAGGATCGTAAAGACTTCTGCAAGAAGTAGGCATATTCCACAAGGAATGAACGCCATTTATTATTATTATTCTTTCGTGTTTCATTTTGTCCAGATGTTGTGACCAATTGCTTTTGTTTCCTTTTCTGTAATACTGAAGATTCCCAGCTCTTCTCCAATCTCTTGACTGCTTTCAAAAATCACATTCCCGCTGCCTGGGCCCGACTTTCTTTGTCTTCCCTTTCATACATCAGTACTGGCACTACCATAGTGTTATAAAATTTTAACCAAGTTCCCTTTCTTGTTTTGTTTTTTAGATATCTTTTATCTTTACAATCCTTTTCATTAATTGTAAATTATTTTGTTAGTATAATCTCCATCCATTGGGTTCAGCTGTGCATCATTAACGGTTTAGGTTGTGCAAATAGAGAGGTCGGAGCTATTATCAGTGGGTATTATTTGAATTGGAAGTCCTTCAGTACCATCTTACAATGTTTTTTATTACATCTATCATAAAAATATTGGCAATACGATGTCTTAATCAAATGAACCTCTGTATAAGGTTTTAGTTTGTAACAAGCTTTGGGATACGAGGTACGAGTACACTACCGGTCAATAAATTAAGCCCACCCTGTTTATTATTAATTATTTATTTAAAATTTACAATTAAAACAATTGTGTAATATATTTATATTAATTCTATGTATGTAAACTCTACCATTTTATGTATATATAACATAAATTATGATATATTTTCGATAGAGGGCGTAACTAAAACAAAACATATTTTGTTTGCAAAATTCCCCACAAATAGAAGTTAATATAATATTGTCGGTCTCTAGCGCCATTTCAAGTGAAAATTGATAAATTCATCAAAATTGTAATAGTGTAATTACAATTAGGGCAAGTATGATAATTTTTACTGATTGAAAATGGTGAAAAAATATCATTCAATAAGAATCATGATGAATTCAATATTTTAAGGATATATTACTAAAAATGGGGAAGTACCGGGATATATCGCCCACAAAATGAAGTGTTATAGTATATTTTCATCAATCAGGAGTATCATCGAGAAATATTGCCAAAGAAGTTCAAGTTTCAAGAGTAGCAGTTAGAAGTGCTATATGAATTTTCACGGATTCGAATGATTTTCAGAGCAGCAAGTCCACCGAAAGACCCCGAGTGACCACTAAACGTGAAAATAAGATACTTACCAAGCATATCATGAGAAATCAATGGCTTACAGCACCTGAACTTGCTCATAATCTTAATTGCAGTCGAGTCAATCCAGTAAGCATTTCAACGGTAGGGAGACGATTGAGAGCTGCTGGATTACATGGTAGAATTGTTATGCGAAAGCCACTTTTAAAACTTCAAACAAAGTGAAAAGATTGACCTGGGCAAAAAATCATCGAAAGTTTACTATTAGCCAATGGAAAAAATACTTTGGGGAGCTGAATCAAAGTTTGAGATTTTCGGTTTTCACTGGCGTGTTTTTGTATGGCGAAGAGCAGGAGAAAGGGCTTTAAATGATTGCACAGTGCCAATCATCAAACATGGTGGAGGCTCTGTAATGATTTAGGGATGTTTTGGTAATAATCGGACCGGAGACTTAGTTAGAATTGAAGGAATTCTAAAAAAAGAGGGATATCTCAAAATATTTGAGGACAATGTTTTACCATCAGGCCAGCGTTTAATGGGAAGAGGTTTCATTTTCCAAGAAGATGATGATCCTAAACATTCCTCTAAATTATTTAGGGGGTATCTGATGGAAAAGGATAGTCACAGAGCTCTAAATTACATGGAGTGGCCTCCGCGGTCTCCAGACTTGCACCTTATGGAGTTGCTCTGGGAAGAATTTCATCGCCGGGTTCGTCTCAAAGGTTCTTCATCAAAAAACCACTTTGGGATGTTTTACAACAAGTCTGGAATGAAATTGAGCAAGACATATCAAATAAGTTATCAGCTAGAACGCGTCGTTTGTGCGAAGCTGTAATGCGACCAAAAGGAGACTATTTCGAAGAAAGTTAAATATAATATTGTTTTTTGTAATATATAAACAATTCCGCATTAAAAGTATTTCTCTAACATTACAGCTTCATAAAAAAATATTTTGTGTAAAAACGCGCTAAAGAATTTGATGAATTTAACAAAAACTCAAAAATTGAGGGTGGGCTTAATTTATTGACCGGTAGTGTAAGTTTTTTTAATTTGATTACACATTTTCTTGCCATTCATATTAATTATTTAGAAAGGATCATTTGTTTAAACTCCTGATATTTATACTGTTTTGGTGGTTAGTGGATTTGATTGTGTAAAGTGTAAACCATTTATTTCCATTGTAATATCGAGCTAGCCTTAAGTGCTGTTTAAAAAAATATTTCGGAGTTCACGATATACGATTTAGCATACGATACGGCCCAAAGGCGAACTCGTAAGCAAAGTCGTAAGCAAATATTACGATTAGCATTGTGTCTTATGACAACTTGTATGCAAAATCGCAAGCAAAATCGCATAACGTAAACTGCTGTTTTTGCTGATTTGTTTGCGACAACTGTGCTTGTGAATTTTATTTGGAAGGACAACATACCTTTCTGCAAACGGATTCACCCCTAGCCCACGGCAACAAAGAGGTAGCATTCCACCTAGGTTTCGCGCTATTGGACGATTAATATTTTAAAACAAATCCTATTGAATTTGGTTTTTTTCCTCGAAGAAAGGTTATTAAAATCGGCAATCAATACAGTAGATGCGTTACGCCAAATATTTGCTAGATTTGGTATCCCAAAGAAAATAGTATTAGATAATGGCTCATAGTCCAAAGCGGAAGAGTTCCAAGAATTTTGCTGAACAAATTGTATCAAACATAATCGAAGCCTTCTAAATAACATTCAGGTTCAAATGGGGCAGCCGAGAATACAAGTAAATCGGTTAAGTCAGCATTATAAAAAGCACTAGTAGATCCAAAAAAAATTAAGGTATCGATAAACTGTATTTTAGCAGAACATTGTACAATCAAAGTAACTCCAGCCCACCGCATGTTTAACAGAGAGCTGAGAACTTAGAGCAGGGTTTAAGAAGATTAAAGAAGGAATAGAACATTGGATTATGACTGATAATGGATATGAAATACCTCTTTTATTTTCTGGTATATTTAATTAGCGTTTAATTGGTTTATCGATAGTTTATTCATTTTTAACATAGAAAATGGGCCAAATTTAAATGGCCCAAAACGTTGAACAATATAAATAAAAAAGTAAAAAGACCTATACCCAAACTATAATTTATAAATTAAATTATAATTTATAATATTATTACTCACTACTATATATACTGATTTCAATGTATGTAATATCCTATATTGAAATGTGAACTGCTTTGAAAACTACAGTTACAATTTATGCTGTACTAGTTTCCTTACGTTAATTTTGAGATTGTGAAGGTGGCTTTAACATTCGCGCAATCATGCACTCCACTCAATATTTAGTATTACTTGTTGTTGAAGTTGTACATATCAATCTAATAGTAGCACAATTAATAGTGGTTAATTGCATCTGACTTCATCATCATGTAACGTATTGTTAACTCCGCGTCGTCAATATGGCATCGCGTTAACTATTTAAGATTACCCATACAATTTGTTATGTTTATGTTTTTGATTAAACTTCTCGAGAGCAATCGAATTTCCAACCCTTAACGGAGTTTTCTTTATTTTACAATTGTATTAATTATTTTATTTTTGCTATTTACTACTGCTGATTAGTGTTACCTTTTCAGTTTTATAAATTCTCTTTAATTAAGTTTAAATAACTAATCCCCTTTTTTCTTTCAGTCAATGTTTAAAAATCTATTTTTTAAAATTATTAATAATAAAATTAATCGCATGAAATTATGTTATAATAATTTGCTTTGCGTTCTAATTATTTTACTTCAGATAATTTTTCAGCACATTAACTTACATTAATTAAAATTTCACAATTATTACACAATTAATTATAATTTCATTGTCGAAGATCAAAATTTAAATGTTTCACATATTAGATAACAATTTCTCTAATACAATTTCATTTAAATTAGGCGGTACCATATACGATAATACGAGTATGTATATTACCTTACACCCTTATAAAATATTGTCTATTTATACGTTCATATTGGCGTCTTTCTTCGATACGTTAAAAATGTTTCGTTTACCTCTCCTTCAATTTTTAAGTCGGGGAATTAAAAAGAAAATTAGTTGAAAATATCTTTAATAATCCACCAACCACTTTGCTCTGTAGATCGACTGGGAAAGCAACCGACAATCACGATTCTTCTTGCATTATATGAGCTTTTGCAGCTAGTTAACTCGCCAAATTTTCAAATTCATTAAGAAAACTTATTGTTAATGGATCACAAGCACGAAATAAAATAACGCAGCGTTTCGAGAGTAAGTTAAGTAATTATAAACTTAGTTGTTAAAAAGTTGTTAAAAATTTAATTTGATATTTGAAGTTTAGCAATATGGCTTTAGATTAAATCAAGATCCGTATCAGGAAAAGTTGAAAAAAAGCATCTGACATGCTTTTAGTATTAAACCAAAGATATATTAGGTTTGCGACAGGACTATTAACGTGGCACTGATAAATATCTCAGCACAATTGGATTTACTCAAGATTTACTTTGTTCAAAATGTGGTAACAATCAAGCCGCTGTTATTTATTATTATTAACAACTTGTTATGTTCTAATTTTCAATTAATGAAAAATTTAAGATTACAAATTTTATCGTGACAATGTTAAAGCACTCACTAGGTCTGAATATTTATAACGTTTGCTTTGCATGCACAATTTAGGTTTCTTGCTTTTACAAACATCCTAGTATTAGCATTGAACGTATTTATATAGTTTAAATTAGTCAAAGGAAAATGCAAAATATGCTCAAAATCGTACTTAATGAGGACGAAGTTAATATTAAATGGAAGTCGGATTTAGGTAAATTTCTCTCATTTTATTGTAATACCTGAGATGCTTGGTTTCAAGATATGAAGCAAAAAAACTCATTTTTTTGAATTAGGGGCACCAATTTGTTTCGAAAACAAAAGCACGAGCAAATAAAAATCTAAATTTCCACTTTCGCGTTTTATGAGGAGTTTATAATATTCACAATGTTAATTATTACGAGCAATAAAGTTAAACGAGCAATTTTATTAAACATAACAAAGTTAATGGTATCAAAAAACATGTCAAAAAGTTTGTAAGTAGTAAACTCGTGTGCCAACTATAAATTAAATGGTTAAATCTTTCAAACTGATTAAATTTCAAGTTTTCTCTACAAAGTTCTCTAAAAATATAAGTGCAAATCTTTCTTTGTGCTTGGAAAACGTGACAGTTTAATTGTTGGACACAAAATAAAAACGTTGCCTCATAATCGACAAAAATTTTATGTGCTAAGAACAAAATCGAAAAGGAGAATATTGCAACTATTTCTACGCATTGTACGTGGTAATAATGGCAATTACAGTAAATTACTCCATTCTCTCAGCTTCTAAAACAGAAACTAATATTATGTAATTATGTAATTCCTATATTATAATAAGCACAGTTTGTATTATACATGAGAAGTCAAAGCAAAACTAATTAAATTCGTTTGCGCTAATTGAATAGAAGCATTAAATCCGCATTTATTACTTCAATCATCAACGGTAAGCTTTTGAAAAGTTATAAAGCCAAACTTCTTTTTTCAAAGAGAACTCATTCAATTTCTAAAAAATTATTTTTCCTATTAAAATTGGGAAATCACTTGACAGTGTATGTCTGCCACAATAACAATAAATAACAAAGCTGTTTTGTGCTTTATTTGAAAAAAAATATATATTTAAGTTAAAATCATTTGAAAACGTAAAAAAAGCACTTAGTTTTGGCCTGCAGTTCTTCCATTAAAACCAAATTGTAAGAATGGAAACGCTACACCTAATTTTTTTTGTGTGGATGTTGACATCATCAATATTTTTATGTCTTTTAAATATGTTTTTAATTACAGCGCAAATAAAATTTATTCGTAAGATTCATAAAATTAATATCCATATTTATGTGGGTCAATTTTTATGATTATTAAACATAAATTTTCAAAGGGTTCAATTTTATAGTTATCGTTCTTCTTAGATTTTATTAAAATTTATTTTATTCTATGGGGTGAGTTAACATCCACGATCAGTAGTAAACGAAATAAAATTTAAAAGTCGTTTAGTCGAAAATTTACTTTAATTTATTAGTTTACCTGATTTACCTATAAGTTTAATAAACAATTTGACGATTTATAAATATAGTAAATTTAACTATTGGGAACCTAAATAAACGTTATAAATTTTAAACAAGTCATATAATATGCTTTCGACAGCAATACCTTTGTCTTAAAACTGTCTGTCTGTCTTGCCTTGAAATGAATTATGAATTAACTTTATTAAACTTTATTACGTTCTCTTGGCTTGTTAATTTCAATTTAATAACTTTCACAGGCTAATAATAATTTATATACTTGAGTAAATAACTAAATTTTATTGTTCATAACTAACTTTCAAATATTCAATATTTTTTCTTGGGATTATCAAATAGTTATATTTTTGGATGAAAAAAGGATTCTACCACACTTTTTTTATTTCTAATCATCTGAAGTGGTCGCCAAAGCAGATTCCATCGTGAAACTTTGTATTTTCAAAAATGTATTGAATTTTATTTACCTTGAATTTTGTTTTAATTTTAATTTCATTTTAAAGCTTTCGTATTCGGGATAAGCAAAAAAAAAGTCATAGAAGTGCTTTTATAGAGCTTTTAATTACGATTCGAAATTTAAAATACGTAGGTGTATTCATCATATTTTATAACGGGAAGTGTATGCGAATATACTTCAATTTTAAGAAGGTTTTTATAATATCATTATACATAATATGTATTTGGTGGTTTTCTTTTCAAAGGAAGCACCAGAATCAAGCTCTTACTTTTTCCGGAATTTCATCAAGTACCTGGGCAGCCATTAGTAGTCAACATTCAATAACAAAACTTAGACCGCCACAATTACTTATTTACGTTTAAGGCCCGCTTTTACAATAGTTGGTTAAGGCTCAGTTACTTTACACTGGTGTTTAATTTGAGGTTTGACGTCTTCTCATTGGACATCATGTTAAATTTATCACCAGTGTAAAGTAACTGAGACTTAACCGACTATTGTAAAAGCGGGCCTAAGAGGTGTGACTACCCTGGAAGTTTTCAAAAATTGCATTTTTTAGTTTCACTTGGAGGTTATTACAGTGTCGATGAGTTTTCGTGACTTTATATGTATTTGTTAATAGAAAAATAAATCATATTTATCTTATCTTAGCTACTAAATTGAAAGGAATAAATGGATTGAGCACCAAGCAAAGATCATTGGCATCCTTCACAATGAAGAATTACAATAACAAAGCAATTTATTGACTTCAAATTAGGTAGCGCCATCTGTTGATTGCCATTTTTGAAAAATTTAAGATGATTAAAATGTATTGCATTAATTTCAGCATTATTTTATTGCAAAATTTAGCATTTTAATTTTTCCCTTTCATTATTTTCGTTGTTCTGTTTTGTCAAGGTGATTTTATTTCAGTGCTCAGAATTTTCATTTTGTTTAAATTTTGTGCCCTCCCATTGAAACAAGTCACGAGCCGAAACCCCTTATGTTAGATACACTTATAAACACAATAATAGTATATTGCTTTACATAGTAGGTAAAGGAATATAATTAATTTCCCGTATGAAGGTTATTTCGTGAGCAAGAGAAATAAGTTAAGAATTCAATTTATTTGCAGACTTATAAATATTAGGATAAAAAGTATCTCCTTGCCAAATAAAGCAAATAGTCTTGTCTGCCGGTTTCTGTTATATTTAATCGAGATGAGAACAATCGTTAGTTTCAAGGATCCCTAAATCTTGGGTGTACTGTTTTGAGTGATAGTAATGTTTGTGAGATCTTTCTATCCCAATACTTTTCATTTACATTCTGGAGTCATCTGTTAATTATGCAGACTTATGGTCTTGGCTATAATATATAATTCTATTTGCAAGGTAGAGATAGTTACAAAGCTATCTTTTATCAATTCTTATAAAAGGAAAAGCCCTCACTCACTCATCATTAATTCTGCCACTTCCCATTTACCTAAGAAACTGCAATTTGCAAACAAGTGATGTATAAGTTAGAGACTGTCAAGGACTTTCCAAACTTATTAAACACGTTTATGAAATATAATTGGGAATTTAAATATTTTGTAGGACCTTAACAAAATATTATCTATAAGAAAATTACCTTTGCTTACGTTTATAATATATAGGCACTAACTGAATAACTTTTATATGATTATTATTATTAAAATAAACTTTAAAAGTTAACCACTTAATTATATAATAAATAATCAAAATATTTTATATTTATAAACTTCCAGCAATGTTTATTGCTATCCTTAGATGTTTTATTAAGTACCTACATAAACTTTATGTATAATGTAAACCCAAAATATAAGAAAAATCTTTCTTGTTTCCGAATATTAATTCCGAAAAACTATAGCCTTAATTCCCTCTGAGCGGGACGAAGGCCGAACAACCATGACCTTAAATAGCTGTGCAATTTCTCTTAAATGGATGGACAATTCTTCTCATTTAAACAAGTCTTTGCCTCTTGTTGCATTGTTATCCTGGACACACTTGTATTATTTGCAAAGCTGCGTGAAGAATTAAAATTAATGTTGTAATACATCTTAAATAGAATGCATTCCTTTTAAAACATTGGAAAGAATAATCCGTATTAAAATAACAGTGGGTTAGAAAAGAAACATAAAGGAAATTCTAAAATAAACAAACATAAAATCAACTATAGATCATGGCATCCTTATTCTTTTTTATTGGTGTTCAACTCAATATACTTGAATTTTCACGCGTGTGTCGATGTAAAGTTAACCTTTTTCCTACTTATTGTATTTGTTCATTCTTTTGCTACACTTCCGTTTTCAGGACACGCTTATTGTAAGAACTCACGTTTTGCTTTGTCAGTAAAATGTATCTTTTATTTCCACTTATTTTATTTTTTATGTCAAATTTGTTATATTTGAAATATTAACTGCAAACTTAAATACCCACTTTAGAAATTTAAATATGTAATATTCTTTGAATTTAAAAACCACATTTTGGGACTTTTTAACGTTCGTACTTAGCTGTGGTTCGATTCGAAATCGAAGAACATATTTTCCAACTCGACACAAAAAATGTTAACATAAATTCCATTTTCGCATCTTTTATAACGCCCGGAAATTTCAACAATACCTCAAATCAATATTAGAAAAATTTAATTCGGACTACCGTTACTATAGAGTGCTATTTATTCTATTTTATTATTAAATAATAAATTTTGTATTGAATACAACATGAGCATCCATTTGTAAAATCAACAAACACGATCAGAATTTTTTGTATAGGTATCGGAACTAGCGAGATGAAGTGTATAAAAGCATTTACCCGGAAGCGTTGATGTTGAACTATCGTAAAATATAAACGCGTATATTTTTCTTGATTATATACTTTTATGTGCATGCAAATAAAAAGTAACGACGACATCTTACATCAAAACAGATTATTTTGAATTAAAAAGTAATGCATAATATTTTGGCCAAAAGTGCTCCCTGAAGATTCCTGCCAAAATCGTATCTATTAATGACATAATTACACAAAGTGTGTGATACAGGGTGCGTCAAACGTTTTATTAGCAAAGTGCTCTGTACTGCTGAGGTACTACAGTATAAAAAGTTTACCTCAATAATAAAGCAAACAGAAATATAAAAAGTATTTTATTGCTCAAAATAGATGTCATAAAAAAGTTAAAAGTTTAAACGGTAAAAGAAATATTAGAATGGGGCTGAAAATTTAATGAAAAAATAAATAGTTGAAACGACATGTACAGGGTGCAGAACTGCAATCGATTATATTGTCCTGCAATATAATTAAAAATAAATAGATTGTCAACGATACGGGCGATAAAAGACAACACAGACAGAAAAATATTCCACCCATCCATGTAGTACCAATACCATGTACAAACTAAATACTACAAAAAAATATAGTGCTGAAAATTATTTTTATGCCAAATGGCAAATTTATTTATAACTTTTTCGACATTTATATGCGGGACTATTAATTTTTAAGTATACGTAGCTATACATAGTTTGTCTGCATTTCAAGTTTTGGAATTTATTTTAACGAAAATGTGGATTGATTTTAATTACGTTATCGATGTGAACCAACAACTGCAAAATTTACTGTAATGCTAGGCTAAGTAATTAAAGTTGTCGATCATGTTCGTCTGCAAGTCGCTGGATACAAATGGTTAAATTAATGCAATTATCGTTGCTTACATAAGAAATAATCTAAACCGTACAGAGATTTACGAGGATTTGAATGGAATTGTTAATTAGACAATGAACACGATTAAAAAATTTAAGAAGGCCATTTTGAATAAATGGCTCTATTCTTTGATACACGATTGAATAGTTTTTATTGGTACGAAGGGGTGCATCAAACAAATAGTTCAGATAATTCAGTTGAGCTTTTAGATCGATAATATTGCAATCGTGAACGCTTCTATTATTAATCCAATGGTATTTACACTTCTGTATTGCATAATTTGTAATAATTCTGCAGTATATTTTTATGAATAATTATATTATCATGTTGAAGTGATCAATTATACATTGTACATGTGTAAATAAGCAATTGGACATAATGATAAACCAATATTGAAAACGAAGAAATGTGAATATTCAATAAATTTAAAAGCACAGAAAACCATGCCGAGAGTGCGCTTTTGAATATCGAAACCATTTCAATAGTATTCAATTATTAACAAAATAATAAAGTAACTAATATAATTTATTTTGGCATAATTTAGAATAAACTCAAAGTTGAGTCAAGGAGCTGCTAAACAGAGAAGCACAGCATACTAACAAAAGCTTTCTGTGCTCATGTTGTCAAAGGCAATTAATTATTCAAATTCTATTTGTTGGAGAATTTGCAGCGTTTTATACTTAATAGATTAAGGTTTCAAAGGTTTTTACTTATTACATAATCTTATTAAACTACGCAAACTCGAATTGTATAATGCATTGATAGTTGGCTTAGATTGCAGATTAAATTGTTAATTAGGTGTTGTTAATCTTGAACGATTATATAGTAAATTTCCTACTTATTAAACGATTGGTATTGCAAACAGTCACGATAATCCATATATTGGAGAATGCAACCTAAATTATTACACAATCTGAAAATGCTTATACTTATTGGTTATGTACAATCATGCGATATTCTACTAATAGTAGCGCACAAAACTACCTTATTTCTATGCAAATATTTATAATTCCAATTCGAAGTTATTCTACACCACTTGTTGTATTTTACCCATTTATACGAGATGATAATATATATACTCGTATGGTAGTAAGGATTTTGGACATGTATGGGTACTTCAAAAATTATCTATCTGGTAATAAGGCACCTTTAATCGGTTGAATTATTGAGTTATCAGCGTAAAAATGTTCGAGTGGGCCTTTAGGCCGCACAGCCATGGCAATCATGCACTAAAGAATGTTATGGTGGTTGTGAAAACTTTAATTTTCATTGCTAATACATACAAGTAACTTTATTTTTCTTTCTCAATTTTCGTTTTTTATTTATTACTATATAATGTGTATTTTAATTTCGACAATTTAACACCACCCCTTTCAATACATATAATATTATCTTGCCAAATTTTCCTAGCCTTCTACAATTTTTTCGATTGACTGATTCGGCCAGCGCGTCACGATGGTCAAAATCAGAGTTAAGCTAATTTATTACTTTATTACTGATGTTCTGGCGAACTACCACTCATTTACAAATCAATGGCGTTCCAAAGCAATTTATAAATGTATGTATACCTATAATGGTAAGAGTCCTCACTCACTCATCAAAAAATCACAGATAATTGTATGATATTATTAGTCAATACCAATGTGAAAATCACATAATTGCTATTATCCAGGAGCGTCCGCAATCTGTGTATCCTTTGACTGTGTAATATCAAATAGGAAAACCTTATAGGAGTTTTAGAAACTTCTGGTGGAGTTCAAATGGCACTTCTTAATTGGAAGATATAATAATTGGCTGGAGCATTCATGCAAACGAAGAATTATAATAATAAAACTATTTATTATGACTTCTAATTGCGTAGTACCATTTGTTGATAACCATTTGAACTACAATAATCAAGATTTTCCCTTTCCATTCGGAAAATAGCTACTCTGTGTGACGTGATTTCAGATTTCATTAATATAATCATATAACATTTGAAAATCATAATTTATAATGTAATTTCCGGTATGCATTTATGTATTTTTATCAAATGTGAGGTGTTTGCATTTGCCAGTTTTATCCTACAGAAAACTCTTGGTATTAAGATTACATCACCCCGTGGCAGTTAATTGCCACAATATTGTTATATTGTATCGAATTACCGTCATTTTGAATCATTCTTTTTTTTCGCCATTAGTTTTCGAAATTATAAACCGAGAGGGAAGAGAAATATAGGTCGACCCAAAAAAAGATGGAACGATTAAGAGTGACGTAACGGACAGTACGTCCAACACGTGCGGATGAAGAAGAAGAAGAAGAAAAGTTTTCGAAATTACATTTTTGACTGTTTGTTTGTGGTATTTAATGTAATTAGTGTTAAAGTCAAACGTTAATGTCAAAAGCATTGTTTTAATAAGTATTTTTGAATCATTGTAATTATTTTGTTCATCGTTCAAATTAATTTTGCGAATTTTATTCCATTTATTCCCTTTAATTGTGTTTTATTGCTTTGTAAGTTATTTTTATGTTTACTAAAGTTTCAATGTAAAGCCAGGCGTATTCTTCCTACATTCCGAATCGAAGACAAGTTATTTTGTAAAGGTAGGCTTTTGCAGCCTGTTATCTGCGTAGCCAATGTACCTTATGACTAAAACAGTGGCGATCTTAACCATTTCCGACTATCGAAGCGACTCTCACGCTAAATTTCCAGTATAAACCACCCCTCCCGCTGCAGCGAAGCCGGCACTTTGTTTTGTACGTGTTTCGCGACGGTTAAATACGCAACCAAATTGACGAATGCTTTTCGAGCGTTTTAAGCCCGTAATATCTGCTTCACTGCAAAGTCTTCGCGATCCATATTTTGAGGTAAATCAATCCACTTCGTTCTTTTTTGATTTACAACTTGACTTACATAAACTCTGTAATACCCCTCAAATGGTTTCTTTTCTGTTTAGGCACTTCCATCCCCCCCACCCTCAGCACTTCATTGTGAATTTTTTAATGAAGTTGGTGTTAAAGGTTTGATTTTCAATGATGATCTTCCATTCTCAAATTGTTTGAACCACACGCATTCCAACATTACTGGTGAAAAATTTGAGGTTATTCGCGATGGAGGGGGGGCTGTCGTTCCTACACCTTCCCAACCCCTCCCCTTCCACCACGGCGAGAAATCAATCGTTTGATGTTCGTTTGAGCTTTAATCAGCTTGTATTGCCGTCGTTTGAATTTTAAATATTATTAACAGAAATTCGATTGTTTTTTATGTCCCATTGTGATTTTTTTTAATAAAATTAACAGTAATCGATCGACAATCGTTTTAACTTCAGTGAGCGTCTATTCCAATTGTTTGAACCACAAAGATAAAAAAGTTAGAGAGTTCAAAAGATTTTGATATTGTAAATTTAACAATTTTTTTCATTTCACCAAACAATTATAGTCTTTACTTATGATTATCATCCCCATCAGTGCGGTCTTCAGGCCGCACAACCTTGTCATCAGTCACGTACTAGATGAGAAAAGGTGGCCCGTATGCTGCCTGTGCCAGGTAGTTAATAATATAAACTTGCACATGGTGATGAGCAATTTTCATGACCATAGCATAATGTAATTCTATAATATAAGACTTTTAACTATTGATAATATTATAATAATATAAAACTTTTTTAAATAAAATAGTTAATTTAAACTTTTTAAAAAATGTTTATTTGAGCTTTCGGTGTTGTTTAACACCATCATCAGAAAATAGTAAACATTTACATGGAAACAATAACAAGATTTCAACGTATTGTCATCTGATACGATCCAAAAAAATAATTAATAAAATGTAAAAGCCACGTGTAAATGAACAACCTAATTGGTAAAACGATCCAATTAGGAATGGGGGTTACAATAGACCGTGAGTTAAGGAAACGACCTGATATGTGAGGCTACTCAGGAAAAAACTTAACTCCAATACGTTGAAAAATGAAAAAGATTATACAAGTAGATGGCTATATATAGTGCTAAGGCCATCGATATCAGTTTTTCGGTTCATAGCATTTTTCTCCCTCTTGATGCATATCATCTCATGTAGTAGGCGATCATTGTAGTTCTTAACAGATTTGATCATTTCTGGGTTCTTAAAATCGGCATCATGGTTATCGATAAGGATGTGTTTAGCAATGGCCGTACTTTCTGGTTTATTGCATCTAACAGATGAGATATGCCCACTCATTCTCTTATGAAGATATTGGTTGGTCTGTCCAATGTATACCAGATTACAATTATTACATTGGATTTTATATATAAGATCCGACTTCTTTCTATGTGGTATATTATCTTTCAGTTTACTATAGAATTGTCCAATGTTGTTAGTAGATTTGAAAGTCATATTGATATTATATGGTACTAAGGTCTTTTTGATCTTTTCACTAAGTCCTCGAACATAAGGCATAACCGTGAATTTGTTATTAGATCTAATATAGGATGCGTTGCCATCATCTGTTAGATGCAATAAACCAGAAAGTACGGCCATTGCTAAACACATCCTTATCGATAACCATGATGCCGATTTTAAGAACCCAGAAATTATCAAATCTGTTAAGAACTACAATGATCGCCTACTACATGAGATGATATGCATCAAGAGGGAGAAAAATGCTATGAACCGAAAAACTGATATCGATGGCCTTAGCACTATATATAGCCATCTACTTGTATAATCTTTTTCATTTTTCAACGTATTGGAGTTAAGTTTTTTCCTGAGTAGCCTCACATATCAGGTCGTTTCCTTAACTCACGGTCTATTGTAACCCCCATTCCTAATTGGATCGTTTTACCAATTAGGTTGTTCATTTACACGTGGCTTTTACATTTTATTAATTATTTTTTTGGATCGTATCAGATGACAATACGTTGAAATCTTGTTATTGTTTCCATGTAAATGTTCACTATTTTCTGATGATGGTGTTAAACAACACCGAAAGCTCAAATAAACATTTTTTAAAAAGTTTAAATTAACTATTTTATTTAAAAAAGTTTTATATTATTATAATGTAATTCTACAAGGTTAGGCGGCCTATTGTCCGCCCTGACCTCCTAATGCTTGATTGATCGACGTATGATGTTTTATTCGGCAAAAATTTATACTGAACACGATTTTTTTAATTCTGACTTCTTTATACATATAAAATGAACATATACATACATGAAGAGCCAAAAAGATGAAGAAATATAGAAAGAGTAGCGGGTACAAACTTTTGACATAGCTTATTCAAAATACAGAAGATAGATGGTATTAATATAGTTTAAGTTATTTTTTTATCAGAAGTGTAGTCGTATTTTGGCAAAATTCAATATAATAAGAAGTAGATTACTACTATGTATGTATGTGTGAACCATTGCGTTGCTCTTGAAGTATCGCGTGGGTTAAGAACCATAATAGTAAATGCACTACTTACTATATTCGGTATTTAAGATTACATACAAATTGCGCCATTTAACGTTGTGTATGGAAAAACTGTCCATAAATTAAAATATTATATTTATTGTTTTATTATAAGCTTGAAATGTAAAATGTAAAGAATTCACCCAAGTTCCACATGCAAGCAATTGAGAATTTCCCCGTACAACTCATGAATGCAGTTTGTTTTATAAAATAGATCAAAACTTCTCCACTTGTGTGGCAGAGGCTTTCTAATGAAAAGTCACCACATACTAGTAAAGAGTTTGCTAAACAATTTTGCGGGTTTTATGCAGTTTCCTTTAAATTTTCTTAATTGGAAGCCAAATATAGTTGGTAATAACTAGTTGAAAAAGTGATTTTCTCAGATTTCTAATTACACTATAAAATATTATGTTATATTGAATATTTAATAATAAGAACCATCGGTGGAAATAACGTTCGTTCCTCTATAATAACCCCATCTTCAGTTGTAAAAGTGCATAAAAGATTAAAAACATGATGAAATATATACATGAAAACTCGAATTCTAAAATCAACGGTTGTTTGATGAAAAATTACTGGGCCTGATGCAAGTAATATGGCGGTACGTATTTTACGATGAGTTTGGCGTAATAATTTTCATGATTTAACTGAAAAACCTTTTGTATTTACCTAAAGAACATGAAGAACAGAAAGCTGAGAAAATAAGCTTTCCAAGAAATATCGCATACTGTAGCCAAGTAGTTACGATATCCATTTTAAAAAAAATTAAGTTTATGCCGTTACGGCCAAACTAAAATAGGAATAAAAACTTTCTTACTAAAATATTCGCAATCTGGTTTCATATGTGAGATGCAGGAAGGAAATGAAAATATCGGCATTATCAAAAGCTACAATAATTTGCTTATTATTATAGATATTGAAAAGCAGAAAACGTATTCTTAAGAAACTTTTTCAATTAGAATTAAATTTTCTTACAAAAGAAATCCAGCCAGCAGCCATCCACATGATAAAAAGGTAATTTCCGTTGTAACAATAATTTATGCAGCGGTCAAACTGTGTTTCTATGATCAAAACGATAGATTTAATAAAAATGTAAATCACTAACAGACTAATATCCATAAGAAAAAAAATGAAAAGAAAGAAAATGAATCGATTTTCACAAATTTTAACATTTTAAAAATGTGTGCTTCCAAGCGACGTGCAGGGAAAATGCAAACTATGGTAAATGATAATGCTCCACCAGTTTATTATTAAAATATTTGCAAGACATATTGCATTTTTCATAAGAGAAACTAATTAACTCATGAAAGTTTTAGATATCACAAAAATTTTCCGAGACCGCAAGAAAGCAGAGTTGATAAAACAAAAAGCTGAAATCCAATCTTTTTCTATTTTCAATTGTTGCAAAGTTACTTAAGAAATTTTTTTGTTTTGTGTTATTATAAATAGCAAAAAACATCTTCTGTTGTTTGCTATTTTCGCAACAAAATAAGACCAGTCGTTTTGGATGGTGTGGTTTGTAGGTTCCTTAACCGAGAATCTTGTTAGTGGTGTTTAAAGTTTACATTACTTTTTACTTATTTCATCTCATGGATAAACTTTCAAGATAATGTGATAATAGTTTTCCGTCAATTTCAAAATGAATTTATTTCAACTCATTGGGAAGTTATAAGAATGATGGAAAGCGGCATAAGTATAGTATACACATTCGTTTACGACTTCATAAAATTTTATAGTTTAAAATATTTTTATGGTGATTGTTTTCTGTTTTAAAAATATGTATCTAATAAATAGAACATTTTATTCTACTTGCAATTTTAAATGTTTTCTATTAGTCGTTGTAATATCTTTGATACCATGCTTAAACGTGCCCCAATTTGCCGTAAAATAATGTAGTTTTTGCAGAAATAGTAGGTATATGAAAGTAAGTTAATAAATTTAGTATTTCTGTTACTTATGTGCTACATTTTTAGGAAATGTGAGAAGGCGGTCGGTTAATTAAACCAATCAATTGGAGAACTTCTTGAACCGAACTCGATCATATTCGGTAACACCAAATCAATTAAATTAGCCCTTAAATCGACTTAGTGGTAAGCTTTCTCTGCAAACACATAAATATTCGGAAAAGATTCAACTAAAAATATATTTTAAATTTCACATCGTCTCAAAGCAACAAGATTTACAGAGATATCAAAGTAGATTTTCTTTTCCAGAAAAAGTATTATATTTAACTATATTTTATATACACAAAAAGCATTACTTCAAAGTAACGAGTTAAAATAGTGTTATGATATTATAAATTCATCTCCAGCCATTTTTACTAAATCCTTCCTGTAATAAAATTTTAAAGCCACCAAAAATTGCTACTCGAAACAATGCCGACGAAATTTTTAGGTCAAAATATTTTTGCGCAGGTGAATGAAAAATCTAAACTTTTGAATTATTTTTGTTTGTTTTCTATTCTAATTTTTTTCTTACGTAGCTTTTTCCATTATCGTGGACATCGATTTTCCGAGATGTCTTTAAAAGATTGTCCTTCAAATTCAATACATTATTTCTATAATTGGCATCACGTCATATTATATACCTTATCTTCCATTTTAATTTCGGCTTTCCTACCGGAATAACAATTTTTAAAATTTAGCACGAAAAACTTCGATGACAGATTATTATTGATAATAATAATTTGTGTTATTTTCATTTAAAATAAAAATAACATGAGGAAGTACAATTTTTATTTTTTCAATAGCATTTAAGAAAAACAAACTTCATGTTCCTTGGGGCATCAGTTTTGACGTAAATTGTAAATGATGTATCATTTGTGAAGCCCGTTGTTTCATAATACTCGACATTTTCTTTACAAATATTTAATGCGGTCTACTTTACCCACTTATGTTTATAAATTGCTTTTTATGTATTGTATAATTAATTATTGTCTACCCTCTTGAAGAATACTTCCTTCGAAAAGTACATTAAAGTATGTAATAACAAAGTAATAACAATCGAAATAATAAAAATGGATGTGAGAGAAAACAATATATCGACCATTATTGGCTAGCTCAATCCGAGCTTGAGAACTCCTTATAAAGTTGCAGCAAACTTTAACTAATGTAATGAAATAACATAAAATGTTCGTTTTATTAAAAGTTACGTATAATGGTGGAGTTTATTGAAAATATCTCTGCAACTTTAACACTAGAGTTAACATCGCACGTTAGAAGAGTTAAGTTTTCAAAGGATAAACTATGCAGTAATTTTGTGGTTTTTCACAACTTGAAAACCGAGTGTAGAATTGAACTTGGTTAAATTCATTCTTAATTAAAAAAAAAGAAGGTAAAAAATTAGGTAAAAGCTCGGATTTACTTGTGAGCTTTTAGTAATGCTACTCGAATAAACGTCAAATGTGCGTGCTAGTCTCTTTGAATTTAATGGATCTTCAACCACAGATCAAATTAGCATATTAATATTAATATTACGTGACTGAAACGTATTTTTCACATACGTATACTTTACTCAAAAATGTTATTAATTTCCTTTTTCCTTAATAACAAAAATTATTACTACACCAAAGTAGGTATATTAAGTATGCACTTTTCGACTCGAAATTGCATTAAAAAAGACATAAATTAACTCGAAAATGTACAACTTAAACTTCTCTAATTAACAGCTTATACAAATATTTATTAATGTAGATAAAGCTCTAGAAATTGTGTAAGTTCGTTAAGTAACTATGATGTTAGGCGTGGTAAACCGTGTGGAAACTTAAGACATTGATTTGAAATTTTAGATATGAAATTATAAGTAGTTTATTCAGACTCGAGAGTATAATGTAACTTTACAGCAAAAATAAATTTCCAACGCAACTTCTTTATTTAACAACCGTTAAGTACGTCAAAATGTATAAAACCCGGCACAAATTTTTAAAATTTATTGCATCTTTTATTATGACGAATGATTGCAATCGAATGGCATAATGGTCAAGGGGTCCTAAATTTATTAATAACAACGGTTTTGCTGAAATGAAAAAATAACCTACATAATATACGTATTTGCTTTATTGGATTTTAAACGAATATTTCGGTTTTGAAATATTATAACTTTTATTATTGTACACTTGCTTTCATACCATGGAACGTCCTCTACTAATAAATAGCAAAATTCCGATCTTTTGTCCAAGTAATCAAAAAATAATCAAACGAAAATTTTACATTGGAATTCATATTCTAACTTTATTAATAAGCACCGACCTGCTATGATTAAGAAGATATAATTTTCTATTTAATTGAAGTTTTTCATATGGTTGGAATATTCAAAAACAATATATAATAATTTTTACGCCCTATTTACAAGGTTCTATTTAAACGATATACGTACTTCATCAAAATAATAATTTTTGTTTGTTAGATTATAATAGTTCGGATATTCCTGATATTTTACGAATTTTATTAATCTATTGGTGGTTTCCTTTTCATTGCCGGAAGAGGAAGTTGAAGTTCAGCTTCTTCTCTGAATGGTATGTAATTTTGGCACTCCGTAATGATATTGTGGTCCTCCGCACGTTTCACATTGTGGGGGATCTTTCCTATCCAAAAGGTATTGTGTGTATTCTCAGTCTAGTTAGTTTTATTTCTTCTGATCTTTTTTCTCTGCGGGAGGTTTTCCATTTTGGTGTCTTTTGTTTAATATTTTGCAGCTTGTTGAAGATTTATGAATTCAAGTTGATCTCTCTGTAGAGTTCTATTCGATGTTTTGTTAGGTTTATAATGGCTTGGCTTGGTGTGATAAGATTGAGATTTCTATCAGTGTGGACCTATGTCGATGGTGCGTCTACATCTTCATTTCCTGGTATATCCATGTGTGATGGGATCCATAGAAACTTTACTTTGACTTATGAGCTTCGTAATTAAATAACGATATTTTTTGTTAAGTAGTTGGATTTTTAGTATGTTTTCTGTCGTTGATCTATTTCCCGAAAGACGCTTACTATTATTAGATATTATTTTCCATATTGCTTTTCCGATGCAACGACATTCATTGCAAATTTGATTGTTGCTGCTTCGACAGTAAAGATAAAATTGGCTTGTAATTTCAGGGGAGTTGAAAGTTACAGCATATGATGTTGATCCTTCTATTTTTTGTTTTGGTAATTCTTTGTGATCACCTCACGAAATTTTTTTATTGATTTTAACTGGGAAACTTTCACTTTTTTGAATTTACTGGGTGTGAGTTTAAAAATTTGCAGCCTATTTTTATTTGAAAGTTTTGCTAGTGTGGTTTATTTTTGTGGGATGTCATATATTTTGTTTCTGGAATCGAGAAATTTAGTCCATATTGGTTGTTCCGCTGTTCTAATTGGCCTATGTTAGTTGCAGAATTTTCTGAGAATCTCTTTAGTCTGCGAAATGAAAAAGGTATAGCAGTTAGAGATGTAGTTAATTGCGGTATTGAAAAAGGTAGCATTGATCCCTGATCCCTGTGGAATTCCATTTATTTGAGAGTGTTTCGTAGATGTAACAGATCCTACTTTAATTTCAAAGGTTCTGTTTGTTAAGAAATTGTGGATGTATTTGGACAGATTCCCTTTGAGATTCCAACTTTGCAAGGTTTAAAAAATGAAAAATTTTACATCCAAAACAAATTTTTAAAAAAATATGTGATAAAAGCAGATAAAAGAATGAAAATTGATTCTATGAAGAGGAAAACTAAAATTGAAAACCCGAGAAACAACAATTTACAAGAAATATTGGAAGTTTGGATTGGATCCGTTTAGAACGATGAGAACTGGAGAAATAGACAACTTGCTTTATTTCTCATGGAAGTGGATAAGATGTAGATGCACAAATGAAAGGGATGCAACGAGTACGAACCATAGAAGCCGGTAACTATTGGAATTATTGGTTTAATTAAAGTTTGATTTTGATAAAAGGTGTGATAAAACGCAATGTACACTTGAATAGATGATTTTGATAAACGATAAATGCGAGATTTAATTTTAAATATTGAAACTTTTTGAAATATTTTGAAGCGATTTGATTTAAATAGTTTTAGATTTTGTTAATATGATAAAAATTTAAATGATTTGAATTAATGAACTAAAAGTTGAATATAATTTTGCAAATGATAAAGATTCAAAATTGATTGAACGGGATAATATGTTAAATTTTCGAATTGAATGAAAAATGAAATTTGTTATAATTAAAAATTAATAGTTGGAATATTGTAGAGCAAATAATAGTTTATTGCTGATTTAAAACGAATCGAATTTAGCCTGTTAATGATAAATTTTGAAACTCATTTTATGCTTTTGTAAATAATTTGTTTTAAGCAAAAAGTGAATATGTTTTTTATGAACTTTTGAGAATTTCAATTTCTTTTATAAATTTTGTTAATTATGATGACAATTTCGTTCATAATAATTCAACCAATAGGATGTTAGAATCTCATCAATTTGAACCAATCATAATCTACTTCCTTTGACAATACAGACCACGGTGGTGTATTGTCGCGGCAATACGACCACCGTGGTCTGTATTGTCAAGTAACGATGGAAACTACGTAAACGCATACTATAAATTATTTGTTGTCAGAAAAAATTGAAATTTTATTTACGAAATTGTCAAACGAATTCCACACGATACTATAAAATTGTCGGTTAATTTTTAAACCATGGAATCTTCGTGTTTGTCGCACTTAAAATCACCATTCGTGCTAAAGCACTCATGGTGATTTTAAGGGCGACAAACACTCAGTTCCAGTTTCAAAAATTATTGCCGACAATTTGATAGTCTCTTGTGGTATTATATATGAAAATAATTATATAGAAAAACCACGAATTTGCCGATTTTTCACAGATAAATCTTGAAAGATTTACATGCTCAAATCTTGAAGGGGTAACTGTAGAAATAATTTATAAAATCATAAAAACACCTCATGCATATAGTTTTTGTTTGATGTGTCGAGGTAATATTGAGTTCTTTCCTTATGACACTATTTTGTGCGTATATTCGCAGCCCCCCCCCCCCCCAAATACAAACAGACCTCCGCCTCCGTCATGGTCCGTCATGGTCATGTCTAACCTGTAGAATTATTTAGTCTTAATTTAGTTGTAGGGTTGATCGTTTTTTTTGTAGGCATTTGATTATTGGTTGTAGGTGTGTTATCAATTATTTAATTTCTGTTAGCCTTGTTATTATTTATTCCGTTGACATTCCATTGTAGTATAAAGTTTATTTCCATTTTATTCTCCGTTTTTTCTATGTGTTTAACAATTTATGTTTTTAATGCTGCTATATTATTGAGATAAGTCAAAATCTTCGTAGTTTGATTCAAACGAAGAGACTTTTTTGTTTTTTATTAATAGCTTTAATTGGAGTGGAAAGTGAAAAATTGGTTTTATAATATTGTTTGAATTCCCTATAGCCAAACGGGTAATTATTAGGCTCTGATCCTATTAGCCTTTCAATTGGTTCTGGTAGGATTTCTATTGGAGTTGATGAGTTTTTATATTTTTCTGGGCTTAGTTCTTTGAAATTCGTGCCAAAATCCATTTATGTTGATTTGGTAATTTTCATGTTTTTTATTGTTGTTTCTGCTACAGAATTTTTGTTTGCACTTTCTGTTATGATGAATTGATGATGTTTATTTCGGGAGTTGTGTCTGACGATGATTTCGGTGGTAGACGAGTTCTATTTGATATGGAGAGTATTTCTGAAAATTCCTTTGGACAGTTCACCACAGTATGTCCAGAAGCTCCATATTTGAAGAATTTTTGAATTGAAACTTGCAAAAGTTGAATTGGCTTGAGGTGGAAATTTCAGTGTTATATAAACTGCTAAAATGTACTCTTTAATTTTAAATCCTGCGATTAAATTTAATATAATTCCTTGATCTTTCTTTAGGTGCAGAAATTGAAGTGGTTGTTGTAATATGATTAAATATAATTTTGTTGGGGTATTAAAGTTGATAGGTCAGTTTTTGATTGATTAGATAGCATTATTACTACCCCTTTGGCTGGGGGTAGTAAGATTAGTTGAGGTGGTCATTTTCCATTATCCGATAGGGTTTATGCTTGATGTACTTACGTAATTAAATATATATATTAATATTAAGTATTTCTTACTTTTCTTTAACAACCGGTGTTGAACACTTATTTTATTTCGTTAGTTTATTTCGCCCTAATTATATTTATAATTCTATATTACCAAATTTGTTTTAAAAACTATGAAAATCCACCAAAACAAAATTTTAAGTCTATTTGAAGATTATTATGATGTAATGGAATGTTAAAATAATAGTAAAACGAATAAATTTATCTAACAAGTTTAAAGTCTATACGAGCAGCTTGTAGCGTTATAAACGTACATTCACTTTTTGATTATAATATTATAATACCTTTTATTTCCAAATACCCCGTACATACCGCGAGCAATGTGAATTAACTCGATTAGGATAAGGGAGTGATAATTTTAGCGCGACGATAGAGAGATTGCTTTTGAAAATTTTTGTAAATGGTGGACGATTGATAATTCTGAGGAGAATAAAATTAATTTTTGACAACTTCTGATAGTATAAAGCTAGTGGAAGATACATTATACTATCCACTTTTTTGTACTCTATCGAATAAAGCAAGATTTTTGGCCGAAGAAACCTTTTGACTAATTTTGGAAAATTATCTGATTGGAGAGGCTACCATTCGTGTTGGGTACACCTGTACAATTATATTTGGACTGTTACAACCAGTCAACCTCATACAGGTGGTATACAGTATTATTTTCTTTTGATCAACGCCGGGTGGCATAACCAAGTTATTTCCGATCCAGTCAGGGGACATCGCCGAAGCCCTTTGTTTTATATCTGATAATTACCATCGTAAAATATTACATTGTTGTTTTGATTCACTCAGGGCGACAGTATCCTGCTACTAGTTTTTTTTGTTCAATATTTGCTTTTGGTTGGGTGGACTTGTATAAGACATTTACTTATTGTGTGCTTACATTTGTAGATCCTGTTTTGTTTATCACGCATACCGACACCTGGAAAAAGGAGATTTTCTAACGGAGCTCCGAAAGACATTTCCTGGATCCAAGGATACTTCTTGTCGATTTTATTAAGTAAGGTAACAGGGTAAGTGACACAATTTGGTGACTGTTTATGCTCGTGCATCCAATTTATTTTGTTACACAAAGGCATTGCCATAACCATTTTCTTGGTAACTTGGTTACCTATAACTAGTAGTTGTGAGTATTGTCGCTTTGGTGATACAATACCAAAAGCACGCACGGCCTTCAGTTTGTGTGGCTTTCTTTGTTTTATTTTATACGGAGGCCTTCAGCCCAGTATTTGTTTGGGACCTTCTGGTCCAGTTGACACTGTCAACTAATTGTTTTGTTTTGTGTTGGAGGTGGCCAAACATCTTTTATCTTTTCTGTGGCCCTTAATAAATCACCTGTAAAATTATCGTGTATTTTTTATGAGGCCTGGCGCCCACAATAGCATTTTCCTTTCCATTTGAAATAAGCACATATCCCGAAAAGAAGCAACAAGGAACGCCTGGGTCAAGTGAAGAACCCATGAAACCCTGCTCCGGTACTGTGGTACGAAAAGTACAAAGCATAGCTGCCGTTATATCATCAGGCAAAAAGAGGCACTCTGTCAAAGTCCAAAAAACTGCGACAAGCTCTTGTTAAACCCTCTATTACTAATGTGAATTAATAAAAAAGAAAATTTTCATATCAAATCTTGTCCGAAATTTAAAATATTGTACGTTAACTTTCAAGAAAATATAAACATCAAGTTGTTCGATATTACTTTGGTGTAGAGGCACCTTAATTCACAATGCTAAAATTCTAAACTTGAATTTTTTGAAGGATTAATTATTACACTTAAATCTCAATAATTCAGTTTTAAAATGGAAACTCTGCACCCAAATACGCATAACGTTATTTTGATTTTCTTTACTACAAAACAGCGTTTTCTAAGAGCTTTAAGTTGAGATATCACAAAGGGTAGTGCCATTTAAGATTATAAAGTTGGTGTGGCAGGGGACGTAGGTGACACATAAAATGTTGATATTTACGTAACCTTATCCCATTTACTCTCTCGAAATTGTCTTTTTCCCATAATATTAATATCTCTTTTGGTTCAGGAATTAATTAGATCGAATAATTTTGATATAACAATCTGCAAATGGACGTAAAATTTGATTTCACGAACCTAATTTTCTGAATAATATATTTTCTACTTTCCGTTCATATGTAATTGGTTTTATATTGTTTTAGTAATTTGTTTAACCGAGTCACCTAACCTAATAATTATATATTATATAATTATATATAGTACATAATATATTTGCATCATAAATAATTTATAACTACTAATAAGTCATTAATCAGTTACATTCATTGGCCGAAATGTAATTAATCATCTTGTTTTGTTTTCCTTAATATTTCTTGTTCTAAATTATAATACTGCATTAAAATGTGTAAATAATAGTTTTCTATTATGTATTATTATTATGTTCTTCAGAGAACAGGCCATTGTTACACAGTACAACTTCAGAATTATACATATCCGTCACAATATTTTTAATACAAAACAACTAAAACAATATAAAAATTCTTGTATATTATATTTAACTTTTTTGTAAAATGTTTGTGCGACAGTTTTTATGAAAAAATTTAATATACAAAATTGCATTTACATTACAAAAATTTAAAATTCATAAAAATAAAATTTTATGGTTGAAATACTTTATTTTTATTAAACTTCAGACTTGTAATTTTTTATTGATTATTCACTTATGAGAGTGTTTCTCATTTTTTGCCACGAAAATATACATTACGTTATTAAATGTATAAATAATAATTAGTGCCTATATGGATGAGTTGCTCCAAAATTTATTCAATTTTGAGACGCTTCCCTTACTTACGTTCAAAATTAATCAATAATCTTTTTTAAAATTCGAATTAGTTTTTTTTAATTAAGTGGTACGATTGCAGCGCTAAAATTTTTAAATATAAGATTCTGCAAGAATTTTCGAGAATACTTGCAATCAAGAGGAAAAATTAAATTATATTTTTTGCAGATTTATTTTATCGAGTTTTAAGTTAAGAAATATAAAATTAAAACTTTTTAAAAGTTAACTTTTGATTAACTGTTTAAGAAAAATAAAACCAAAAGTATATCTCATCTGTAAACATGCAGATTTCTACTTAATGCTTAATTCCGGAGTACCTGGGGGTTTAAATATTATACAGTGCGTCCGTGATGTAAGAGGCTCTCTTAAACGGGAAGCATATAGACGTCCTTTACAGACCTGCACACTCGGACTAAATTAAAGCATTCTATTGGTTGAATTAGAATTTAAGAACATAACTACTATACTTTATGTATATTGTGTACAATGTAAAATTCCTTGTTACTGTTACCTTAAAATCTCATCTTAAGAGCGCGCTGCGGAAAGAGAGAGAGAGGGAAGCAGTAGATATGATGTTGAAAGAAGCCTCTAATCTTTTGTAGAAATTTAAAAAATTTAAAAAAAATTATTTGCGCCATATCTAAGGGGACCCTTGAACCCTTTGTGCATTAAGTTGATTTTATATAGTTTAAAACTCCACTAAGGGCACTTTTTGATTTATAAGTTTTGTACAAGTTTTCTATAATTGATGATGAAATCGCTCCAAAATCAGGTTTTGTGCTTATAATGATCTGCAGAAGGCAATAACGAAGTTTCATTAAGATCGGTTGTCATAAAAATTCAAAATTGTCCTTTTTCATAAATTAAATTAACCTATTTAATTTAAATTTAAAGCGTTCAAAATTGGTTATTACCTTCAATAGTCTTTTCTTATTAATATAAAAAAAGAATTACATTGATAATACGTTTAGTTTTTTAAATTTCTACGAAAGATTAGAGGCTTCTTTCGACATCATTCCCTCTCTCTCTTTCCGCAGCGCGCTCTTAATACAAGAATTTGGTCCATTGAAAATAATGTTTTGATAACAATTCCAAGAAACATTACATTTACAATTTAACTGTTATTACTAAAATATATAAATTAATGTTAAAATTATTCGATAGAAGCTTCACGAACTAAGGAAATGTAATAAAATTTACATTAATTCGTAAATTCATTTCAAGACAGGGCATACAGACAGACAGACAGACAGTCTGAATACAAAACATAGACACCTCGTTGGAAAGCTTATGAATTAATTTGAAATTTATTACGTTTACTTACCTTCTCAATTTTTTATTTCACTATTTATTAAGCGTAATGACTAAATCCGCAAACTAAAAATATAAACGAAATAATTTGGTTTGATTTTGATATTTATTTCGCAATTTATTTATAAAATTTAAAATAAGTGAGTATAGTAATTTCTTATTATTTAATAAAGGAGATAACCGTCAGGAATGACGGTCCATTACTAAAATGGTATTCAGTTTGATTGACGTACGGCAGTGTTCTTTTCTAAGATTTACTAAAATTGTTACTTTAGAAATAGCAGACTATTTTCTTTTTCGGATAAACCTTTTCGTGCTATCGATAATTATCATAAAATTTGTGGATTATTTGAATTTTATTAAATCTGGAGAATTTGCCACTAATTACCAAAATGCTGTTTTTGGTTATTATGTAAACTTTGAAGGATTAAATTTATAAACAGCGGTGAGTGAATGGCCGAGCGGTTAGCATGTCATTTTTCTGTTCAGATTCACAGATTTTGAGCGTTAAAATGTGTTGGCTGATCACTCGATCGCAGCCCTCGATTCCGTTTATATATTTTTATTTCATTTTGTTATCATAACCTTGTTTTTTAGCACGGAAATGGGGGCGTAATTTGGCTTTTATAGCCCTAGGGCCTATAAAGTTGCTAAGCAATGACAACAATATCTAAACAAAAGAGTTAGTCCAGACTCGGTTTTTTTGCGCGATCGATCTGAAATTTTGCATATGCCTTCCTACCGACAATTCACGAGGAGGGTAGCTTGCGAGGGGGGGAGAATTTTTTGCTCAGATTTTCGATATCTAGTGCCGTTTTCGAGTTATTGCTAAATAAAAAAATTAATTCTCGCCCCTCCAAGTTTCTCGCCAAAGTTACGCCTACAGAGCTGATTTTTGGTATACACATAATAGAGCATCCCATCATATTGTTATCTACCATTTTAACCTCCACCCACTACGCCACCCTTACTTTTGCTTAAATGAAAATTGTTAATAAATAAAATAATTATTAAGCGCTTGAACATTTCCTTACCATTTCAAATAAATACAAAATATCAAAACAAAATAGTGGAAATCTTCAATTTTATTAATTAAATTTTAAGGTTACAAGGGTTACAAATTATTTATTAAAATTAAAAACGCAATTGCTTGGATTTGATATGGTAAGAGAACCACCTCCAAAGCTAAAATGTCCTTCATTTTCTTGAGGTATACTTATCGATGCTTGAGACACGTTTATCGAAGCTCCATTGGAGATGCTTTGAGCATTTTGATTTTGTTTTGTAATGAATTTTCTACGTAAGACTCGGCTACCTTATCCGATCGCCATCCACCCAACTGTTTTAACATTCTTGTGTCACCACCACTCTCAGCCAATATAGTTGCAGCACTTCTACGGAAACAATGTCCAGTGAACTTATTTGCATCCGGTAATTTTAAGAATTCCGCAATCATCCTAGGTATTTTTCCTAAAGTGTTCTTCCCCACTGGCTGCAAATTGCATTTTCCACAGCGATAGGATAAAAACAAACTGTTGATTTTGGAATTTTTAGGACGCAAAGAAATATATTTGTTGTACAAAGCAAGGTAATCTACGGGACCATCGTTCGGAACAATCGTAAATTGTCTAGGCGTGTAAGTTTTAGTTTGACGGATCTTCACCAGCAAGACAGTTCCCTCAAGCGTTACATCCTGAACACGTAAATCATGAAGCTCCTCTCGTCGACAAGCTCCATACATACCGAAAACTGTAACAACCTACAAACAGCGATGTACATTATGAAAAACTAAACAATTAGATAGAACTGTCATACCTTAAACAGCAAATACGTAATATCTGGTGCATTTAACATGAATTGCTGAATATGATCTCGTTGCAGGACCAATGATTTTTTAGCTTCATCACCCACAGAGTTATTTTTCATGAACTCCGTAAGTAAAAGAAACTTCGATATATCAACACTTTCCTTAACTTTCACCATCTTCTTAATCTTTGAATAGATACACCAAAGAGATGAAGGTTTATAAAGCTTTGACTAAGGAAAACGAAAATTGTTAATAAATACAATTATTAAGCGGTTGAACATTTTCTTACCATTTCAAATAAATACACCATAACGAGTTTTTCATCGCAACTGTTGACATTTTTTGCATACCGCCACTCACAAAACTTCTCATACTCCTTCTCGTACAAATCCTTTGATTTTATGGGAATTAATCTACTCTGAGCGACCTCAAATTTGTCCAAAATTTCTTTGGAATAATCTTGTTCGGTTTTATCCATTTTCAAATAAAAAGTTAATTTGTTTACAATAAAACAATCGAGCATTATAGCAACATCAACAATTTACATAGGAACCATGGCACACCAAAAATTCATAGCACAAACGAAATGACATGATATTTTTTCCCAAAATACTTCATTCTTCAATTTTGATTATTCAAGTACCAAAATGAAATAAAACGTTGTATGCACCACGGGCACAATCAGATTATAGCCCTCGGGCAATTTAAAGCCCTCCGCTAACGCGTCGGGCTTAAAATTACCCTCGGTGCTATAATCAATTGATTGTGCCCTTGATACATAAATAACTATTATTCTGATCGATAATCTAAAAACAAATTTAATATATCTGAATGAATGTAATGAAGACTGATAAAAATATGTATTTTTAATCTAGATATTATTAAGGCATTTGTTTATTTATTTTTTCTTGTGAGCGTTATACTGAATTTTCTTACATTTTTTCAGAAATAAAATAATTTTATTTTTGATCCAATACCTCAAAACAGTGGCCCATACTCCGATGATGATGAACCAATGCTAATATCTGAGGTTCTACAATGGTAATCTTCTAATTCTTCTGCAGTCATTCCTATGCTGGTAAACTCGATCCTTAAACCACTGTTTGGTTTGTCCCATATACGGCACATTGCAATCACCGCATAGAATTCTATATGCCAACTGTGATTTTACAACTCTGTTTGTTAATAAATTTCCATGAACTTTTAGACACTATGTAACCAAGTTGGAAGAAGAATTCAACAATCTTTCCATTCTTTCAGTTTGTTAACCCCCTAATGTATGAAAATCTCAAATATTTTCAATCCTCACCGGTTTAATCTTTCTCCACAATTGCATTAACTAGAGTGTCTACTATTTTCTGCAGATCATATAAGGCACCTAGGGTATCCACTTATTTTCTGTAACTATTCCATTCTTCTTCTGTTATCATTTGGAAACGAATGATGACTAATATCAGTCACTTATTTAATTAATGCAATGACCAAGGCTTGTTTTGTGTTAATGTGTTGGTAAGATTTGCAACCAAGCAATCTTCTTGAGGAAGTTTGGTTTGGAACAGTATCAATTTGGTTCAAATTGGTGTTATTTATATCGATATAACTAAATCTTGTACATAAGTTAAGTGGCAAGCATTCGATCGACCGACTCGACTGCTGGATCAGATTAATTTTTCATCAATATAAAATGAAACAAATTGTGATATCGCAAGTAACTTTAAAATAATAGTACATCTTATATATAAAAATGCTTGTATGTGTGTGTGTGGGTATGTATGTTCCGCATAGACGCCTAAACCCCGTAACTGTGGGCGTTGAAACTTTCACGAGATCTGGCGACATTCAAGAGTAAGTTTTTCGTCGTCTTTGAATTTAGTAATTCGTCACCATAAGACGGTCATCAGCAGTTAAACACTTCAGGTCACAGTCGTTGTCATAGTTACGATGCGATTTTGACGCTAAAAGATTAATTCAATGACATTGACATATTATAGTCAGTAGCGGCTCGAAAAATAGGGGGCACAACTTTGACTAACCTTAAAAATGACATTGACATATTATAGTCAGTAGCGTTGCACAATAAAGATTCAATGACTTTGACATATTATAGTCAGTAGCGGCTCGACAAATAGGGGGCACAACTTTGACTAACCTTAAAAATGACATTGACATATTATAGTCAGTAGCGTTGCACAATATTTTTAAAATTATCAAAAATCATTTTGCATATACAGGGTAAAACATAAATAGTGCGCGTTTTAGCAAGACGGGCCCCCTTTTCATAACCTAGAGAGTGACCCTGATAGTGTTGAATAGCCCCCATGGGCCCCCCGATAGTGTCAATGTGACGGCATTAACTACATAACCTAAAAATCATTTTGCACATACAGATTTAACTTTACATGAAGATGTAACTTTACGTGAAGATTATGTATGTATGTATGTATGTATGTGTGTCTGTATGTATGTATGTATGACAGATGACAGCTGACAGATGAGATGACAGATGACGGGTGACAGATGACAGCTGACAGATGAGATGACAGATGACGGATGACAGATGAGATGACAGATGACGGATGACAGATGACGGATGACAGCTGACAGATGAGATGACGGATGACAGATGAGATGACAGATGAGATGACAGATGAGATGAGATGACAGATGACGGATGACAGATGAAGGCCGAACAACTTTGGCCTTCACGGATCTATTATTGTCCGCCCTGTGAGGCCGAAGGCCGAACAACTTTGGCCTTCACGGATCTATTATGGTCCGGTCTGTGAGGCCGAAGGCCGAACAACTATGGCCTTCACGGATCTATTATGGTCCGGTCTGTGAGGTCGAAGGCCGAACAACTGTGGCCTTCACGGATCTATTATGGTCCGGTCTGTGAGGCCGAAGGCCGAACAACTATGGCCTTCACGGATCTATTATGGTTTCACCCTGTGAGGCCGAAGGCCGAACAACTATGGCCTTCACCGATCTATTATGGTCTTCCCCCTGTGAGGAAGACTTTATATAGGTCGCAGAACTCGCCGGAATTGTGCAAGAAGACGCAAATCCACCTCTTCGTGGAAGATCCACCTCTTTGCGGAAGATTTAACTTTACCTGAAGATTAATTTGTTTTTAATTGGTTTTCTAAAGAAAAACTCGCCGGAATTGTGCAAGAAGACGCAGACCCACCTCTTCGTGGAAGATCCACCTCTTTGCGGAAGATTTAACTTTACCTGAAGATTAATTGAAAAGTGAAAATTGTGTAAAAACTTTGGACGTATGTAGCGCTCTTATTTACGCCAGAAATGGACGGGCAAACCGTTTTTGGGATTAGTTCCATCAAGACAAAAATTGAATTTAACATTGGAAGCATTTAATTACGACAAAAACTACGATTACATGAATCACGAGGATGTAGCAATAGGTGTTATGAACAAACTTTGCTTGCATTGTCGTGTTTCGAAGTTCGCTAAGGAATCACCAGGAATGTGTTGTTCGAACGGCAAAGTTGTTTTGCCACCGCTGATTGATCCACCTGAGCCGCTTCTAAGTTATCTTACTGGCACCACTGCAATTTCAAAACACTTCCTGCTAAACATTCGCAAGTACAACTCATGCTTTCAAATGACTTCATTCGGAGCAACAAACATTTTCTCCAACGTCGGTTACATGCCCACAGTCATTTTAAAGTTGAAATAATAAAAAAATTGTTCATAATGTGTTGGTTCTGTTTACTATACGTATGTCTAGCGCCGCAGGCGCTAGTTTAAAATAAAATTTATAAAAGTTTCAACGTTTAGTACACTGCAATATATAAATAATAAATATATATGTAGGTAGTATATTTTAGGTCTTATAAAATATTTATCATGAAAATTGCATCAGGTATTAATTTTTAATTTTTTTTGTAATTAAGTAAAATAGTTTCATTTAAAATGTGCAGTATAAATTTTTTAAATTAAGTTTTGATGATCCCAAGCATAACACAAATTTTCAGAATACATTTTTTAATTAGCGAGATTTTAAATTTTAACTAGCTAATTTATTAATTAATTGAATAGCAATAAAAAAGTAAAAATAATTTTGTTTTGTAGTTTTACAAATTTTTATTATGCCAGCTATTTTAACACAAAAAAATATTTCGGTATTTAGTGGTTCCTCCTTGAGCTTTGATGACCGCAGAAACTCGTAAGGGATTGATAAAATTGAATTTTTAATAATTTCTAACGAAACTTCTTCAGACCATGCCTTTTTAAATGTTTATTTCAACTCATTTGTTATTTGAGGTTTCAGTAATCGGATTTTATTCCCAGGGATAGCCCAAAATTTTACTATGGGATTAAAATTGGGACCATTAACTGGCAAAGGTAATCTGTCCGATTTCAAGTCCAAGCACAATTTTGAAAGATAACTGATAAGCAAATATACTATGTAACTTATTGGATAAGAATTATTTACTTAAATACAGCAATGTGTCTTGAACATTTAAAAATAAAACCACCTAAGAAACGAAGATTACAATGGAGGTGATGCAATTCGGATAAATTATTAAAGGTCAGGCGTTTACTTGAAATTAAGATGGTGCAGTTCAGATAGGGGATTTATGCACTAATCGTTTCGTGGTGCAATTCGGGTGCACTGAGCTTGGTGACATGGAGCACAGTCATCTTAACGTACAACAGTGGATTGGTTGCAATCAATTTTGAGTTGAAATTATTGCCCTTGTAGACATTCCCACCGTAGAAAAACGAAGAAATTTGAATTTTATTTTATTCGCTCAATTGTTTGAATTTTCCTATTTTTTTTAAATACAATGTTACCAGCACAATCCTTAAATAAGAACTGATTAGAATGATAAAGATAGTTCAAAGCTCAAGAACTCTAAAAATCGACACAGAAGGCTCAAATTCGTATATGTATGTACTATTTCGTCCTCTTGGCTCCTCTTCGCGTAGATTAAGGTTCTTGAGCTTTAAAACTATCTCTACATAAATAATATTTTAATAAGTACGAGTATAACATATAAAATTTAAAAATTTAATAGAAATATCAGGATTTTAAAGATCATCTATGTTATTTATTGTTATACAATGTTTTTCTATTTAGTCTAAAAACTAATAATTTAATTATCTATATATGATATTATTTTAAATAATATCAAAAAAAAAAGTATTTCATTTCGCTGGGCATCAAAACTCTATCCGTTTTTGTGCACCTAATATAATACTATAAAAGCCTTGCCTCGAGTGAACATTTTTTCGTAAGTTTTATGCTTTGAAATTGTAACTTATATGCCTAATAATAATAAATACTAATCAGTTTGATTTCCAACAGTCGAACCCAATTACTAAAACTATTTTTAGGAAATTATTGTTGTTGAAAGTTTCCCATGTGAGGCCTTTCCTCGCATGTACTTTATAAGATTAAGAACAACCCCTTTTTTATTTATCTTAAGTTTACGAGACAATTGTCCACAAAAGGACCTGCTACTTAAATTATAAAGTAATTTGCGTAAACTAGACTTGATATTATCTACCATTTTAAGTTCTTTTTTATTTTTAAATTTGTCTATCGTTAAATTTTAATAATTTTAAGAGCAAGCAAAATGGAATAATAATTTAATTTATGAGAACATAACATGCCACGGTTATTAGAACGTTAAAGCAAATTACAATAAAACTTGACACATTGATAAACTATTCAATAGAAGTGCAAGTAGTATCTTACATTGGAAGCAGCATGCACAGGTGATTTTAGCATAGAGTGCATTATGAAGACTACAATATATTTACAAAGCGAAAATAAATACCAAACATTATTGCCGCACCGAGAACAATAAATTATGCACCGCCAGCAATTTTTAAATTACTTTTACTTATCGATTTTAGCATTCTTTTTATTTTGGCATCAACACTTGGAAATTTAGTGTATAAAAAAATAGATAAAAGTATCGGCGAAATAAACTGGGTCGCATGTATTCCCACATTAAATGTGAAACGCTACTCACTTGAAAAAATGCATCAAGCACCTCTCGTTAAATATTAAAATGTAAGCAATCGATAAAATTTAAAAAGCATTTTAAACCTCGAACCTATTAAAGGGCATAACTTTATATCTAGAAGAAAAAGTTGTTGGGGAAGCTATATAGGAATTAGCTAATACCCGAACGATGTGAATTTTTTATATTATTTATCAATGCGTGAACCAAAAAAAAGTTCACAACATGTCATGTCAAGTAAAAAAATTTGATGTAATAATGTAGACTTCCATTTTTGTGTATTCATTGTATGCTTACATATTATTTATTATCCATGATCAATGTTCATTCTAGTGTGAAGAAGGGTACTTATGCTACATAAACAAAATCTGATAAGTTTTTGCAACCCGCTATTATTTTTCCCTTAAGTCGGAAATCAAAGTTTGCGCTTTGTCCTTTTTAAACCTACCACAGCGGAAATCGGAAATTTGTAGGAAAGACCCTCTACAACGGCGGCGTAAAAATTGCCACCGCAAATTTATATGGGAAGATGTCCCACGAAAGATGAGATTTATTGTTGATCTACGATAAACAGCATTAGCCTTGCTTATCATATAATTTAGTTTCCGCTTTTCGGTTCGTCTTTGTAAATTTATGTTTACTTAATAAGAATCTCTTCTTTGTTTTCCAATAATTTACAACTTGCAAAACTTTCTGTGACATTAAAACGCTCATCGAATAAATTTAAATTGTTTCAAAATTTCTCATTGAGGTGTTAATGTATGATAGACAAGCATTAAAATTATAAAGATTAACATTATTAGGGTTCTTTTCACAACCAGTAATTCACATTTACCCTTATTTTTGCATGACCGATTACTTTCATCGGGGGTAATCGAGGATGTCCCAGCGTGCACTAACTAAGCCATTTTAAATAATAGTTTTATGCAATGTTGTTGTTGATCGTTCAACAATAACCAGTTTAAACTTCTTTACAATCCGTTCGTTCAAGTGGAAGAATCGTGATTTGTGACATATCCTACAACTTCTGTTATATTATGCAGGGTTGGACTTCAAAGGTTTCACTGAATTTGACGTTTTAAATCGATTTACCGCTTGATTCGAGCAAATATATGTGGATACAAAAGAGCATTATTTTCTTTTGTTGCTTACCTCGCAAACCTTTGCTTCGAGAACGTTAATTAATTCGGATTAAAGAGGTTACACCGAGTTTTTTATTTTAAAACAAGCATACCTACATTTTTTTAAATCAAGTTATGTTCAAATTTTTTTTACAAAGCTTACTTGGGTCGGCCAATATAAGCCCTTACATTTTGATATTTATTGTGGCTTTTATCGCCGCTATACATTCAAAATGGTTTAGGATAAAGGTAACTTTTATCAGGAACCTGACTTTTATTTATTAATAACCGCTATCATTAAATTTAGGACATGTATTTTATAAAAGACTCAATTACAAAGTAAATGAGATAACCTCAAATTTATGCATTTTCCAGCATCTAAACACAAATTTTAATTTAACGAGCAAATAGCACCCGTTATTTTATTTTATTTAAACGATCGATAAACATGTAGCGACTAATTTATAAATTATATAAAATATTTTTCGTGTTTACGAAATTTTAACGTCACTCTGATTTAAATTTAAATGTGAAAAGCAAAATTTAAGAGAAAATTATACAAACAATTTTATAAAGTAAATATTTAACAACCCTTAAGTCTTTATTACGTAATTAGTAAATAAACAAAAACCGACATGACCACACGCCGAACCCAATAAGCATGAATTTAAAAATAAAACTTTTATAACGCATAACGTACAAACTTTAGGGATAATTCAATATAACATCAATTTTATTATGGTAAATATTTGTGCTTAATACAGAAACTGTCAATATGTTGTAGCTTCCTGTATTTATCGACAGATTACACAACGGGAATTACATTATACATTATCCATCGCATTTCTAGTTTGTATTTTACTACTTTTAATATAAATAAATACATTTTTTACAATTTGAATTGTACTGTAAAAATTGCTGCTCTATCTGGTAGCACATATAACCAATGATAATGCGAGTAGCAAAAACTAACCACTATCATTGGCTATTAGTAGTAGTTATTGCTTTTTGTAAATTAACCAACTCTATTTTCTCAAAGCAAGCAAACAATTTACCTGCTTAATAAGTAAAAGCTGCAAAATGGATCATTTTAATTACAATTTATTATTACTAGAACTGAACCTAATTAATTTGAAAGCAATATGTAGTGGTAAACAAAGTAGTATTTTATATGTTAATTTCCTTTAATTTGTTTTTGTTAAATTTACCTGTGTTATGCTAACACTTAAGTGTATTTTGATTAGCAATACAATACACTAAAGCGTATTAATTGGTTGAGTATTTGTGTCACGCGTTTTATATTGTGTACAGAAAATTATGTAAACCTCACTAATTTAGTTTGTAATTTTACGTGTTCGTACATTAATTTTAAAAATACTGAGTTATCTATGCGCCAAGTCGCATATAGGTCATTCCATATCAAATCAACCAACATATTTTGAATTTGACCTTATTGGAATTTGCTCAAACTTGGTGTAATTCTAAGTTATATCAAATAAACATATATCTACGTAATTGTTTTCCTCTAAAATGTGCTGTTTTTTATGCCTTATTTGTGACTGCAGTATCCTGGCATATTGTATGTAATAATATATTCTACACGCTTTCATATATATAAATATGGTTAGATTTGCGTTACCACGATCATTCGTTTTTATGTTACTCCTAAACCCCAAGCTTCCCCACTCTGAAGTTTGGTCTTCTAGTAGCCAAAACCATGATAGAGTAATATATTTTTGAGAATTTTAAATTTTTTTGGGCAGGAGGCACTCTAAGTCAAAACTTGGTCAGTGCCCCCATATTTTGACCTTAATTGTTTACGCAGTGAGACTTCAAAATCGTGTCTGTAGTACCAGTATACAGAGTACATCAGTAAGATCGACTTGCTGCCGAATTTATGAGAGATAAAGAAAGATATGAATTTTTAAAATTACACCAAGCCGGGAATATTTTGTCTCAATTTTATTTATAGATAAATAAAAGCCACTTCTTATAGTTTCAATATTTAATTGTTGACGGTTTCAAGAGAGAAGCCCAATCAACCAAGAGCAAGATCAACTTGCTGCCAAATTTATGAGATGTATAGAAAGGTATGACTTTTTAAAGTAACCCTAAAACCGGGAATATTTTATTCCTAAATTGAATACTGTAAATTAAATAAAAAATGTACAGTGTTCTAATTTTATAGATAAACGAAAGCCACTTCTCACAGCTTAACTATTTAATTTTTGACTGGCTTCAAGAGAGAAGGGCAAAATGGTGAGAGTAGGGTACTACATGAAAATAGTGATGAATGGGAGAGAAATCATATAGAAAGTTGAAACTAAAAATAAACTAAACATTCCGATAACGAAATATTGAATGTGGAAAATGTCCTTTTTTTCAAGAGCGAACAGTAAACAAGTAGAGAACAAAATTAAACATAGAATACTGAACAGAACGAATATGCATCCTTTATCATATTAATAAATTTCATGTTCCTGCAGAATAAAATGTTAAGGGTATATTTTATAAGACTTGGAAGAACTATACAGAAGAGCACCTATATAAATATGATATAAAAATATTATTTGGAGACGCAAACGCGAAAATAAAAAATAAAGAAGCACTGGTGATAAACCAACAAAAGACAAAATATATGGGACCAGAGAACAATTCGGAGGGAAAAGAGGTAGAAAACTTTCTGAAGATGGTATTCAAAAAAGGAGAATACCACGTATTCGAACAAGTATCAACCTGATCAAAAAAACATTAAAATTTGGGAACGAAAAGTCCTTAGAAAATTTTTCGGCGGAGTTAACAAGGAAATAGGGTGGAGAAAAAGGACAACCCGACATAGAGGCGGTGGTGAGAACAAACAGGGTGAGATGGATGGGACGAAGGAGAGAACGGTGCACCCGAATTGCACCACGAAAAGATTAGTTCACAAATCTCCTACCCGAATTGCACCACCGTAATTTCAGGTAAACACCTCACCAAGGGTCGGTCGTCCGAATTGCACCACCTCTATTGTAATATTTTAGGTAAGGTGGTTTTATTGTTAAAAGTTAAAGCACAATGCTGGAGTTTAACCTGATGCCTCCTACATGTAACATCGATTATTTTTTGTTTTAACGCGATTTTTTGGGGGTTAAACGTAATAGATAACTGCCGCATACCGCGACTATACTTTTTAATGCTATTTCGAGGGTCTCTCACATCCCGGTTGCATTTATCCCGGTTTTCTTGATCGGTGGCGCTTCTCGTATATTTAGCCTAGTAACCAGAGTCAAAACCGCTCTGGAGGGGTGCAACCCGGAGCGGAGCGGAGGGGCGCCCCGGAAGAGTAGGTTTTGACGATGGATTACCCTCCTTATCGAATGCACACCCCAAAATTCGAAGGCAAAAAAAATTTAATTTTTTCACTGTTTTGGGTTATTATTTTATTAATACCTGCTCCGACCCTGTATAATATAATATGAATTAATATATTAAACTCGAAATTTAAATTGCAAAGAATTTAGATATTTGTGTATTTATTTCTTTATATTATCTGTTTGCTTGTGATGATACCTGCTCGGTTTGCTCGTGGTGCAATTCGGTAAAGCGATTACGGAACGACATTTGACCGTGGTGCAGTTCGGTCAAGGGATTACATTTACCTGGGTACAAGAAATGACCCCTGATAAGCCGTGGTGCAGTTCGGGTAGCACCGGAGAGAATACCGAAAATGATACTTAAGAAACAACCGATACCAATACAAAGAGTGGGAAGACCAAAGTCTAGATTTGAGGAGATTACGAGCGAGTGAGTGGGAGAAGAAGACGAGAAACAGAAAGGAATGGAAAAAGATCATCAACACAACCCTGGATATATAAAACCCGTAGCGCTTATTTATTATATTATTGAAATAGCATTAAATTTCTCAAAAACCGAAAACTGTAGTTAAAAATAATTGTTGATTGTACATAAATTATAATTTAAAATTTGCTTAAAGAGCTTTCGAAGAAGTTCACACTGTTTATTCACCGTGTATAATAAACTGTCGAGCCCCCAGGATTATTATTATAGAATTGTAATTCCAAAATTTGAAGGCAGAAAATAATTTCTAAACTTCTGTTACCTCTAGCGGGTAAACCGTTCTTCGTAAAAAAATATATAACGAATCGTTTTTATATAAAATTTTACCATCTACAAATTTATTAATACTATTTCTGCGTTAAAATCGTCACGAAATGAGTTATTCGATAAGAAGAGGAAAAAGTGGGTTTTGAGACAAATTTTTCAATTTAGTTCACCTCGCCGGAGCTATGAAACGTAATATATTGTTTTTTACATCAAAATAAAGTTATATATTTGAAAAATGTTCGGTAGAATTGTAACCACTTGAAGTTCAAATGCTACGAGAGAGCTTTAATAAAAAAAAATGTAATGAATATTTCAATTAAAAATAACGCAATTTTGAACCGAACTTCATTAAATTTAATATCTGCAATAATAAAAATAAATTAAATAAGTGCGAATTAAAATGACTAATGCATGCAATATTCGCTAGTACCTAATGCCATCCATAAAATGTTTTTAGAAATGATACTGAATATTTATACAGTTTAAATTTACTTATGAATATTCAAAAGACTTTAACTTATTCCGTGTTTACCTGAAGCTGAACATACTTCAACCTAAGTTAATTACAAAAGAACGTTAAGATTTATATAAAGTTGCACTTTACATAAATATAAATTCTTGTTGAAACAAAAAGAGAACTTATAATCTTGAATAATTAACCTTAATAAATCTCGACCAGCGATTAATTTTAAGCCAAATCTTAGTACGATAATTCAAAATTCAAAATATTTAACCAGTGTTTTAACACTTTTATATCCCAATTCATAAGCTACCAAATTTAATAAAGAAATAAGTGAAAGTTCGCACCGATTCGCTAATACCTTGGAAGTACTCTGTACACATGCAAAAGCTACTTCTTTAAAAAAAAAGAATCTCTATGTTGTAACGTTCGACGCTTTCGATCAGAAATTATTTCACATTCGAATGAACTTGCAGCAGTATTTAGAGTTTTACATTTTTGTTCTATTTTACGCTTATTTCGCTATTGCTAGCCTGCATCTAAAATTTTACAGATTGCAGCAGCGTTCCAATTTTAATTTAATTCAACAGGGATTGTCAATTTAACTACAATTATTGCTTATCTGAGATTTTCAATTTTAGATTGCATGGCTGTTTTTTAATCTGCGGCAAACTACCCAAGAAAATCGCGTACTTTATTAAATTATGGGAATCGGGATAAAATTTTGATTTATTAGTTCATTAGAGTATCGCAAATGTAAATTAATTAATAATTTCAAATAATAGCAATTTTATGTTCAATAAAATATTACGATAATATTTCTCATCATGAAATGAAAATTAAATCTTTTCCTGCAGGACCATTTAAACTTTTATAGGTTAGTACAATTATTAATTTATCTACTCTTTGTTGCTGTTTCACAACTTTTAATTTATTTTTCCACAACACTTTCATTTTGAAATTTGTATTGATTGGTTTCATAAATTTTTAATTTGCATTCCTGCTTTCACTTGGGCATATTATACCATGATAAAAAAGTTCATTTAAATTTATTAAACCAAGGCAAATTATTAAATTTTTGTTGTGTTAGGCGCATTGCAGAAAATGTACTTTATGAGGATTACTACGATAATCACGTGTAAACAAGACAAAACTTGTAACATTATTAACAAAGAATTTTTAAACTGTACATTTCGTACATTACAAAACTTTCCCAACTACAATAAAAGTTGGTCAATATTTTATTATACAATACATTTACTTTTATTTGATTATATGGTCATAATAAGCGACTTTCTATCGATTTTCAATACGATATTTTATTAATGAAGAAATAACTTTGTTTTTCTTTAAACAATAAATTTCGGAATTAAATCTTTTTCGACTTTTATGTTTAAAAGTTGAAAAAAAAATGATGCAGAAATATTCGAAAATTTTAAAACTTCATGTTTAGTTAAAATCCATCCTTTAAAAATGTTGCAAAACCAAAAGAAAACAAAATGGATAGTTACCTTGGAAAAATACAAATATTGAAATCCGATTGATACAAAGAAATAAAACCCTTCGAAAAAATAAAACAATCAATTCTTAACCGAAAGCTTTCAAAATGTCAAACAAAACTAGAAAAAACTTTCGTTAAGCTACATAAATTTTATGTTGATGAGAAGCTACGCGGGCAACTTCGAGATTATCAGCAACCCTTGACAATAAAAGTGCTAATGTGTCCACCATAATACAAATTACGATTTCAAAATTACTTAACTATTGCAGTAATTTGTATACTAAAATAAAGTTATGAATATTTCCTTCCTGTTTTATATTTTACCAGGAATTATAATAAAAGGACATGCAAGGAATATTATATTATCATAAGCTATCATTACAATGGAGCACTTTTATAAAAAAATAATACTTAGTTGGTGTAATCGATGTGAAACAATATAACATTTTTGTAATTGTAATAAAATAAATTACATTTGACAATATAGTTGCGTACCTACATAACATAATTTCGTATATTAAATCCCTATCAAACTAATACCTTAATTTATGGTAGTCAAATTAGGTCGTGGGGGTTGGAATATTCCACTAATTTTATAACGAATGCAGCTAACTAAAATCCGCAGATCCGGTGATCCTTTATTGTAAGAAAAAGTCCTACTTTACCTGTTGTATAAGAAATCAACAGTTGATAAAACCTAAAAACCAAAAACGCAATTTTTAAGCTTTTCGTTAAAATATCTGGGGAAACAAAGACGTTGATAGTAATCAGAAGTAATGTTGTAGAGAATAAAATTATACACGAAGTTGGTTATAACAATTAAACTCCAAATTTCAGCGCATTAGGCTTTACGAACTATCGAAATGAAATTTTTTCAAGTGAAATTACGTGTGCTGACTTATTATTGATTATATTTAATTTCAACATTAATTTTACAATTTTTAGTCGTCTTAAATTAATTCCTCGGTGTTTATTTGCTTCGTATTGTTTGTTCTTTGAAAGTGTAGTTGTAAATAATTAATACATCCAATTTTTATCTTTTTTAAAGATTCGATATTTACATTTGACCATCGCCAGGTTGGGTATCTGTGGCATTCATTTTTAATCAGGCTCGGACCGGAAGAGGGACAAATTTGGCAAATAGGGAAAAGCAAAATTAAGTTAAAGAAAATTGTGAGAAAATGCTAAACAAAATTCTTCTAGTTCCTATAATTTCTGAGAAACAGCAAACCTCTTTTTTCTAAATAACGTCTTTTTCAGATTTAATGTAGATTTGTTTACCTATCCATCTGAAGCAAAAGTAACCCGTAGATTAAGATCTCTGCATAGAATAAATAACTTTCTAACCCTAATAGATCATTAGCTGTGAGCTTTCAATTGATATTCATTTTTACTATACTTTTTTAAAGATTTTTTCAATTTTTCATCATTTCCACGACAGAAAAGATTAAAGTAACCAAATATGTATGAAAATCATGTAAATTGCATAAAATTACGTCTTCACGTCAAAATTATCAAGATTTTAATTTTATTACTTTTTCTTTTCGTGTGGCGACCATATTTGTTTCATGAGGTGCAGTATTTTTTGCAATTTAAAAAATTTGTATTAAAACTAATATATTTTATCTTCTTCTTCTTTAAATATACGATTTTTAACTTTTGAAGTTTAATTTATTATCTTCTTTTCAAGGTTTAGGCATTGCTGCCTGTTCCGACTTCATAGGTATCTCCAACACTTTTTCGAGTAGGCAATATCTCTCTTTCCTTTTTGGTTGTAGGGCAGCATTTTCTTTGGAATCCTTTGATTCTACATTCTATTAATGTGCGATTTCCAATTCTCTCTATATTCTGAAATTTTTTCTTTATTATGAGAGAAAACCTCCAGTTCGGCGCGGAAGTCTCCAATTCTTATTTGATCTAGTCTTGTACAGCCTTTATTCTTCTTGGGAATTTCATCTCCACTGTCTGAAGTTTTGACTCATCTCTCTTGGAGGGGACCCATATTTCGTAACCATATGTTTTACAGCTAACGCCATTGTTTTATAAAACTTCATACTTGTTTCCTTCCGACTCAAATTTTTTAGATTTCTTTGTACCGTTCCGAATGTATGCTGAAATTTACTTATTTTGCAGGATATGTCGTTGTCTCTTGTGGAACTTACGGCGCACCCTGTTTGTTCCACGAGTTGGTTTTCTACAACAATTTTGTTCTTGATTGTCTCTTTTCCCTTAAGAGAACTATAGACAGTAAAATAATTAAGATATCTATTTGCATTTTTTAAAAGTGACAAAAATACAGTTTCAATTATTCAAAATTTCATACATATAATTAAATTATTACACTAATCTTTCAGAAGTTGTGATGCTTTTTTCTCGGAACTTAATGTTCTCTTTATCCTGGATGCAAAATCCAAGGTTCGAATCTATTAAAAAAAACAACATATCCAAAAAATGCGTAATTTCGGTCTAAACGTACATAGATTTTAGTTCATGAAAATTTCAGTTTTTGAATAAAAAATTAAAACAGCTAATTTTTTTCACATTTGGTCCGAAACCAGAGGTATTTCGAACAGAACAAAATTAAAGAAATTTTCAGGTTTCAATTTGCTCTTTATTCTTTACGAAAAATCGCAAGTTCCGATCGATTTGAAAAATAAATACAGTAAGTTCAAAACATGCGCAACTTTGGTCTAAACCTCAATTTAATAAGAAAAGGATCTCGGGGTGAGAGGGCGTACAAAAGAAAAACAGCGGTTTCACATCGACATGTTTCGATTACGGATCGTAATCGAAACATGTCGATGTGAAACCGCTGTTTTTCTTTTGTACGCCCTCTCACCCCGAGATCCTTTTCTTATTCAACCATTAGGGCAAGAACCTTTTCCAACTCAATTTAAGTTCATGAAAATTTCAGTTTTTGATTAAAAAATTAAAACAGCTCATTGTTTTCATATTTGGTCCGAAACCAGAGGTATTTCGAACAGCACAAAATTAAATAAAGTTTTAGGTTTTAATTTTCTCTTTATTCTTTACGAAAAAACGAAGGTTCAGATCGTTTTGAAAAAAATACAGCATATTCAAAACATGCGTAATTTCGGTCTAAACGTAGATTGAAATACATGACAATTTCAGTTTTTCAATAAAAAATTAAAACAGCTCGTTTTTTTCAGAAAAAGATAAACAACTCGAGTTTCCTTGCAAAAATTAACAGTTTTTCAGCACCATTTTTGGTCCTATTTCTTTTGTTTCAGATTGGGTCCGAAACCAGAGGTATTATGAACAAAAAAAATTTAATGAAAGTTTTAATATCTTATTTTTAAAATTAATTTTATTATTAGATCACTGCAAAACTAATTAAATTAGCCAACAAATTTAGCCAATTTTGCTTGTTTAAAAAATAATTTTCTTAATTGTATGCAAAAAATTAATATTAAAAAAAAGTCCTACATTTGCTTTCATTTCTTGGCAATTAATTCATAAAAAAAAATTCTTAAGTTACGAGCGATTTGACTGCCTCGTTTTTTCTTTTGATATTTTCTGATCACATTTGATACACATCTGGTTTAGTGCAAAAACCGTTTTCTGGAGGTCATCTGTAGTTTCTTTCATTATTGCAAGGTCACCCGCGAATAGGGCAATTTATGAATGTAGATATCCCGATTTATTATTATTCCTAAATTAATTTGGTCTTTCCATTCTAATTCCAAATATATTAAAATAGAGTAGATGAGAGAGCAAACCCTTGTTTGCTCATTCGTTGTGTTTTTATGTATTTATATTTCTGATGACCGAGATTAGGTGTTCAGGATATCCTCTTCTTTGCAGTATTTCAATGAGCTTTCGTCGGTTGATGTTATCAAAGGCTTTTGTGAGGTCTACAAATGCAATATGTGTTTCGATATTGAACTCTCCTCGTGTTTTTATAAGCTGATTTATTATGAAAACACTGTCACTACATGATCGAACTTTTCTAAAACCGCTTTGTTCTTCAGATATAATTTTGGTATATATCTTGTATACGCTACTCGGAAGGTTTAAGCCTTTTTATTTTTTTGTTTTATACGGTTTTCTAATTCTTAGATGGTGATGGAAACCACTTTATAACTGGCATTGCCTTTATCTAGTCAATTGGAAGGGGTTTTCACTCTGGTCCTGCCATAGAGGTCGCCATACTGTTGTACCAATTCCTCTTCCTGAATTAAGTGTGTATATGTGCTGTATCCTTTTCTGTTTTATTAAGATGTTTCATCATTTTGTATACTATCTGTTGTCTATACCATGAATATCCGGTTCTATACTACTTAGAAATTTCACCCTTAATAATTAAGAGGATAATAATTAACCCTCCTTGTTAATATCGTTCATTGTAGCTCTGTGTTTTCCAGATGTTCTAGTAGTCTTTTTTAGTACTCTGGTAGTAAATGTACTTTAACATTTTAATTAGGAATTTATTTAGAAAAAGCCGAGCTACCAGATTGATTATTAGATATTTTTACGTACATAAATGCAATTCTAACGAGTCACCTTTTTAGAGCAAGAGTCCTATTAGGGCAAAGGCAAGAGTCTACAATTCGATTAATTTTTACAAAGAGGATAGAAACCAATTGTGTGCATACACCAAAAACAAACCTTGAAATTGACCCTCCCTTTTTTTAAATTTCTAGACAACGGCACTTGTCAACGTTAAATTTGGGGGACCAAATAAAAATCATGGCAGTATGTACCAAACATTTTTAGTCAGAAAATGTCAAAAATTATCAGCCCAAACTAAAAGCTGTTGGATACATAAATATCAGCAATATAAATTTATATCATTTTATAATAAAATAGTTGGTGTATGCATAGGTAATAATGCAATTTATTGTTACTATTATGTAAAATTAATTAAATATTATCGAGTGGGTAACGCATAGAGTAAAACCACAACATTTTACATGGTGAAAATTCAAATTTCAGAGCGTGCATAGTTGAAACAAGTTTTTTATTTAGATAATTTTATAATCTACAAAATTAATTATTATCATCGTCGTAATATCTGATTTAGTTATTTAAGTAGATATTTTTAAGACAGAACGAAACATAATTGTTTTACTTATACCTTCTTCCATTTTAGGTACCAGAATTTTGGTCACGAAATATTATCTGATTTTTGTTCTAAAATACAACAAAAAGGTGTAGATTTGAAGATTTAAAAACACGAAATCAATTATTGCTGTTTTAAATTTTAAAATGTAGATATACGTACAAAATGTATTCTTCAACGTCTTGCCAAGATCAATCGTATGATTGGAAGTAATTTTAGAATGAAGCTCTTATCTTACTTGAATTGACCATTCGAATTTTCTTGAAGTGTTCATATGTTTTAAGAGCAATTGACTATTTATTTTGTGAAATTGCAGTAAAATGCAGGTTATCTTGCAAACAGTCTTAACATCTTCGACAGGTTTGAGTAGCTCTAACGATCTCTAAGTAAAATAAAGCTTTAAAATTGCAGGTTTGGCTCTTAGTTGTGTCAATTGCTGATTTTTCTATCACATTTATAAATACATTATATAATTTAATAAACCCCTCAGACTCTTTCTCTCATAACTATATCTAATTGTAGTTCCCCCTTTTCACGAAAAATTCCTTTTTTTCAAAGTTATTGTTTGGTATGTTTTTTTCAGCAATCTGGTCTGATCCATTCTTTGAAGGACCTGTCTCCAAGAAATTTTATATCCCATTATTCTATCGTCGATACTATAGATATTTAAGCTCAGCTCTCATGTCGGTATTTCTTTTCTATCCATCCTTTGGTATCTTGCCACTGTGCTAAGGAATTAAATTCCAACGCTCTGTATTCGTGTTTCATTTTCTTTTGTTTTATTATCGATACTGTTTTATAAAACTCGACGCTCTTCTTTGACTGCGTTAAAGTTATTGTGATATTTATATAGTGTATGTATATCAAATATGGACTTCAAACAACCTAATATATAAAAAGATTTTACTTGTTCCGGTTAAATAAGACTAAATATTTTCATGTTACGTTGCTATTATAATCGTATCTATTGTATTCTTACATAATTTGTCTTATTTGTTAAAAATAGAAGAACATATTTTAACAAAAGAATTTAAATAAATGATCAAATATTTTAAATTCCACTGTAGGTTTAATATACAAGACCCTTAAAGACATATTTATTTACCCTGTATTACAGGGCCGGACTAAAATATATCTTTGAAAAAGTGAACAAGTAAAGAAGGATTCACGAGTACACAATCAATAAATTTGTTAAGAATAATTATTACCACTTAAATACTCGAAAATTGCTTTTTAAGTAGCTTTCCATTATTGTAAGCAATCCTCACGATTTTCTATTATAGCGTGATCATTACTATTATAATATTTGGCTATGATTAATATTAATCATAATGATTTTTATTATTATTTGAATAATATTAACAATAAAATTTAATAATTCAAGAAATAAGGTTTTTCGATGGCACAATAATAATTTTATTAATAAAGTTGGTCATAAAAGTTAAATCGAAATAGGCGATTTAATTATAAATTAAGTAAAAAGTTTCTAAGTACAAACCGTCAAAGAACGTAAATTATTAAATCAATTAGATTTTTTTGTTAGATTTTTCGAAAAAGCAATTAAGCCATTAACTTCATGTTGTTCAATAAGTTACACGATTGAACAATTTTAACGTCTTTAAAGTACGTTTAAAACAAAAAAAAATTAATACCGCATCCAAAGTTAGAAATTGTGGGTCACAAAGATCGTTTTATTGCAATTCACTTCAGCTGTGTCACAAAGGATTCGGTTCTTTGTGTCATACAAGTCCTGGTAATTGTACTGGACTGAGATGAACGTTATGTGTGCTGTCGGTCCCCTTACAATGTAGCAGACAAAATAAAAGAAGCATCAAAAATCTTGCTTACTTTGAACTTTTACAAAAACTGATTATTGCTAGTTTCGTATTATTAAAGCCAAAACTTAATATCAAAGTACAAAATGGAAAATATTCCGGTATATTTAAATTAAATTTTTAATTAACCTACCTGCAAAGCTTTTGCTTTTCATAAATTTTCTTGTTAAAATAAAATATTCTCCTAATTTATCTCCCTTTAATTAAAAAATACATTTACGTCTTCATTGCTTCAAATTTGCATATATTTTTATATTAACCTGTGATGCATGTATAATTAAAGAAAATTAAATGCTTTTAGGTAAAATCATCTCAACGTAGGAGAAATATCTATAAAAACTCTGCCTCTTTGATGTTATCAAATAAAATCATTTCTTTTGTTTAATCAATTTTAATTTGATTTAGTATTTTTTTGCAACTTTTGATACAAAAATTTGATCATCACGTTTTTCGTTATACCTACTCTTGCAAGAAATCTTACTCTCTATTTGTAAACAGAGATGTAACCTCAAGGCATTATACATTTAGCTTGTTACCTACTGACTGTACAGCATACCCTGTTTTTTCTGCTTTATAAACTAAGCAGTTCGTAGCCTCGAGGATTTTGTTGCCATCGTCACGTGATAAGTCAAATTTAAAAAATGCCTTATTTCGGGCATAAACTGATATTGAAATAATTCAACAACTACCATGTAGAAACTAAAGCCATTATTTTATACTTTAAATCTTAGGCTAAAAGTCGAGCAACAGATTTTTCTAAAAGCTCCAGTTCCTGACTAGTTCATTCAACATTAATCAAACTTAAACGTTTATCTAGAAATAAAACACCCTGAAAACTTAAACGTTTTATATTAATGCTTTATACAAAAGTCGAGCTTTTATTCACAATCCTATAAATATATTAAGTCTTCAGTTTCTTACTTTCATCACGCACGCTTTTATTTTACACTTCCACAAGAGTCGTATGCTAAAGTATTGTCTTCGTTCCAGCTTTTGACGTACATTTATTATGCTCGAACATAGAATGCCTGTATTTTCAAAATATGTCTGTGTGGGTGTATGGGTTAAAAATATGTTGTAGTGTGGATTCTATAATTAAAATTGCGAAACATAATATTGATATATTATAAGATATGTAAAGACAGATAAGTCTTTGCTCGAATTATAACTACATTGCACATGAATAGTAAACTTTTCGACTCATTGATTAAATTTCAAGATGTTTGCAATTTCAGTTAACTTTGCAGATGAATAGTCCTCGATGCATTCACTTAGTTCTCGATATTCATTAGAAAATCGCAATCTGATTTCTAACTCAAAATGTAATGACCGATTGCATGCAAAGCACTTAAATTTATTACCATAAATGATGCAATATTACTTCTGCGTAAGTTCTAACCATTGCAATTTAACCCTTAACACCTCACAACGACATTATTAAAATTGTTGTGATGATCGTATGCTCATACACAAAATGGCCGTTTTGCGTTGGAATTGTTATTAAAACAGTATATTATGTAGTTTGCATGACAATAATCAATCTTGCCTTCAAGATGGTTATCTCGTTATCTCAATATGCAGTCCCAGCAGGAGAAATGCAAGACGTTCTTCACTTCTATGATAAATGCTATGCATTTTGTAAATTATAATCGTGTTAACTACCTTCTCTAATGCTTGAATTGTTCATCTTCCTTTTTTAAAAATCATATTCTAACTTTTATCAGGCCTTGGAGTCTTATTATTTGCCATCTTCTTACGTTCTTTATTAGGTTCAGAACTTCTTCCGCGTGATTTTGAAACCTAGGTCTAATTTTATCGTCTGCAGGTTTTTCACTATTTATTCTTTGATCTATAAAAATCTTCTCATTTTTTTACCTTCTTCTTTCAATCGATGAATTGGGATCCTCCACCGTACGAAAATGCAATCGTACGCATATTTTCATATAACACTTTCATAATTATTTAGTCTCTGGCTATTTTCATGCTTTTGGCACATCCTCAGAGCTATACGTCAAATTGCATAAGATTTAACAATAAAACCAGCATAATATATTGTTCTATCCGATAAAACTCTATAGAAATCTACGCCACTGGTACTTTCACGCAACAATGGAAGCAGAAAGTTAATTTATACGTTTAAATAGGAAAACTTACACTAGATTTCTGAATAGAAAAGATTTAAATTGTGATTTTCCTGTTCTATTTTGCAATTAAAATTGCAAGAACTAAATTTCCAATTCGATAGCTTCGAAAGAAAAATATTTTTACAGTTCTACAATTATCAGTAATGATTTAAAAATGTTTGACTTCCTTTTAATTTGGCTTGATTGTAAATATAATTTTGCACTTGAGAACAAATAATTGTTTGATTTTTATGAAACTTATTTCTTTCATCTTTAATTTTACCGACAGTATTTGTTTTATTAGGGAAATGAATTAATTAATACAGACCTTCTCGAACGTTTACATTAATAAATAAGTAGCTATAAGACAATTATTTCCAAATATATATAATGAAACACCTCGTTTTACACTTAATAACACCCTTAAAATTTCTTCATTATACGTTACAAAATAATTACACTTTAAAAAAATTACAGTAATAACATACATTTTCCTGAACCAAAATTTCTACTAATGCAGTTCGGAAATAATTTTCATTATTTAATCTGCAGTGGCGTTTTTAATGAAAATTAAAAGTTATAAGTAATAATTAGTCAAACTTGAAGCTGTGAGCTTTAATTAACCTACAAATAATTTCGTTGCTTTGGCTTTAATTGTTTTGGTAAATAAGATACCCTATTCTCTTACATGTAATTTAAACAAAATATTGCTATACACAAACTTGTCAAACATCTTCAAAATTTAATTTGACCCATGGGCAGTTTATTTACAAACCTAAACAACTACAGTTCTCATCAACTATTAATCAAATTAAAACTACTAGGCTTAAGTTTACTCAACATTATAAATTATATTAGAAGTCAAATAAGGTTTAGATGGATAATTTTAATTACGGTCTTACTTTTTGCTCGGTTGGTTTAGTTAGTTGTGGTATTGTTTTCCACCTTAATTTCATTTAAACTTTGCATTTTATAACTTATAAGAAAATAAAATTATTATTTTATACTATTAATAACAAACCCGAGCACCCTTTTTTGTTTGTGCGTCAACCATGGACTAAACGGAAGAATTAATTTGTATTAGATTTGATTTACCAATCAATTCTAAATTTAAAAATAACAGAAACTCGGAAAAGCTTTTTTGTGTGAAAATTCGCTGGCCTATGTAATTTAAAAATAAATTGTAAATCGTGTTAATCTTAGAAACCGCTAAAGCGATTTTAGGTAGATTTATTACACATACTTTTTCTACACTAAAGCTAAAGTAATAAATTTTATTTATACAATAAAATCTACAACATTTTTTTACAATTTTGTCAACCTTTAATTAAAAAAATAATTAGTTTTCCTTGAATCAATGCTTCTTTCGAGATAAATTGTGTTTTGAGAGATAATACAGAATAAATTAGAAAGATACTGAATATCCGCGCAATGATCCAATCATAATTATTTTCTAATCAATATTTTTGGAATTTTATTGTCTACGATAAAACATTTTTTGAAATCACATAAATCTGATAAGAGGTGCAACTGACTACAAAGAATTCTGAGTTCGTCATTAAACCAAGAAACCATTTTTATAGCAGTAGAGGGCGTTTGCTATCTCTCTTTAAAACATTTAGAAACACTTCATGCAATGGCATCATTAAACATACAAAACTTTGCATTGGTACTTGCACCATCGTTTCCATCAGCAAACCAAAATGGTCCGATAAACCATAGTTTGCTAATTTTACGCTAAGATCTCTAAGATTGGAGAAAACGTTGTCAAGACAAGAATTATTTTGAATTAAACCAAAAGAAGTGAAGAGATTTGTTACCTTCAAAAATTTACCATCACGTGTATTAAAATGGACTTTGATATCGCCAATAACAAAAATGCTTTGTTATTATTGACACGGTGTTTTATTTCAAATTGGGCTTTTCAGCTACCCTCAACCCTCCAACACCATCTCGAGCCTATAGCAGAAGATGACGGTCAGTTATTCCTGCGTTTTTTTAAACAAATATTTCGGGATTCGGTTCACAGATACTTCTTCCATGACTGCCTTCTGTTGGGGAAGTGGAGGAAAGAATTACGCGATACTTCCTGTCCGAATCTGATGTCGAAAACTTAGGGACTCTTTTTGCGGTGCCTAATAACTAACTAAAGGATTTAAGTAAAGAAGAACGTATTTTCTAGTTATTTCCACAAAAATGATTGAACTACATGATTTTATCGTTAAAATGAAGAAAAAACAGTTAACAACAGTAAACAGTAACAAGTTCATAGTGTCATTGTAACACATTTAATTATTAGGCTGTACTGTTTTTGAATCAATTGGAAAAACGATTAAGAAACTGTACAATTTCTGCGTATCTTTCTTTGAACAACTTGAACAGTTAAACGATAAATTTTATCGCAAATTGTTGTAATCAAAAGCTTTGTAAAATTTTATGTTCTGAAATATGGTTTTTATAAAGTTTGATTGTCAGGCGTAAATTTAAGAAAACGTTTAAAAATACTGAAAATCCAATATCTCCACTATAATCTAATTTTCTAATAACAATCTCAATTAAACTTCATCAGACATATTTTCAAATAAATGTGTCAAATTAAATCATCTAAAATATAATATTTCCTGTACGTTTCCATTAAGGGATACGATTATCGCGTAGACTGAACACGTCATCCAATTTTCCGCTATGTTATTTTTCAAAAACAAAAATAATTAACTTAATAATAATAATTTTTTATTGGTTCCTATCTGAACTAGAACTAACTCGACCTTTTACCTCAATGCACCGATAAAAGTTTTTTATGCAATAGTGTGAAATGGGCATTTTCACACGTGTTGCATACAAAATTTTATCTGCTATCGTATTTTTTCGAAATACAAAATACTTTCCTAGTCCGAATATAGACAAGGAAAACCAAAAGGCTGAATTATGCATAATAATATAATATACCTACTACATTTTGCAACATAAATCTGCACATGACATAAAAAATAAATTTATGTTTTAAATGAGCATAAAAATTAAGTTAAAATAGAACAAAAGATTAATTCAATTTTAAACAAATTACCTACAATTTTAACTTTTAAAAGTACATCCATAATTCTACTAACTAATCATTATAAAGTAGATAATAAAAGTTTGTGTTGCAATTGCAAGTAGTAATTTAAGGTGACATTAAATATTCTTCATTTTCTTTCTCGTTAACAACTTTTATTGAAATGAAAATGTAACAATGAAATTATAGTAAGTTATTTTCCAGCATTATTAAAAATTACTTTATTTAATGTTATTTAATTTTTTTGGAGAATACCAACATTTTGATTTAATTCAGAGATATTTTCATCAAACTTTCCAAGGAAGTCAACGTATCGCTTACATAAAGGCCTATTTAATGAATCTTGTTACCCACAAAATTATGCCTAGAAACGGAAATGTAAGATAACCTAGTGGTAAATTTAGTTTATTTAACAAAACTTCCAATATTGATTTCAGACTGAACCAAAGTAAATTATATCTACAGAAGCTGTATGTAATTTAGCACGAAAATTCACATTTCACAAAAAATACCTTACAGGGTTAACAATATTATGTAATATTTAAATAAGGGTTTTTCGAAAAATTGCTTCTACCGAAATTAATTTCAAAATGCCTAACGTTGCATTCAAAAATTTGTTGAATATTTTATAATAAAAAATTATACGTCAATTACATGATACATTTCAAGCTTCAGGCTGGTATAATATAACATCAGGAAAATATATTAGAACAGAAAATATTTTCAATTATCTTGATCCATTATAATAGGATTTTTTACCTTCATTTATTCTAAATTTTACCTTCAGTGGATATTATATAAATTAATTTTATTTATGAACTGGATAGGTATTTTGATTTTTTTTTACATGATAATAAAATTATAATTTGGTAAATTCATTCCAGAAGTTCGAGAAGCTTGAACGAAATCGTTTAAAGTTTTTAAGGATCATCAAGAAATTCGATAACCCATCATGTACTAAGTAATTATTTTAACTAATTTGTTAAATAATTTTGTCTTTGCGAGATCCCGGTTACGAAAGGTTTTAAAACAGTAAAAATGTCATTATAATAATTTATTAAAAATTTTAATGGCTCTATGAATAAAAAAAATTAAGAAAGTTGACAAAAACTTATACGCCTGTTCTCCCAATACGAAAATGGAAGCTGGGCAAGAAGTAGTCGGAAAAAAGCAGATACTTTCGCAGAAGATCTACCTAGCGTGTTAAAGGTTCTTAGGTTGGTAACTAAAAATTAAACCAATGAGAGATCCAATACGAACAAACAGATTAGCGTTGTTTTATGGAGCCATTGAAACTGTCTTAAAATCGCCTCTGTAACGCCCCAGAAAATCTGGAGAGACAAAATTGGACCAATCAGACGATGCCTGAAGCCAAAATTCAGGACGACCGTCTTAAACGCTGGATTACTCTTTTAGTTAGATATAGAGGGTAAAAGACAAAATAACTTTTGGCTCGATATTTTCGGGGTAATACAGGGGGCGCTGAAGAGCTAAGCAAAGTAGGTTGTAGAGTGAGCACCACGTAGCTTAACTTTATCACCCTTCTAACGTATAACCAAAACTCACCGACGAAGCTACGAAACTGTGGTTCCCAATTGCGATACCCCAAAAACAATGAAAAACAGTTACTATAAATAACCAGACAACAGAAACTCGAATGTTGTGTAATCAATTAATAAATTAATCATTTAAATAATTATTTCAAAAGTAATAAATTATTATTTGTTGTGTAAATAAACAAATAAATGTTCTCCTTTTAACATTAAAACAACTTAAAAACCAAAATAATTACGATACGAAAATGCATATCTTGTTTTGGCGAATATTAATAGCGAATTCCTCTACGCATGTGTAGACGAAAAAAACATGCTGCAGCCTTGATCCTTCTAACGAAGCTTCCGTAACTTCCCCAAAATTGTCGCCAATTGCCAACCGGTAAATAAATTGGGAAGATCAGGAAAAGAAACAGCAAAACGAATATCTCCCACCTCGGTGGTTGGCAAATTACCAATAATCCCAATAATCTCGAATACACACACTTGCGATGTTTTACACTACAAGCGGGACTCTTTCGACTGTCGTAGCATAATTCAGCTTAGCGCCGTCACACTCCCACTTAAAAAAATTGTAAACAAACAAAATTGTAGCGGAAAAATTAAAACCGTTACACCACTGATTTGTGATCGCCTAGATTGTGCGGCCTGAAAACCGCACTGAGGGAGCGGATTGTCAACTCAATTTGAGATTAAGTTTTAAATGACTTCGATTTAAATTTTTGCCGCTACAGAGGTTCTATCGCAAGGGTACTGAGCGCAATCCTGGGTCGACACAAACACCTAATAACCACGTCGGCTTTCCCGCAGTCATGAAAGAAAACCTTGACAGAAAGGGTGACGGCATACTGGGCCAATGGTAAACTGGGCTAAATTTAGAAAATGATAAACCGAGCCAAAGGCATTTTTAACTAAAATTATGAAAGTGGTAAACTGAGCCAACGGCAAATTTTAGGTAATAAAGGAAAGGGTGCAGGATGCAGCTGTGTGAATTTTTTTTGGTACCTATCATTATTTCTAAAAAAATATCACACCAATTTTCCGGCGTCCTCGGTATTTTCCTTTGTAAATAAGCAATTTTTCTTTTATACCAATAATACAAATGAAAACCCTTTATACAGCAAATTTTTAAGTCAAAATAAAAAAAAACTAAATAAAAATAAATTTTTTTTTAATTACCAACAAAAAAAAGAATTCCTTAAAATTTAGCTTAGCTGAAAATATGCCATTGTCCCACCAGTTGACCATTTTCAAAATTTTAGTGAAATTTGCCTTTGGCCCAGTTTATCTTACCCCGACAGAAAGCCCTCCTATCCAAAACCAGAAACAATAGCTATCCAAAAATAATTATAAAAATAATCAATTTTAGTAAATAAATAAAAATATATTTCCTTTCTTTTTAAATTTTGTACCCTCCCATTGCAAAAAGTCACGAATCGCTATTGTAAATGAAGTTCTAAAATATCGATGGCTGTTGTAACCGGGGGGTCTGGGGGCGTATGGAATACCCCCCAGTGTTTGGTGATCAGAATGGCCATGGAAATGGTCAACGGAATCCAACTATGGGGTACTGCAAGCAATTCCAAGATTCAGATCCTACAGAGATTTAAGTCAAAAGTTTTAAGGATTATCACTAACACTCCTTGGTACATACCAAACGACGTGATCTACAAAGATTTAGAAGTTAACACTATTAAAAGCCCCATAGTGAAATTCAGCGAAAAATATTAATTAAGACAAAGTGTACACCCTAATAGTTTAATAGTGCATCTCTTTAAAAATAACACTGGAAGACTAAAACAATTTTAAACCGCTGGATTTAATCTAAAGATTTAACTAGTCTTAACAAAATGTACTATGTACTGCGGTGTTGCGAAGGGCGCTCGATTAGGTAATAAACACTTTTTGTTTTAACAGCAAAAAGGTTAAGATACCACTTTGGAATGTACTTGAGTCGACAAATACCTCTATCTTTTTAAAGCTGTTTGATCTCAAATCTGTCAAACTAAAGTAAGTCTCCTCGAAAATCAATTCATTGCAAAAACTGTAAAGATACAAAGTTATGTGTATTCATGAAAAAGTTCAGTTAGTTGGAAAACAAATTAAGTACTAACTTCAAAATTGTTAAGTTAGGTAACGTGATATTAAAATGTGTGATAAATGAAAGGGAAGGTAACTGGAAAAGGACAAATGTGGTGCTGTCAAGTTTTGAAAGTTGGTAAGGCGCGCCTGCTCATGAATTTTGGAAAGGGGAGATGTGTGGATGATTAGGGGACTCACGGTGTGTCCGTCGAATCGTGAGGACGTATTTTGGAATTGATTCGCTTGACGTCCGTTGAGAAGTAAGGACGATTTTTGGTTTTTGGAAATTAAATTTGGTTAAAAGGATTTGATTTGTTACGAGTAAGAAGTATAATTGTGGTCATTGAATATTAGTACGAGATTAAGACAACAACGGATATTAATTTAATAAAATTTTTGGTACCGCTGTGAAATATTTGTTGGTTAAAATTTGGAGTATGGTTAGAAGTTAGTAACTGGGGAAGATTAATAATTACCTGAGAAAACGGAAAGAAGATTAATTTTTTTGAAAACAAAATATCTATGGTCGTTGATTCCTTCAATAATTTGAGCTGTGAATGGATAAATTGGATGCGAGATTCCGTCAACATCAGCGAATTCTACAAACAACAGTACTGGTTCTTTTCTTCGACGGTGGACAGTAAAGCCGGTAAGAAAATAAATTGTGCGCGCACCGTTTTTGATTTGTTTGACAATATTTTTTTAAATTAAATTAGTGCGAATAAATCGGGGGGTAGTTAGAATATTAAAACTTTATAGTAACTGTACACTTAATTTGTTTAACTTTGTAGATAACTTTGTTTCTTCATAAATTTAATTTGTGTTAATAAATGAATCGATTGTTTTTTCTTAAAGAGGAGATTTATTTGAGTTTTTACTTAAAGTTTGATACAGCAAAAGAGGTACGAGTCGATTCAGATACTCATAGGAATAAGTTTTAAATTTGAATAGGTTGCAAATTAGCGAATCGATGAGGTGTTTTGTTACACCTGTGTGAAGTTGGCGGCCAAATCCTAGCGGCCAATTTACCGGAAACACCCGAACGAATTACCAACAAATTTTTATAAGTTTAACGTGCCCTATCAGGATAGAACTGTTCAAATACATTCAAAACCCTAATATCCGCCTACCCTGAAAAGAAGGTAGAATTCCATTTACTTTAAAGTGACATTATCGCGGTTTTTCTGCTGCACTTCCAAACGGGACAGCACTTGCATCCGATTTTTGTAGAAACGAGTGCCGGTGTAGGGTTAGGATTTTCAACACTCATCAACAACGATAACATCTACCTACCCTGAAAATTTGGTGGGGGTCTACATAGTTTTAGTGGTCATTTTCGCGATTTTACGTTTTTCTGACAAGCGCGAAGGCACTTGCATCCGATTTTTATAGAAACGAGTGCCGGTGTAGGGTTAGGATTTTCAACACACATCAACAACGATAACATCTACCTACCCTGAAAATTTGGTGGGGGTCTACATAGTTTTAGTGGTCATTTTCTCGATTTTACGTTTTCTGACAAGCGCGAAGGCACTTGCATCCGATTTTTATAGAAACGAGTGCCGGTGTAGGGTTAGAATTTTCAACACACATCAACAACGATAACATCTACCTACCCTGAAAATTTGGTGGGGGTCTACATAGTTTTAGTGGTCATTTTCTCGATTTTACGTTTTTCTGACAAGCGCGAAGGCACTTGCATCCGATTTTTATAGAAACGAGTGCCGGTGTAGGGTTAGGATTTTCAACACACATCAACAACGATAACATCTACCTACCCTGAAAATTTGGTGGGGGTCTACATAGTTTTAGTGGTCATTTTCTCGATTTTACGTTTTTCTGACAAGCGCGAAGGCACTTGCATCCGATTTTTATAGAAACGAGTGCAAGTGTAGGGTTAGGATTTTCAACACACATCAACAACGATAACATCTACCTACCCTGAAAATTTGGTGGGGTCTACATCGTTTTAGTGGTCATTTTCGCGATATTACGTTTTTCTGCAGATTTTGGCCGCTGGCATTTGCATCTGATTTTTGTAGAAACGAGTGCCGGTGTAGGGTTAGGATTTTCAACACACATCAACAACGATAACATCTACCTACCCTGAAAATTTGGTGGGGGTCTACATAGTTTTAGTGGTCATTTTCTCGATTTTACGTTTTTCTGACAAGCGCGAAGGCACTTGCATCCGATTTTTATAGAAACGAGTGCCGGTGTAGGGTTAGGATTTTCAACACACACAACAACGATAACATCTACCTACCCTGAAAATTTGGTGGGGGTCTACATAGTTTTAGTGGTCATTTTCTCGATTTTACGTTTTTCTGACAAGCGCGAAGGCACTTGCATCCGATTTTTATAGAAACGAGTGCCGGTGTAGGGTTAGGATTTTCAACACACATCAACAACGATAACATCTACCTACCCTGAAAATTTGGTGGGGGTCTACATAGTTTTAGTGGTCATTTTCTCGATTTTACGTTTTCTGACAAGCGCGAAGGCACTTGCATCCGATTTTTATAGAAACGAGTGCCGGTGTAGGGTTAGGATTTTCAACACACATCAACAACGATAACATCTACCTACCCTGAAAATTTGGTGGGGGTCTACATAGTTTTAGTGGTCATTTTCTCGATTTTACGTTTTTCTGACAAGCGCGAAGGCACTTGCATCCGATTTTTATAGAAACGAGTGCCGGTGTAGGGTTAGGATTGTCAACACACATCAACAACGATAACATCTACCTACCCTGAAAATTTGGTGGGGTCTACATCGTTTTAGTGGTCATTTTCGCGATATTACGTTTTTCTGCAGATTTTGGCCGCTGGCATTTGCATCCGATTTTTGTAGAAACGAGTGCCGGTGTAGGGTTAGGATTTTCAACACACATCAACAACGATAACATCTACCTACCCTGAAAATTTGGTGGGGGTCTACATAGTTTTAGTGGTCATTTTCTCGATTTTACGTTTTTCTGACAAGCGCGAAGGCACTTGCATCCGATTTTTATAGAAACGAGTGCCGGTGTAAGGTTAGGATTTTCAACACACATCAACAACGATAACATCTACCTACCCTGAAAATTTGGTGGGGGTCTACATAGTTTTAGTGGTCATTTTCTCGATTTTACGTTTTTCTGACAAGCGCGAAGGCACTTGCATCCGATTTTTATAGAAACGAGTGCCGGTGTAGGGTTAGGATTTTCAACACACATCAACAACGATAACATCTACCTACCCTGAAAATTTGGTGGGGGTCTACATAGTTTTAGTGGTCATTTTCTCGATTTTACGTTTTTCTGACAAGCGCGAAGGCACTTGCATCCGATTTTTATAGAAACGAGTGCCGGTGTAGGGTTAGGATTGTCAACACACATCAACAACGATAACATCTACCTACCCTGAAAATTTGGTGGGGTCTACATCGTTTTAGTGGTCATTTTCGCGATATTACGTTTTTCTGCAGATTTTGGCCGCTGGCATTTGCATCCGATTTTTGTAGAAACGAGTGCCGGTGTAGGGTTAGGATTTTCAACACACATCAACAACGATAACATCTACCTACCCTGAAAATTTGGTGGGGGTCTACATAGTTTTAGTGGTCATTTTCTCGATTTTACGTTTTTCTGACAAGCGCGAAGGCACTTGCATCCGATTTTTATAGAAACGAGTGCCGGTGTAAGGTTAGGATTTTCAACACACATCAACAACGATAACATCTACCTACCCTGAAAATTTGGTGGGGTCTACATAGTTTTAGTGGTCATTTTCTCGATTTTACGTTTTTCTGACAAGCGCGAAGGCACTTGCATCCGATTTTTATAGAAACGAGTGCCGGTGTAGGGTTAGGATTTTCAACACACATCAACAACGATAACATCTACCTACCCTGAAAATTTGGTGGGGGTCTACATAGTTTTAGTGGTCATTTTCTCGATTTTACGTTTTTCTGACAAGCGCGAAGGCACTTGCATCCGATTTTTATAGAAACGAGTGCCGGTGTAGGGTTAGGATTGTCAACATACATCAACAACGATAACATCTACCTACCCTGAAAATTTGGTGGGGGTCTACATAGTTTTAGTGGTCATTTTCTCGATTTTACGTTTTTCTGACAAGCGCGAAGGCACTTGCATCCGATTTTTATAGAAACGAGTGCCGGTGTAAGGTTAGGATTTTCAACACACATCAACAACGATTACATCTACCTACCCTGAAAATTTGGTGGGGGTCTACATAGTTTTAGTGGTCATTTTCTCGATTTTACGTTTTTCTGACAAGCGCGAAGGCACTTGCATCCGATTTTTATAGAAACGAGTGCCGGTGTAGGGTTAGGATTGTCAACACACATCAACAACGATAACATCTACCTACCCTGAAAATTTGGTGGGGTCTACATCGTTTTAGTGGTCATTTTCGCGATATTACGTTTTTCTGCAGATTTTGGCCGCTGGCATTTGCATCCGATTTTTGTAGAAACGAGTGCCGGCGTAGGGTTAGGATTTTCAACACACATCAACAACGATAACATCTACCTACCCTGAAAATTTGGTGGGGGTCTACATAGTTTTAGTGGTCATTTTCTCGATTTTACGTTTTTCTGACAAGCGCGAAGGCACTTGCATCCGATTTTTATAGAAACGAGTGCCGGTGTAGGGTTAGGATTTTCAACACACATCAACAACGATTACATCTACCTACCCTGAAAATTTGGTGGGGGTCTACATAGTTTTAGTGGTCATTTTCTCGATTTTACGTTTTTCTGACAAGCGCGAAGGCACTTGCATCCGATTTTTATAGAAACGAGTGCCGGTGTAGGGTTAGGATTGTCAACATACATCAACAACGATAACATCTACCTACCCTGAAAATTTGGTGGGGGTCTACATAGTTTTAGTGGTCATTTTCTCGATTTTACGTTTTTCTGACAAGCGCGAAGGCACTTGCATCCGATTTTTATAGAAACGAGTGCCGGTGTAAGGTTAGGATTTTCAACACACATCAACAACGATAACATCTACCTACCCTGAAAATTTGGTGGGGGTCTACATAGTTTTAGTGGTCATTTTCTCGATTTTACGTTTTTCTGACAAGCGCGAAGGCACTTGCATCCGATTTTTATAGAAACGAGTGCCGGTGTAGGGTTAGGATTGTCAACACACATCAACAACGATAACATCTACCTACCCTGAAAATTTGGTGGGGTCTACATCGTTTTAGTGGTCATTTTCGCGATATTACGTTTTTCTGCAGATTTTGGCCGCTGGCATTTGCATCCGATTTTTGTAGAAACGAGTGCCGGTGTAGGGTTAGGATTTTCAACACACATCAACAACGATAACATCTACCTACCCTGAAAATTTGGTGGGGGTCTACATAGTTTTAGTGGTCATTTTCTCGATTTTACGTTTTTCTGACAAGCGCGAAGGCACTTGCATCCGATTTTTATAGAAACGAGTGCCGGTGTAGGGTTAGGATTTTCAACACACATCAACAACGATAACATCTACCTACCCTGAAAATTTGGTGGGGGTCTACATAGTTTTAGTGGTCATTTTCTCGATTTTACGTTTTTCTGACAAGCGCGAAGGCACTTGCATCCGATTTTTATAGAAACGAGTGCCGGTGTAGGGTTAGGATTTTCAACACACATCAACAACGATAACATCTACCTACCCTGAAAATTTGGTGGGGGTCTACATAGTTTTAGTGGTCATTTTCTCGATTTTACGTTTTCTGACAAGCGCGAAGGCACTTGCATCCGATTTTTATAGAAACGAGTGCCGGTGTAGGGTTAGGATTTTCAACACACATCAACAACGATAACATCTACCTACCCTGAAAATTTGGTGGGGGTCTACATAGTTTTAGTGGTCATTTTCTCGATTTTACGTTTTTCTGACAAGCGCGAAGGCACTTGCATCCGATTTTTATAGAAACGAGTGCCGGTGTAAGGTTAGGATTTTCAACACACATCAACAACGATAACATCTACCTACCCTGAAAATTTGGTGGGGGTCTACATAGTTTTAGTGGTCATTTTCTCGATTTTACGTTTTTCTGACAAGCGCGAAGGCACTTGCATCCGATTTTTATAGAAACGAGTGCCGGTGTAGGGTTAGGATTGTCAACACACATCAACAACGATAACATCTACCTACCCTGAAAATTTGGTGGGGTCTACATCGTTTTAGTGGTCATTTTCGCGATATTACGTTTTTCTGCAGATTTTGGCCGCTGGCATTTGCATCCGATTTTTGTAGAAACGAGTGCCGGTGTAGGGTTAGGATTTTCAACACACATCAACAACGATAACATCTACCTACCCTGAAAATTTGGTGGGGGTCTACATAGTTTTAGTGGTCATTTTCTCGATTTTACGGTTTTCTGACAAGCGCGAAGGCACTTGCATCCGATTTTTATAGAAACGAGTGCCGGTGTAAGGTTAGGATTTTCAACACACATCAACAACGATAACATCTACCTACCCTGAAAATTTGGTGGGGGTCTACATAGTTTTAGTGGTCATTTTCTCGATTTTACGTTTTTCTGACAAGCGCGAAGGCACTTGCATCCGATTTTTATAGAAACGAGTGCCGGTGTAGGGTTAGGATTGTCAACACACATCAACAACGATAACATCTACCTACCCTGAAAATTTGGTGGGGTCTACATCGTTTTAGTGGTCATTTTCGCGATATTACGTTTTTCTGCAGATTTTGGCCGCTGGCATTTGCATCCGATTTTTGTAGAAACGAGTGCCGGTGTAGGGTTAGGATTTTCAACACACATCAACAACGATAACATCTACCTACCCTGAAAATTTGGTGGGGGTCTACATAGTTTTAGTGGTCATTTTCTCGATTTTACGTTTTTCTGACAAGCGCGAAGGCACTTGCATCCGATTTTTATAGAAACGAGTGCCGGTGTAAGGTTAGGATTTTCAACACACATCAACAACGATAACATCTACCTACCCTGAAAATTTGGTGGGGGTCTACATAGTTTTAGTGGTCATTTTCTCGATTTTACGTTTTTCTGACAAGCGCGAAGGCACTTGCATCCGATTTTTATAGAAACGAGTGCCGGTGTAGGGTTAGGATTGTCAACACACATCAACAACGATAACATCTACCTACCCTGAAAATTTGGTGGGGTCTACATCGTTTTAGTGGTCATTTTCGCGATATTACGTTTTTCTGCAGATTTTGGCCGCTGGCATTTGCATCCGATTTTTGTAGAAACGAGTGCCGGTGTAGGGTTAGGATTTTCAACACACATCAACAACGATAACATCTACCTACCCTGAAAATTTGGTGGGGGTCTACATAGTTTTAGTGGTCATTTTCGCGGGTTTTCCGCTTCTCTGAGAGTGCATTAGATTTTTGGGTGGTTTCGGTATTGTCAGAAAAAGGGTACAAGTAAATTGCGTCCCGACCGTAATCAAAGATAATCCTCTCTACCGAAATGGTCACCGTCGAGCACCAGTAAATTCCACAGCTAACCGTAGTTAGGGATTGCATACTTAGTATTAGTAGGTGCACAATAGATACAGGGGATACCACCATAAAAAAAACGCACTTACTACTCGACCTCAAGGTGGTGTGGAACAGAGTAAAGCCCTGATTACCAGCCCTCAGGCAAAAATAATCCCAGGCGGCTCAGGTACTACCTACCTAACTCAGGTAGTAAAAACTGTTGGGTTTTTACAAACATTTCGTGTTTCTGTTTATTGATTTGAATTTTGGAATGAACATATAAAAAATTATTTTTATTTTTTTCTTCTAACGGATAAAAATGAAAAGGTATCATTTGAAAGACTTTTTGTTTGGCTTTTAAAGATACCCAACACTGGATATTTTGTTCTTTAATTATTGTTTTTTAAATTAATTTTTAATTCACATAAACTTCAGGGCCGTATCAGCGTTACATGAAACACTAGTCAATGAAAATAAGAATTTTCTGTAAACGTCTTGTATGAATATAAAAATACCTCAAGTCAAATGGAAAAAGGGAAATAAATTTGGAATATCTAAAAGTTCGAAATGTTTTTAACAACAAAGTAATAATAGTAGAATAATTTTATCACTTTTATAGTTGAGAAATCACAGTACCTTAATTAGACCCTCCTATGTCAAGGGGGGGGGGGGAGTTTCGAATATAAGTCAAGTCAAATAACCTACCATTTTAAACATTGAAAAAAATTGCATTAGCAGCCGACTGCTGTTGTATGATTCAGGTGTATGTCTGTAAAAATAGAGGTTTTTTTCATTGGCAAAATTTTGTTGTTGTTGTTCATGATATCAGATATAATAGTTTTTTATATAATATTTTAGAAAATTCCAAATTTTTAATTGGTTTCGATTTTATTTGATCTTTGATTCTGAGTACGGCCCTGTACGGACAATCTGCGATAAATTGCTTTTCTGTTTCGCAAATCATTCTTCATTTTAATATGGGAACAGATTAATTCAAATATCGGGTGTTCTGTTCTATAACTATCGGGGAGATCCTTAATACCACTATTATCCTTTATCGTTTGTAACAATTCCGAATTGACTTGAGAGAGGGCAGAAAGTCGGTACTTCTTTGTGTGAGTCATTTTAGGCTATTGGAATTTCGTTGCAATACCTAACCTAAATAAAAAAAACAAACAAAAACAGTAAAAACTTACTTACCTGATTTAATACCACAAAATTATCTGGAAACGCTAATATAGAATCGATATTATATAGATGTAATCAAATGATACTTAATATATATTAATATATAGATGTAATCACATGACACTTCCAATTTTATAATTAAATAAAATGAAACAAACTATCCTAGACCCCACAAATTTGTAAAACGGCTTTAATAACTACCAAGTACCAACCTCCGCATTATAAATAAAATTAAAAAATATATTATATTCTTCGAAAAATTATACACATACAAAGTATGTGCTCATACAGGGTGTGTCTAAAAAGATCTAAAATTACCGATAACTTTTTTCAACCTAAAATTATTAAATCTTTATGCAGCTTAAAAATCTAAGAGGATTAAAGTTACCCCCCAAACCGATCTGACCGGACGCAATGCAGTCGTACCCTTGCACTCCCACGCCATTTAAAATTTCTACAAATTACCCCCCCCCCCAAAACAAATAAAATTACAACTTTTTCATTTTTATTAAGTGTTTTACCCATCCATCCCTGTGGTGTACGGAAAGTTGGTTCTGCACAGGTGCAATAACTGTTTGAATATTCCATGTATTCAATACTTTAAGATAGTTAGCTACCAACCTAAGATAACAGTTCCTTTAGTATATAAGTCTACACTTCGACATTAATTTATATAAAATAAAATTTGCATATCCTCCATTAGGTAAGTATTATTTTACATAATAAAATAAGTTTTTCAGTATTATTTTCCATGGATACAATCTTCTTGGAATAATTATTTCTATAGAAAATAACCCAAAACTGAACAACTACCTTTAAGGCCCAGTTGTTCAGTTTCGGGTTATCTTTTAACCTGGGTTATTTTCCATAGAAATGATTGTTTCAAGAATTGTTTCCATAGAAAATAATTCAGGTTAAAAGATAACCTAATACTGAACAATTGGGCCTTAGTCAGATTATTATGTGTAATCGTTAAACTGTTTATTATAATTTTTCTTATTTTAGAATTATATCAAATTATAAAAATGTCGAGCGAAAGCGTCCCAGTCCTCCAAGAGAGCCAGTCCGACGGCACCCCGGCCGTTAATCACTCCGAAGAAACATCGATAATTTCCCTGTCCGATGGCACCCCCGCCGTCGCTGACCCCAACCCCGCTGGTCCTAATCGGGGCAATCGACGGAGGCGAAGGCGACCCGGACGCCCCCACGGCGGTGTGGAACGGCGCAATAATGACCCATACGATTTGCGGGAAAAATTGCGCCAGAACAGGGGGCCGTTTCCGAGGGCAACGACGGCCGGGAACGCCGTTAGGCTGGAACGGCCAATATTTCATAATTGTAATGTTTATTTTAATTAATTTTTAATTTTTTTAATTTAATTTTTTAATGTAATAAAAATAAATATACGTAAATAAAAACATTTGTCAGTTTCATAGTCGATATAAAGCTTTTTCCAAAGAGATTTTAAATATTAATCTATCTCAGACCCGTAGCCAGGATTTCATTTCGGGGGAAATCGGAAAAATATTTTTGAGGGCCCCAAAGAAAGTGGGCCCTAAGCTATAGTTTGTGTAGCTTATACGTCAATCCTGCACTGGTCAGGCATGAATAGAGTTTATATTTTATTCTTAACAGCTATTATGTTTACCATTACATGGTTTTTATATTAAATTAATTCCATGGCTTTCAGGTAAAAAAAGGGATAAGCAGGGTTGACCTATAAGCCGACAAGGTAAATAACAATGAATTACGGCAAATAAATTTGGAAAAAAACTTTTTACGTAAATCCTGCACTGGTCAGGCCTGAATAGAGTTTATACTTTATTCTTAACAGCTATTATGTTTACCGTTACATGGTTTTTATATTAAATTAATTCCATGGCTTTCAGGTAAAAAAAGGGATAAGCAGGGTAACCTATAAGCCGACCAGGTAAATAACAATGAATTACGGCAAATAAACTTGGAAAAAAACTTTTTCCCACTTTAAAATACAGCTATTTCATTTTCGAAATTTAAATTTTTTAATTTCCAAAAAAATTTTTATTTCTTTTGAACATTTCGGGGGGGGGGGGCACGTGCCCCCATGTGCCCCCCCTGGCTACGGGCCTGATCAATCTATTGTGCACCTACTAATACTAAGTATGCAATCCCTAACTACGGTTAGCTGTGGAATTTACTGGTGCTCGACGGTGACCATTTCGGTAGAGAGGATTATCTTTGATTACGGTCGGGACGCAATTTACTTGTACCCTTTTTCTGACAATACCGAAACCACCCAAAAATCTAATGCACTCTCAGAGAAGCGGAAAACCCGCGAAAATGACCACTAAAACTATGTAGACCCCCACCAAATTTTCAGGGTAGGTAGATATTATCGTTGTTGATGTGTGTTGAAAATCCTAACCCTACACCGGCACTCGTTTCTACAAAAATCGGATGCAAATGCCAGCGGCCAAAATCTGCAGAAAAACGTAATATCGCGAAAATGACCACTAAAACGATGTAGACCCCACCAAATTTTCAGGGTAGGTAGATGTTATCGTTGTTGATGTGTGTTGAAAATCCTAACCCTACACCGGCACTCGTTTCTATAAAAATCGGATGCAAGTGCCTTCGCGCTTGTCAGAAAAACGTAAAATCGAGAAAATGACCACTAAAACTATGTAGACCCCCACCAAATTTTCAGGGTAGGTAGATGTTATCGTTGTTGATGTGTGTTGAAAATCCTAACCCTACACCGGCACTCGTTTCTACAAAAATCGGATGCAAATGCCAGCGGCCAAAATCTGCAGAAAAACGTAATATCGCGAAAATGACCACTAAAACGATGTAGACCCCACCAAATTTTCAGGGTAGGTAGATGTTATCGTTGTTGATGTGTGTTGAAAATCCTAACCCTACACCGGCACTCGTTTCTATAAAAATCGGATGCAAGTGCCTTCGCGCTTGTCAGAAAAACGTAAAATCGAGAAAATGACCACTAAAACTATGTAGACCCCCACCAAATTTTCAGGGTAGGTAGATGTTATCGTTGTTGATGTGTGTTGAAAATCCTAACCCTACACCGGCACTCGTTTCTACAAAAATCGGATGCAAATGCCAGCGGCCAAAATCTGCAGAAAAACGTAATATCGCGAAAATGACCACTAAAACGATGTAGACCCCACCAAATTTTCAGGGTAGGTAGATGTTATCGTTGTTGATGTGTGTTGACAATCCTAACCCTACACCGGCACTCGTTTCTATAAAAATCGGATGCAAGTGCCTTCGCGCTTGTCAGAAAAACGTAAAATCGAGAAAATGACCACTAAAACTATGTAGACCCCCACCAAATTTTCAGGGTAGGTAGATGTTATCGTTGTTGATGTGTGTTGAAAATCCTAACCCTACACCGGCACTCGTTTCTATAAAAATCGGATGCAAGTGCCTTCGCGCTTGTCAGAAAACGTAAAATCGAGAAAATGACCACTAAAACTATGTAGACCCCCACCAAATTTTCAGGGTAGGTAGATGTTATCGTTGTTGATGTGTGTTGAAAATCCTAACCCTACACCGGCACTCGTTTCTATAAAAATCGGATGCAAGTGCCTTCGCGCTTGTCAGAAAAACATAAAATCGAGAAAATGACCACTAAAACTATGTAGACCCCCACCAAATTTTCAGGGTAGGTAGATGTTATCGTTGTTGATGTGTGTTGAAAATCCTAACCCTACACCGGCACTCGTTTCTACAAAAATCGGATGCAAATGCCAGCGGCCAAAATCTGCAGAAAAACGTAATATCGCGAAAATGACCACTAAAACGATGTAGACCCCACCAAATTTTCAGGGTAGGTAGATGTTATCGTTGTTGATGTGTGTTGAAAATCCTAACCCTACACTTGCACTCGTTTCTATAAAAATTGGATGCAAGTGCCTTCGCGCTTGTCAGAAAAACGTAAAATCGAGAAAATGACCACTAAAACTATGTAGACCCCCACCAAATTTTCAGGGTAGGTAGATGTTATCGTTGTTGATGTGTGTTGAAAATCCTAACCCTACACCGGCACTCGTTTCTACAAAAATCGGATGCAAATGCCAGCGGCCAAAATCTGCAGAAAAACGTAATATCGCGAAAATGACCACTAAAACGATGTAGACCCCACCAAATTTTCAGGGTAGGTAGATGTTATCGTTGTTGATGTGTGTTGAAAATCCTAACCCTACACCGGCACTCGTTTCTATAAAAATCGGATGCAAGTGCCTTCGCGCTTGTCAGAAAAACGTAAAATCGAGAAAATGACCACTAAAACTATGTAGACCCCCACCAAATTTTCAGGGTAGGTAGATGTTATCGTTGTTGATGTGTGTTGAAAATCCTAACCCTACACCGGCACTCGTTTCTACAAAAATCGGATGCAAATGCCAGCGGCCAAAATCTGCAGAAAAACGTAATATCGCGAAAATGACCACTAAAACGATGTAGACCCCACCAAATTTTCAGGGTAGGTAGATGTTATCGTTGTTGATGTGTGTTGAAAATCCTAACCCTACACCGGCACTCGTTTCTATAAAAATCGGATGCAAGTGCCTTCGCGCTTGTCAGAAAAACGTAAAATCGAGAAAATGACCACTAAAACTATGTAGACCCCCACCAAATTTTCAGGGTAGGTAGATGTTATCGTTGTTGATGTGTGTTGAAAATCCTAACCCTACACCGGCACTCGTTTCTATAAAAATCGGATGCAAGTGCCTTCGCGCTTGTCAGAAAACGTAAAATCGAGAAAATGACCACTAAAACTATGTAGACCCCCACCAAATTTTCAGGGTAGGTAGATGTTATCGTTGTTGATGTGTGTTGAAAATCCTAACCCTACACCGGCACTCGTTTCTATAAAAATCGGATGCAAGTGCCTTCGCGCTTGTCAGAAAAACATAAAATCGAGAAAATGACCACTAAAACTATGTAGACCCCCACCAAATTTTCAGGGTAGGTAGATGTTATCGTTGTTGATGTGTGTTGAAAATCCTAACCCTACACCGGCACTCGTTTCTACAAAAATCGGATGCAAATGCCAGCGGCCAAAATCTGCAGAAAAACGTAATATCGCGAAAATGACCACTAAAACGATGTAGACCCCACCAAATTTTCAGGGTAGGTAGATGTTATCGTTGTTGATGTGTGTTGAAAATCCTAACCCTACACTTGCACTCGTTTCTATAAAAATTGGATGCAAGTGCCTTCGCGCTTGTCAGAAAAACGTAAAATCGAGAAAATGACCACTAAAACTATGTAGACCCCCACCAAATTTTCAGGGTAGGTAGATGTTATCGTTGTTGATGTGTGTTGAAAATCCTAACCCTACACCGGCACTAGTTTCTACAAAAATCGGATGCAAATGCCAGCGGCCAAAATCTGCAGAAAAACGTAATATCGCGAAAATGACCACTAAAACGATGTAGACCCCACCAAATTTTCAGGGTAGGTAGATGTTATCGTTGTTGATGTGTGTTGAAAATCCTAACCCTACACCGGCACTCGTTTCTATAAAAATCGGATGCAAGTGCCTTCGCGCTTGTCAGAAAAACGTAAAATCGAGAAAATGACCACTAAAACTATGTAGACCCCCACCAAATTTTCAGGGTAGGTAGATGTTATCGTTGTTGATGTGTGTTGAAAATCCTAACCCTACACCGGCACTCGTTTCTACAAAAATCGGATGCAAATGCCAGCGGCCAAAATCTGCAGAAAAACGTAATATCGCGAAAATGACCACTAAAACGATGTAGACCCCACCAAATTTTCAGGGTAGGTAGATGTTATCGTTGTTGATGTGTGTTGAAAATCCTAACCCTACACCGGCACTCGTTTCTATAAAAATCGGATGCAAGTGCCTTCGCGCTTGTCAGAAAAACGTAAAATCGAGAAAATGACCACTAAAACTATGTAGACCCCCACCAAATTTTCAGGGTAGGTAGATGTTATCGTTGTTGATGTGTGTTGAAAATCCTAACCCTACACCGGCACTCGTTTCTACAAAAATCGGATGCAAATGCCAGCGGCCAAAATCTGCAGAAAAACGTAATATCGCGAAAATGACCACTAAAACGATGTAGACCCCACCAAATTTTCAGGGTAGGTAGATGTTATCGTTGTTGATGTGTGTTGACAATCCTAACCCTACACCGGCACTCGTTTCTATAAAAATCGGATGCAAGTGCCTTCGCGCTTGTCAGAAAAACGTAAAATCGAGAAAATGACCACTAAAACTATGTAGACCCCCACCAAATTTTCAGGGTAGGTAGATGTTATCGTTGTTGATGTGTGTTGAAAATCCTAACCCTACACCGGCACTCGTTTCTATAAAAATCGGATGCAAGTGCCTTCGCGCTTGTCAGAAAACGTAAAATCGAGAAAATGACCACTAAAACTATGTAGACCCCCACCAAATTTTCAGGGTAGGTAGATGTTATCGTTGTTGATGTGTGTTGACAATCCTAACCCTACACCGGCACTCGTTTCTATAAAAATCGGATGCAAGTGCCTTCGCGCTTGTCAGAAAAACATAAAATCGAGAAAATGACCACTAAAACTATGTAGACCCCCACCAAATTTTCAGGGTAGGTAGATGTTATCGTTGTTGATGTGTGTTGAAAATCCTAACCCTACACCGGCACTCGTTTCTACAAAAATCGGATGCAAATGCCAGCGGCCAAAATCTGCAGAAAAACGTAATATCGCGAAAATGACCACTAAAACGATGTAGACCCCACCAAATTTTCAGGGTAGGTAGATGTTATCGTTGTTGATGTGTGTTGAAAATCCTAACCCTACACTTGCACTCGTTTCTATAAAAATTGGATGCAAGTGCCTTCGCGCTTGTCAGAAAAACGTAAAATCGAGAAAATGACCACTAAAACTATGTAGACCCCCACCAAATTTTCAGGGTAGGTAGATGTTATCGTTGTTGATGTGTGTTGAAAATCCTAACCCTACACCGGCACTAGTTTCTACAAAAATCGGATGCAAATGCCAGCGGCCAAAATCTGCAGAAAAACGTAATATCGCGAAAATGACCACTAAAACGATGTAGACCCCACCAAATTTTCAGGGTAGGTAGATGTTATCGTTGTTGATGTGTGTTGAAAATCCTAACCCTACACCGGCACTCGTTTCTATAAAAATCGGATGCAAGTGCCTTCGCGCTTGTCAGAAAAACGTAAAATCGAGAAAATGACCACTAAAACTATGTAGACCCCCACCAAATTTTCAGGGTAGGTAGATGTTATCGTTGTTGATGTGTGTTGAAAATCCTAACCCTACACCGGCACTCGTTTCTATAAAAATCGGATGCAAGTGCCTTCGCGCTTGTCAGAAAAACGTAAAATCGAGAAAATGACCACTAAAACTATGTAGACCCCCACCAAATTTTCAGGGTAGGTAGATGTTATCGTTGTTGATGTGTGTTGAAAATCCTAACCCTACACCGGCACTCGTTTCTACAGAAATCGGATGCAAATGCCAGCGGCCAAAATCTGCAGAAAAACGTAATATCGCGAAAATGACCACTAAAACGATGTAGACCCCACCAAATTTTCAGGGTAGGTAGATGTTATCGTTGTTGATGTGTGTTGACAATCCTAACCCTACACCGGCACTCGTTTCTATAAAAATCGGATGCAAGTGCCTTCGCGCTTGTCAGAAAAACGTAAAATCGAGAAAATGACCACTAAAACTATGTAGACCCCCACCAAATTTTCAGGGTAGGTAGATGTTATCGTTGTTGATGTGTGTTGAAAATCCTAACCCTACACCGGCACTCGTTTCTATAAAAATCGGATGCAAGTGCCTTCGCGCTTGTCAGAAAACGTAAAATCGAGAAAATGACCACTAAAACTATGTAGACCCCCACCAAATTTTCAGGGTAGGTAGATGTTATCGTTGTTGATGTGTGTTGAAAATCCTAACCCTACACCGGCACTCGTTTCTATAAAAATCGGATGCAAGTGCCTTCGCGCTTGTCAGAAAAACGTAAAATCGAGAAAATGACCACTAAAACTATGTAGACCCCCACCAAATTTTCAGGGTAGGTAGATGTTATCGTTGTTGATGTGTGTTGAAAATCCTAACCCTACACCGGCACTCGTTTCTACAAAAATCGGATGCAAATGCCAGCGGCCAAAATCTGCAGAAAAACGTAATATCGAGAAAATGACCACTAAAACTATGTAGACCCCCACCAAATTTTCAGGGTAGGTAGATGTTATCGTTGTTGATGTGTGTTGAAAATCCTAACCCTACACCGGCACTCGTTTCTATAAAAATCGGATGCAAGTGCCTTCGCGCTTGTCAGAAAAACGTAAAATCGAGAAAATGACCACTAAAACTATGTAGCCCCCCACCAAATTTTCAGGGTAGGTAGATGTTATCGTTGTTGATGTGTGTTGAAAATCCTAACCCTACACCGGCACTCGTTTCTATAAAAATCGGATGCAAGTGCCTTCGCGCTTGTCAGAAAACGTAAAATCGAGAAAATGACCACTAAAACTATGTAGACCCCCACCAAATTTTCAGGGTAGGTAGATGTTATCGTTGTTGATGTGTGTTGAAAATCCTAACCCTACACCGGCACTCGTTTCTATAAAAATCGGATGCAAGTGCCTTCGCGCTTGTCAGAAAAACGTAAAATCGAGAAAATGACCACTAAAACTATGTAGACCCCCACCAAATTTTCAGGGTAGGTAGATGTTATCGTTGTTGATGTGTGTTGAAAATCCTAACCCTACACCGGCACTCGTTTCTACAAAAATCGGATGCAAGTGCTGTCCCGTTTGGAAGTGCAGCAGAAAAACCGCGAAAATGTCACTTTAAAGTAAATGGAATGCTACCTTCTTTTCAGGGTAGGCGGATATTAGGGTTTTGAATGTATTTGAACAGTTCTATCCTGATAGGGCACGTTAAACTTATAAAAATTTGTTGGTAATTCGTTCGGGTGTTTCCGGTAAATCGGCCGCTAGGATTTGGCCGCCAACTTCACACAGGTCGTTAGTTTAAGGGGTCAATGATTGGTACTCAAGCCATTTACTTTGCTTTCCAATTTAATTACGTCATCTGTTGACAATATTTTGAACTTCACCAAGTGTTTCCAAATCTCCTATAGGGTTTGTATATCTCATACCACATAATCAAAGGTTTGACTCGGGCTCGATTCTCGACCACAGAGACTATGAATAAAATAATACAAGAAACAACTGTGGATGAACAGTTTTCATACATTTTCCGCAAAGATGAGTATTCACACGGAGAAAATGTAAAATTTTTAATTGACTACAGTGATCAAGGGTCGCATTTTCGGTCGGCTTTCACAGCAATATTGACTAATCTTAATAATAATTATAACGATTTCCAACAAGCGAACCTAATACTGCCGTGCTAAGCAAGAAAGTCGTATCTAACATTTCAAGACTTTTTCCCCTAGATCTTATCTGCAAATCTGGAGACGTTAAAAGGTTGTGAAATTTTCCGTCACTACAAAATAATCTATCTTACTAATAAAAAATAGTCCGAAATCACATTTAATAATCTAAAAAATCGTATCTGCACAATTCTCTGTCAGATACGACAATTTTCTTTAATACTGCACTGCTT